>CM040238.1:166405944-166677696 GCA_022545495.1 Chrysanthemum lavandulifolium | reverse complement strand
ATCATTAGATTAGAACCATAGACAAAACACCAAAGACCATTAGAATTGCCACCGTAATCATAGATGAAAGCATTAAATCTGTATTAAGTGGCGAGCGATTAGTCGCTCATCGAAAGCTAACACAAAACCTTGGTCACCTATATCAAATGTTAGCGTAATAAACACCGATCATTACGACGGACACCGTAATTAAAGATGAAGCTTCCACAATCTATACTAGCTTTCCATAACTTGCAAACACCACGTTGTCGGAGTATAGACTTAGGAGGTAGCCTACGGATGATATCTAGTTGAACATCCGGTGGATATTGTCGACATATTTTCTAAACAAAAGCGTAAAGATTGGGATAAAGATATGACGTCAATAGACCAAAAGAAGAAAGAAAGATTTTGTTAAATAAATTGTATTGAAGAAACAAGAAAGTGATTGGGAACATAAGACATTAAAGGACATGTACCATAAATCATGTTTTATGTGGGCGTTTGTTTTTGTTTTTTTAAATATGAAATGACAAAACTATCCTCGTATAAATACAAGTTGCCCAAAACATAAAGATGCCCAAAAATAATACAAGTTGCCCAAAAACAATACGTTACAATACATGACATATACCTTCAAAATACGTACATAAGTTGTCGGACACATGGCAGCCCCTGGTTGGGTCCAAGAAAAGCGGTGGGCAACCTGTCCCTTTTCGAATTTTAAAAGGGCGTGGTCCATATAGTGATATGCATCAAGGCGCGCGGTCTATTTGGCTAATTTTCCCTTTTATGATTTAGTATTACATATGTACAACAACTAGTGTTTACATAATTGGGTAAAATATACACATAACTAGTGTATAGTATATTGGGTAATATAAATGGGTAGAAACTTAAGTATCATAACCCATTGACCAAATACATTTAATGTAGTTGGGTACAACCCAAAGTCCATGACCCATATCCATGGAGCTTGACCCATAACCCATTTCATGACATCATGCTTATGTCATATATGGATAATATCCATAACCCATGGTATTGACCCATACCCATTTGACTAGGTGCATTGCACTCATGAGATACATTGTATCTAATAAAAGACCCATGGAGCAACCCATAACCCATGACCCATAACCCATAACCAAAATACCCATGGGCAAAGAGGAGCATCCCACGGATCCCTAGTTTTACACTAGACGGATCCCTTAAGGGAGGGATCCGTAGGATCCGGGGAAAAGTAGGCATTTTCTCTCTATAAATAGTGAGCCATTTCTTCATTGTTTCTTACATACTTTTCCCTTGAGTTAAAAACTCTCTAACCCCAGATCCAAGAGATCTATGTTTGTAGTTTTGTTTTTGTGTGATTCTCTAGGTTTCTCTTAAAGGCGAGATCACCACCTTTGAAGTCAAGCAAGCTCAAGTCCATGAGTTGCCATGCTTCCTCATCATCAAGACCATCAAGTCCTCTTGTTGATGGTTCTTTTCTTTCTTCTAAGAAGTGTAGTGTTGAAGACATTAGTGAAAGATGTCTCAAGTGTCAAGACGAAGACATTAGTAAAAGGTGTCGATCGTTTATAGTGTAGGCATTAGTGAAGGGTGCCTAGAAGTTAAGTCACAAGACATTAGTGAAGAGTGTCTTGAAGATCTAGTCAAAGGCATTAGTGAAAGGTGCCTAAGATGTACATTCGATATGGTGTGTTTCGATGTACAAGATATATTAGTATTGGATCCAAGGATTTTGATATCCTTGATGATGTTGTAATAAGGAGTTGATCTCCTTTGGGGTTAGGTGATTGGTGTAGTGTTGGGTAGTAGTTCCTCCATTTTAATGGAACTCGGTATTTAGCCTAGTACCGGATAAAGGGTAGGCGACGTTGTGGTAGGTGTGGTTCACCTGGTGAAAGAACCCGTGGTTAGCCTAGTACCGAAAAATAGTAGGCAACGCTGTGAAGGTTTTTCCACCATAAGGAGTCGGTGTTGTGTAGTGATTACGAACTCTCGAGTAGGTGACTCGGGAGTGGAGTAGGCAAGGAAGGTGTCCTTGTAGCCGAACCACTATAAATACTCACGTTGTGGTTTTGTGCTTCTTACTTTTATCTTTTCATTACATGTTTATATTTCTATATGCTTGTTATGTGTTAGCCTTAATAGTTTTTATTAGAAGTGATGGTCATTCACGCTTAGGAACTCGTAACGTGTGTTAGATATCGTGATAGAATAGTCAACGGCTCGTGGACCGGACTAAGCTAAATGGGTACTAGTTATGTTAAGCTTGCCTTATCTCCAATCCAACCCATGTCCAAGCCCACGAAAGCCCATAGAAAGCCTTTTAGGGCATCATGTATTCCAACTATAAATACCCCTCAAATGGTCATTTGAGGGGTGTGCTTGAAAGTGTGTGTGTTTTTATTTGGAGCAATATAACATCTCTTGTTTTCATCTCTCTACACATTCATACGCATAACATATCTTATATTCAAGTCACCATCTCATCTTTCTTTCTTTCTTATTTACGCATATTGTGTTTGTGGTTTCACGTGTTCATCTTGTGGTATAAGTGTTGGGTTTGTGATAAGGTTGATAAAAGTAAGGTCCTACAATTGGTATCAATCGCCTAACAATGGTTTAGGAGTGTTTTGTTGAAGTTTTTTCTAACGAGTTACGCTGTAGTTTTCATTCTCAAAGATTCACGATAAAACTTTTATTTTGCACTTAAATCTTCAAGATTCTTATGGTCTAAGGTTTATATAGTGTTAAAGATTCTAGTTTTGGCAAAAGTTCAAGCTTTACGTGTTTTAAATCGCTTTTAAACTCGTTTTGATTTCGTTGTTCATTTCACGCGTAAGCATAAAAGCATTTGGGTGTTTAAGGTCAATACTTTCCTGCTATTTGAGTGTTTCTAAGCTATCTCGTGCAAAAGAAATTGTTTGAATCGTTGGAAATTTTTACGCGAAGTCAAAACCCTAATCTTATGCGTAAGAAAGTCAAAACCCTAGTTTTCACGCATAAATTTTGGTAACGAATCTTCGTGCAACAAAGGTGACTCAAGGCTTCCTCACTTGGATAAGTGTGTGGAACACTGACTTTCGGATATCTTTATGTCGTGACAAGTAAAGGATTTTGGTTTTAAACCAACTCTTACGATAAGCAAAAAGCTTACGAGTAAGCACTCAACGATAAGTTAACTCTTACGCATAAGGTACTCTACTTCACGCTTAACGCCACGCATAAGACTTACGCTTAACCTTAAGTTTACGCGTAACTTGGATTTCTACGCATAAGGATTTCACGCCTAAGCTCTTTACGATAAGGACTCCTACGCATAAGCTCCTACGCATAAGCCGCCCCACGATAAGCACTCATCTCTACGCATAAGAACGCTTTTACGAGTAAGATTGTGATCAAAACTTCAAATGGCTATAACTTTGAACCGAATCTGCTTTCAGGATCTACCCATCAAAACGACCGTGAGAACGAGGAGAATAGACCGAATGAACTAAAACCTTCAAGTCCTAAAACGCCCGAATGAAGTTATTGAGGTTTTAAGTTTTTCGACCAAATTTTCACTACAACAACCGAGCTTAATCTTCATCCAACACAACTCCTTTATCGTTGAATCGATCCTACATCAACTTTATCATATCATACCTTCATCAATGGCAACTCAACAAGACATTCATGCAACCGTGCCGAAAACCGTCCTCCTATGTTGGAAAAAGGTGGTTATCTTCAATGGACAAGTCGAATGCTTCGTTACATCAAGACAAAACCTAATGGAAAATTGATGATCAAATCCATTCGTGATGGACCCTTCATACCGACAAGTCCAAGACCCGAAATGTCGATGCAACACCTCCCGTCCCACCATTTTTTTCGCCTTCAAAAGACACGTAATACTCGGAAGAGGATCGGAAGCAAGTCAAGCAGATGACATGGCAATTCATATTGTCCAACTGGTTTACCAAGAGACATCTTTCTGTCATGTAAAATGCCAGAAACCGCTTTATATGTGGAACGAGTTAGACGACTTTGTCATGGAATGTAAATTGGTCAACAAGACACGAGAACAAGTTGCTAACCGCTGGGAGAAGTTTACATCTACTCCGTGAGAATCCATCGAATCCTACTATGGAAGGTTCTGCACTTTAATGAATGAGTCGATCGAAACAAGTTGACACCCGTAACTATCGTGAGCAACATCAAGTTCTTGAACAATCTACCGTAAGAATGGGGACGATATGTCACTATTGTCAACCAAACAAAAGACTTACATCAAGTGAACTTTGATCAACTCAACGATTTTCAAACAAAACCAAAATGAAGTGAATGAAGTCGTGCAAGAAAGATTAGCAAAGAATCATGATCCATTGGCACTCATTGCAAAGACTCAAACTCCGTGATTACACAACAACAACCTTCATCATCTTCCACCAACAACAACTTGCAAGAATACATCCTCTACAACAAAACTATCCACCGAACAACAACATTACCAGAACAAGGAATCACTAATCTTGAAATGGAACCGTAAGAAGCTTTGTCTCAAGTATTCTCTTTATTGGGTAAAGCATTCAGAGGTCGCTATTCCACACCAACTAACAACAACCAAAGGATTTCATCAAACACTGCAATGTGCAAATTGCACACCGGTGTGAATATGGGTCATCAAAGACAAATGGTTGGAGTTATTGGGAATCGCCAGGATATGCTAATGGATTTCGCATGGGTAATCAAAGTGTTCGTAATCGTGGTAATCGATGGGTCGAATGTTGGGAATAGAGCAGTGGGTAATCGAATGGGAATGTTGCGCCCAATGTTGGGAATTATGGAAATGTGAATCGTGATAATCAGTTACGTGTTATAACCGCAAGGATCGGGTCACATGGCAAGGAATTGTCCAACTGTCGAAAAAGAAGGATCTTGCGATCTTCGAAAGCTATTTTGTTGGTACAAAAGGAACAACTGGACTTCAATTGAGGCCGAGGAACATGACTTCATGGCTATTATGGATGATTTGAAGACCTCGAGGAACTCAATGCAAACCGCATTTTCATGGCAAATCTTCAGAGACTAAGCACGACATCGATTCTCGACGCACTCTCCACTGCCTATGACGCCAACGCAGATCTCGAGGTACCAATCATTGATCCATGCTATAACAATGTCATATTTGATGTGTTTACTCATGACGAACAAGATTTCATGACGCCAAGACCTACTTATGATACATACCGGACAATCCGAGTTGTAGCAATACTAACTCGAGACTCCGATGTGGATCCTAATGGAGGTCGTGTGGCACAAAATACCGAGACCGATGAGGAAACACGCTTATTTTGAATCATTAATCAATAAATGTGGCATTGAAATTGAGAAAGTTAAACGGTCAATCGCGGGTTAAGGCCGCGAATGCAAAATTGACCGAGCTTGAGAGTTACAAGGAGAACGCAAAAGCCTTTGAATTTCGTAAAACAAAGAATCGAATTAGAAATTGGTTATCGAAATTTGGTTTCTAAAGAACAATTTTGCAAATCAAGTATAACACACTTGATGTGAATTTGAACTTAAAATTAAATCTTTAAACAAGGAAATTTATGATTTAAATAACCAACTTTCTAAACAAAAAGAAATGTTTTCTAATCTTGAAAACGAGAAGAAGCAGCTGATTATCGATTTTTCAAATGAGAAGATTCTCTTCTTGATGAAATTCTTGATAAAAATGAAAAATCCAAACTTTGGAAAATTTGCTTTTAAAACGGGTCATTCTCGCTCAAACAATCAAGATGCTTTCTAATCAAGTAAACCGCTTTTCATACTAATAATAGAATGGCACTTGGTAACAACCTCTTCGCTCCTCAAGAAAGCTCGTAAATCTCGTAATGTGTTAAAACGAGAAGAAGCGCTTTGACATCGAACAAAGAACCGGTTCTCTAGTTTTGACATCGAACAAAGAAAGTTTTTGAAACTCAAATTTCCTCACCAATGCCATCGCAAGGGTAATTCATTTGAACAAGCTGCTTTTGAAAGAAACAATGACTTTGTCAAGGACCATAAACCACGGTAAAGCAAGCTAATGACCGTGTTGAACAAATCAAAGTTTTGGAAAATTTAAATGACTCTCTTCAAGATGTTATGACCATCGATATTATGTCCATCATTTTGCAAACATATTCGTTGAAGATCATGAAAGACTCCACCGAGACTTCCAAAATTGTTTCAAAATATGAAAAGCACTTGAGAAACTTGAAAAGAAAATGTCTCATATTTTAAACAACTTGATCGCAAAACCGAGGAATGCAAGTATGACAAAATGTCGTATGAGCATGCCTACAATGACATGAAAGCGAAAAATGATCTTTTGAGGGCTCACCGAAAGTCAAAAGGAAAGGCAAGTGATACTGTGATTACAAAACCATTGACTCATGGAGAAAGCAATGATCCCAAACCGTTTCCAAACCAAAATGTCTGCTTCAATGCCTCCTCCAAAAGTCAATGAGAAAATGTTTCATCAAACCAATACTCCACCGCCTTACCTAAACATCATGTTGATAAAGGAAAAGCGGTTATCAAGAAACCAAAAGTTTTAGCTCCTGCCTTTTTAAGATGAGTACCACTAATGCTGCCTCGCCTCCACATCTAAAACATATGGATCAAACGACATAAGTTTAGAAAAGCACTCTAAAGAGACTAGGAAAGCTCAAACCACCTCTCTAGATAAAATTGTGAATCCTAATGAGTGTGCCTTACCTTCTACAGACTAGGAAGCACCTCTAGAGCAAAGCAGACTAAAGCCCAAGAGCAATACAAGGAACAATAGAGTCTCGATTTCCTCTAAGAGTAGTCGCTGAATAAAGAGAAGAAAGTAGAAGAACACCATAGAGTTTACCGCTTTGTAATAAGAAAGACATTTCATCCGAATGTAATGAACCTATGAAATCACTACGCTTAATGAATCTTGAATCTGCTTTGTTTAACTTGCAAGAAATATTTAACTAATGTTCACGATGATTGTGTTTCTAAGAATGAGATTGTTAAGCTCATTAAGAAGAATGTTCCCAAAAGAACTTATGCTAAACGAATAGGAAGACTAGTCACAAGACTTAGGCTTTACACTACCGATAGGGAGCATAATGTTTACTTTAAGGATGACATTTGAAACCCACGGTAGAACTTTCACACTCGAGAATGGAAGAATGAGTGATGCACTGCCTTACCAATAGATGACTTCTATGAGTGTGATCGATTTTACCTCTAACCCAAAGGAACCAAAATCAAACGGTTTCCAAAATCTTCTTCTTCGTTATTGGCGTGTTATCGAAATATGTCTTTAGATCGTCGACTCGGTTGCTCCAAGCACATGACTGAATCAAGTCACGATCAATTTCGTCTGCAATTCATGGGAACCGTACATTTCGAAATGATCATGTAGCAGCTATCATGGGTTTGGAGATCTACCTTTTGGAAATTATTTGATCACTCGGGTTTACTATGTCCAAGGGTTGGGACACAATTTGTTTTCAACAAGGCAGCTCAGGATGCGATTTAGAGGTTGCTTTTAGAAAAATGCTTGCTTCGTTAGAAACTTGATGGCACCGATCTCTTAACTGGTATCGGATACAAACTTGTATGCTATCGACATCAATAAAATGGCCTCTTCATCACCAATATGTCTTATGACACGAGCATCCGAACTCACCCGGTTGTGGCATAGAAGGTTATCCCATCTCAATTTTGACACCATCAACAATCTTGCCAAAGACAACATCATCAATGGACTTCCAAAGTTCAAATACACCAAGGATCACCTATGTCCATCATGCGAACAAGGAAAAGCAAAAGAGCATCATATAAACCCAAAACCGCATCTAGTTCGGAAGCAAGGTTGCATATGTTGCACATGGACTTATGTGGCCCAATGAGAGTTGAAAGCATTAATGGGAAAAGTATATTCTTGTTATCGCCGATGATTCTTCAAGATATACATGGGTTAAGTTTCGAGATCAAAAGACGAAGCACCGTGCATCATCATCACCTTCCCGAAACGTATTCAAGTACTTCTTCAAGCTCCAAGAAGAGTTGTAAGAATGCACAACCACACAAAATTCACAAATCGAGTTAAGAGCTTATTTTGAAGATGTTGGAATAACTCATCGACATCGCTTGTTAGAACTCCACAAGAGAATGGGGTAGTGGAAAGAAGAAATAGAACTCTTGTGGAAGCTACTCGCACAATGCTAATCTATTCTAGTGCACCGTTATTTCTATGGGTCGATGCGGTTGCCAACGCTTGTTTCACTCGTAACCCATCCCTTATCCATCCTAGATTCAATAAAACCCCGTATGAGCTTGTGAACAACAGAAACCCGATATCTCTTACTTTCACGTGTTTGGCGCTTTGTGCTATCCTACGAATGACGAGAAGATCTTGGAAAACCGAAAGCAAAGGTGATATTGGAATCTTCATTGGGTATTCGATAACTCGAGGGCATCTGTGGTGTATAATGTAAGAACTAGGAGGATCATGGAGACGATGAATGTGAAATTTGACGAACTTTCGGACATGGCTTCGAGAGACTCGCCTAGAACCCGCACTAAACCGATGCACTTCTCGACACATCGTCAGACTCGTACCTCAAAGAGCTCAATCAACTTCGCTTGACAATCCTAAAGAACAAGAATGGGAGAAATTCTTCGAGTTAATGTTCGATGAATACTATGGTGGAACTTCGACAAATGCATCAAACCATCATTCCACGCACCCGCTCAAAATCATCCTCCACCACCAATGTAAGATGCATCTACAACGGTCAAAACCAATGCACCAACTCCATCTACATCATCTACATCTACTACGACTATTGCACCTGCTCTACCAAGAAGCTGATGAGCAAAACCAAAACCGAACGATGCAACGTTAGATGAAGACTTATTTGAAAACCCGCTTGCTACGGAATCACCGAATCTTCTTCAAGCTTACGAGAACCATCTAACTCGTGACACGTATAACCAACGGTATCCTTCTACTCAAGTGGACAAAAGACCACCCAATTGAACAAGTTATTGGTGAACCTTCAAGGCCAATTCGACGAGACGCCAACTTGCCACCGATTGCGACTTATGCATTTACCTTTGCTCAATTAGCAATATAGAGCCAAAGAACATTCGCGAGGCAATGGCGTAACCCGCATGGATAGAAGCGATGCAGAGGAACTTCTCTAATACCGCCTTCATGACTCTTGGGAATGGTTCCAAGACCAATTGACATTCGCGCCATTGATCTCAAATGGTTATGGAAGAACAAAAGAGATGAAGAGATGATCAGATTCGCAAAAAGCTCGCCTTGTGGCCAAAGGATACGAGAAAGAGGAAGGATAGACTTTGAAGAGTCATTCGCGGTAGCTAGACTTGAAGCGTCAGATATTCTTAGCCTATGCACTTCACAAAACATCACGGTTTATCGATGGACATTAAGACCGCGTTTTGAATGGAACTATGAAAGAATAAGTGTACGTGAGTCACCGTAAGGCTTCATCGACTTGGAACATCCGTACTCACGCCTACAAACTCAAAAATGCAATCTATGGTTTGAAACAAGCTCCGAGAGCGTGGTAAGACGAATCATCCTCTTTCATTATCCAAAACAATTTCACCAAAGGAACAGTTGATCCTACCTTGTCTACACAAAAATGCAAAACGACATTTTGATTGTTCAGATTATGGGGACGACATCATCTTTGGGTCCACTAATCCGAATCTTTCAAAACATTTTGAAAATCTCATGAAAAGCAAATTTGAAATGTCCATGATGGGGAACTAAAATTCTTTCTTGGTTTACAAATACATCGCCCCTCGTGGAATTTTTATAAATCAAGCTAAATACACAATGTAGATTTTGAAAATCATGGTATGGATAATTGTGACTCGGTCGGAACACCAATGGTAACTTCACCAAAAATTGAGCCGATTTGTTTGGGAAACCTATTGATCCAAGAAATATCGAGCATGATTGGTTCTCTCATGTACCTCACCGCTAGTCGACTTGATATTCATTTTGTCGCTTGCTTATTAGCACGGTTTCGTGCAAAGCCTACCGAATCGCACCTCAAAGAGGTTAAATGGATCTTCGCACCAAGACATCCATTCACATGGGACTTTGGTATCCGGGAACCGGATTGAGCTAATTGCCTTTTCGATGCGGACCACGCAGTGATCAAGTTACAAAAAAGTACATCCGAGGAGCACAATTTTGGGTGAAAAGTTAGTCACCGGTCTTCAAAGAAACAAGATTGCATCCGCACTTTCAACCGGCAAGCCGAGTATGTGTCTCTATCTGCGTGTTGTGCTCAAGTTCTATGGATGAGAACACAACTCACAGATTATGGCTTTACTTTCGATAAAATACCTATGTATTGTGACTCGAAAAGTGCCATAGCCATATCATGCAACTGCTCATCACCAAAGACTAAGCATATCGTAGTCCGCTATCACTTCATCAAAGAGTACGTCGAAAATGGTATCGTTGAATTATTCTTCGTGAAGATCGATTACCAACTCACGATCTATTAACTAAAGCCCTTCCAAAAGAAAGGTTTGACTATTTAGTTCGATTTAATTGAATACTAAGCCTAACCCCGAGGAGTTAGAACGTCTTCTCGAATCTTCTTGAAAATGATCTTTTCCAAAGCTTCACAGTAAATATTTTTGAAAACAAAATACAAAATTTGAAAACCAACAAAAGCAAAATATAAAAATATAAAAATATAAAATCTTTCAAAAATACAAAAACAAAAGAAAACAAAAAAAATCCAAAAATATTCTTCTCACGACATGTCTCTCGTATAATCGATATTTTTTACGTTTCTAGAAATGTCATTCAACAATGATACGGGCATGTACAGATGCTTGAGCGAGAGTTCTTTAAATGTTTTCCAAAACATGTCGTTTCTCAAAATTTCTTCATAAAATGGCTTTCATATACTTCAGTACGAAACCCGGACTAAAATGATGACTTTTGATTATTTTAAATCAAAACTCTTAATTTTAAAGAAAAATCAAGTGTACGATTCAGTGCACTACATTTAAAAATGGTGAGAAATCATCATCATCTTGAGCACCTTTTCAAGATTGTTCAAATAGATTTTTCAAAATCTTTCAAAATATTTTGTGCTTAAGATAACTCCCTCTAAAACCCTTTATTTGATTATGCCTTATTAAAGGGGGAGTATAAAACAAAATGTTCCAATTTCATGCTTAAATCATATCCGTTTGTCTCCCCAAAAGATTCTAAAATGTTGTTTAATCCGATGACATCAAAAATATCACGATTATGCTATTTTTGAGGGGGAGGAGATGTGATTAAAATTTGATCAAAAAAAGTTTAATGATCGTTGTTTGATTCTCAAAAGAGCTCGACTCAGATGAAACCAATGAATTGACGAGGAATCATGTACCATCTCGAGAAACTTTCTATGGACTTAACTAGGACGGGTAATAATTTCAAGCTAGTTCTCTAGTGATGTAAACGTGTCTCGAATCGGTCCTGTTCATTTAAAGTCGATCAATTCAAAAAGTGCGAACTCTACCCTCTATGTGCAGATTATCAAAACATATAAGCACATGTGAAGGGGAGTGTTTATGAAAATATAAAACTCACGGAGTGTTTCAAACTTGTTTTCTATCATAACCACTGAGAGATTTTCAAGAAAAATGGTTTTATGGCAACAATAGGACACCATGGAGTTATAAGGTGACTATTGATAGGAAATCCATCCTATGATCCGCCAGAGTCGGAGGGATCTACCCAAGGACATCACAAATAGTTAGTATTAGAAGTCCTTAGGAATGATTGAAAAAGGAGCAATGTGAGAAAGGAAAAGAAGGGTTGAAGAATTAAAAAGAAATGTAAAAGAAAGGGTGAAAAGAAATAGCCTCCATAATCAACCTTAGGCGTAAACCGTTCAATTCATCTCACATCGGTTGTCACTAGATGAC
This sequence comes from Chrysanthemum lavandulifolium, assembly GCA_022545495.1. Lineage (NCBI taxonomy): Eukaryota > Viridiplantae > Streptophyta > Magnoliopsida > Asterales > Asteraceae > Chrysanthemum > Chrysanthemum lavandulifolium. The sequence goes on along the minus strand of CM040238.1, from coordinate 166,665,720 downwards.
ACCGGTATTGAAGACAAAGACGCCATGGACCCAAAGGACGCACCGCACCTAACCTTCTAGCCACTCAATTCCTCTTAAAAGGATTTGTTTCATTCTCACCGGGAACCCTACATAATCTATCGGCTTTCTCTTAGAGATCGTTGGTATTGAAGAAGGAGACCCTCTCCTAGTCTCTCGTCAGAAAACCAAAATGCACTATTGAGTCTAGAGCCACGAGATTCATCAAAAGATCTCATAGGAACACATGACATGACATCGCTTGTTGTTCATCAATAAGGACACAAGTGATATATTTTAGAGTCCCACGCAGTCTTAGCAATCCGCCGTAACATTTATGAGAAGTTTCATATCCGTGATCTTCGTGATTGAATGGAAACTCCCGCCAGGTTAACATCAAGCGGCTCGACAACAGTCACTACGGTAACTCCCCGTGGATTACGCTTAGTGTGTCTCAAACGGTCTACATCGTGGGGTGATGCTCATGTACCTCAACACTCATCCGAATTGTAGATGTACTCGGTATATCGTGTTATCTCACTTAGGGACTCGAGTTCAGAACGGCCTTTGTAAGAATTAGAGATGTGTTTTCACACTATGTCATAACACCTCGAAATTCAAACTTGTAAGTGCGGAATCCGCTTATTACTAACCTGTTTTATGTTTTCTTCTTATGGAAGCTCCGGAGCGGATTGATCGTGCAGATTTTCCACATGCTCATACCAACAACACATGAAAGTTCTCATCAAAATCTAAGGCAACACAAAGTCAAAGATGATTCTTCGTCAATGTCAAAGAATCTACAAAGTATAAAGACTCGAGAACTACATCATTGGTAACCTAAAGACAAATAGAAGTGTGAGCATGGTGGAGAAAGGCGGAGACACCTAACCAACGGTTGACAACGGCAGACAACCACATTAATCGATCACAAAGCATGAAGGAACAATGAATCAAGACTATTCTATATCTACGCACAAAGTTCAAGCTCGAGAAAAGTAAAGACCTAATCAAGTGGAGCATCTTTTGAATGACCACCCCTTGGGGAGATTGTTAGCCTTAATAGTTTTTATTAGAAGTGATGGTCATTCACGTTTAGGAACTCTGTAACGTGTGTTAGATATCGTGATAGAATAGTCAACGGGCTCGTGGATTGGACTAAGCTAAATGGGTACTATTTATGTTAAGCTTGCCTTATCTCCAATCCAACCCATGTCCAAGCCCACGAAAGCCCATAGAAAGCCTTTTAAGGCATCATGTATTCCAACTATAAATACCCCTCAAATGGTCATTTGAGGGGTGTGCTTGAAAGTGTGTGTGTGTGTGTGTTTTTCTTTGGAGCAATATAACATCTCTTGTTTTCATCTCTCTACACATTCATACACATAACATATCTTATATTCAAGTCACCGTCTCATCTTTCTTTCTTTCTTATTTACGCATATTGTGTTTGTGGTTTCACGTGTTCATCTTGTGGTATAAGTGTTGGGTTTGTGATAAGGTTGATAAAAGTAAGGTCCTACAACATGCAACACACATCCAAAATAGATTGACATAAGTCGATCTAAATAGTTTAAAACGAGTTTTAATTGGCAAAACTATTCAACCCCCCTTCTAGTTTTCCACACAAATCTTAATCTAACATTCATTTTGTCAAATTGATAATCAGTAATCATCATCCTCATCAATTATAACCTTAAAATTTGATCAAATTCGTCATCATATTCATTCGTCATTTTGGTCTCTCTCTTCATCACTGGAATGGTATACCATCGCCGCCACCATCATCGTTGTTGTTGTAATCACAACCATCATATCTCTGTACATACGAACAAAGAGTAATATCTAATGAATTATATTAATATAAAAGTTTGTAAAATAGACTAAGATCAGTGGGTTTGTGTGAGTTGTGAACTTTGTGTTTGAATTTGTTGTGATTTTATAGGTTAAAAAATGATGGTTAAATGTTTTACGCTCTGTTCTCGAGATTTTTATTTTTTATGTTTTTAGTTTTTTTTTAAGTAATGGAAGGGGAGGAGAAAGGGAAATCAAAAAAGGGGCGTTCTTGAGTTTTTTTAAGATGGAAATTTAGGGGGCGGGAAGGTGGGAGGGAAGGATGGGATGAGCTTTTGAGTGTTATTTTGTTTCGTCTAATTTTGGGCGGATTGGAAAGGAAAACAGGTATGAAACATTACAGGCCTTTGTAAAATTACAATATTATCCTCAATCTTCATGCACGATCTATATATTTTCTGACCTAGTTCTCCCATATCACAACAGCTTTGTCTATCAAACCGACTACAAAAGGCATTTTTTACTCTCAATAAAGAAACCAATTGTAACATACCTACAAGTATGCCGGTTATAATACTCATTCAATACTTATAGACATATAGCAAATGATAGACCATTATATAATCAAGAATAGAAGATGTATGTATAACTGAACCATAGATTTTTTTTTTCTAAAAAATTCTCCAAAAATTCCAAACAAATTCCACAAGATCGGGTATGTTGGTGCATAAAACTTTTGGAGAATTCTTTTTACGGATATTTGTCTTTTATTTTAACTTTACCCTATATATATATATATATATATATATATATATATATATATATATATATATATATATATATGTTTGGGTTATTATGAAAGTTTCTTAGAATGAAAAGAATGAGAAGGCATGTAGAGTGACATGTATCACCTTGCCACATCATCATGCCACATCACCATACCAACCCCACACCACCCCTCCCCGCCAAAATTTTTTTTCCCGCCAAAATGTTTTTTATTTGGGGGCAAAATTTTTTTTCCCGCCAAAAATTTCTCGCCAATTTTTTTTACTGCATCACAATCATGATTTTAGTGCATTAAGGTTATAAATTACTGCATCACAGTTATAAAGTTACTGCATCACAATCATGATTTTAGTACATTAAGGTTATAACCTTGATTTTAGTGCATCATACTTGATGCACTTAACTATTAACTATGATGCTATAACTTATAATAAAGATGCACCAAAACTTATTAGTACATTAAGGTTATAAGTTACTGCGTCACAATTATGATTTTAGTGCATTAAGGTTATAAATTACTACATCACAGTTATAAAGTTGTCGGATCACAATCATGATTTTAGTGCATTAAGGTTATAACCTTAATTTTAGTGCATCATAATTGATGCACTTAACTATTAACTATGATGCAAGAACTTATAATAAAGATGCACCAAAACTTATTAGTGCATTAAGGTTATAAGTTATTGCATTACGGTTATAAAGTTACCGCATCATAATTATGATTTTAGTGCATTAAGATTAGAGTTATCGCATCACAATTATGCTTGTGATGCAAGATTTTTATAATCGTGATGCAAGAATAAATTTTAAGGAAAATTTTTGGCGGGTTTTTGCCCAAAAAAAATTTTTAATGGAATTTTTTTTCTGGGGTGGGTGGGGTGACACATGTCACATGACATGGCATGATGATGTGGCAAAGGTGACACATGGCACCTCCACATGCCTTCTCATTCTTTTCATTATAAGAAACTTTTTATTTTAACCCTATATATATATATATATATATATATATATATATATATATATATATATATATATATATATATCACATTATATATAACAGAGGCATGACACGTAGATTATTCTACATATGTCCACCTCATTACCATATAATTGTTTTTAGTGCCATGTCATCATGAATTGTCCACCTAAGCAAAAAATTTTAAATTTAATTACCTAAGCAATAATTTTCGAAATTTGATTCTAAAAAATAAGGCTTGCAAGAATCGAACCTAGGGTGTTTGTAACATTAACAAACATGATAACCACTAGACCAACATATTTTTTTTATTATATCTTGCATATCCAAATCTATAAACCTCTAGAACCAATTATTGTCAATTTTATACATATCTTTTCCTTAAATATAGTTTCACGGTATAGCTCACTAATCACGTATAGAAAAAAGGTACGCTTCTTTCCTCTACAAACCCTAATGTTTTGTTAAAATCTTTTGTTTTAGCAGCTGGAAGTAGTTGTGAAAACTGTACGTATGCATACGTGAAGCTCCAAGCGCTTCGTGACCTCTTGTGAAGAAATTTGTGTATCTAAGATTCTTGAATTGGGTGCCTGCTGCATTAAAAATTCATGAACCCAAGCTTATAGAGCATGTTGGCCTTGATTCTGCTATGTGTATTCGAGTCTATCTTCTCGTGTAACTACTTTTCTTGTCCCATTTATATTAAACTCATTAGTTTATACTCAGATTTTTTATCTTTATTTATTAATGTTGATAATCTTATGCAGCTTGAAAATATCTGTCCCTATTGCTATACTTGCTTTTGCTTTTGGTGTGCTATTATTGATATACTTGCTTTTGGTGTGCTATTACTTTTGGTGTGCTATTATCGGTCCCAATAATTTAAATACAATCAGTACAATAATATAAAACCTAATACTTATCTTAAACAATGCTTATCCGTGCATATTATAGGTTAATGGTGGCAATTTCAGCTTGTGTATGTGTGAACGGGTCAATATGGGTTACACTTTATTGTAACGGATCAAATGGGTAAAGTTCGCTTATTTAGTTAATATGGAATGCGTTCAACGGGAACGTCTTCTAATAATCCCGATCGAGTTACTATGCAATATTTAATGAAAGGAGATGATGGGTTTTGGTTGATGATGTTGCGGCCACAATATACATCGGTTATATTAGCAGGCGACTATGATATAATTCTATTCATTGTCTACAAAAGCAATGGCCATGCTGGAACACGAATCTGGTAATTTCCCATGACAATACCTTTGACCTGTTGAGGTCAAACAGACAATTAACCCATTTTCTATAGGGCTCTATCAGTGGCCAAAATTTATGACAGTGGTGTTGAGGTAAATACATGTTTAGAACAACATGAATACGTTTATCATGTTCTTCAACCATTTTTCGTATGTGTAATACTTTTAATATAATAAGTTCATGAATATATACATATCAGGGAGGGTTTTGATCGTAGCTATTCCGGCAAACTTTTGATTTTTGTAATTACTTATCTCAATAATCGAGTACTTGCATGAAAAAAAGGTCCAACATATTTATAAGTAAATTGTGCCATAAGCTTGTAATGCTATTTGATATTTCTTTAGGAATTCTTCCTATGTTCATAGACAAATATGGTATCCATTTATTTGTTTGTATGCGTGTGCACATGAGATGATTAACATGTTTCTTTTAGATTAATTTTTGTTCATTTTTATGTGGGTCTAGAGTTGCTATTGAAGACATTGATGATTTCGAATGTGCATTTAAGGTAATGGGTCACATACGGTTATGTAAGTACCTTAGCCGCAACTTGAGTATATATTGTTTTAATTAGTTCTATAATCTGTTACATTGTTAATCATAATATTGTTCTACAGGCACTTTAACATGCCTTTTAGAACTCTTTCGTGGAGAAGCCAATAGAGAGTGTGATTAGCTTTCACAAGCTAATCCAAAGCTCATCTATATATATGATAAGTAAATGATTGGCTTGCGTTTAGACTCAACCTGTCCCATAGATGATAAGTACATGATTTGCTTTCAGAAGTCACACTCTATGTAACAAGAGCACAAAACATACATTGAACAAGCATACTCAAACAGTGATAATTTCAGTTGGTTATATGCAAAATATAATAAGAGAATTTCACGCTATGTCGTTTTTCACGAGAACTAAGTGTTTTCATTGATGCAATCAGCTCTTTTCGTGCTTTTATTTGCTTAATGGCATTTATCCTAAACTAGCCACTATACATTAATAGAATGAATATCAAATATCATTCTTATACTTTTCTAATTCAAGTTGAAGAATATTTTGCAATTTTCAAAGGTTAGTGTTTTATTCTCATAAACATGTCTGCTGAGCTGGACTTTATGCAGGAATTGTGGGTTTGTCTTCATCTGGTTTATCATAAACTCATTTCCTAAGCCTCTCCTTATACACGATCAAACCAATATTTCTTAAGTTCACTTTATCAGGCCTTGGTGATTTTAAATGGCATCATCGAAAAATTCTTGCTTCAACTGCAATGAATTTACTTTTGATCCGCTTATGAACGGATGGAAATTTATCACGTGAACATGCGCAGCTATGCTATTATCGCCAAGAAGTTTCATATATCTAATTTGCACGCAGCTGCAAATCGAATTTGTGCGCTTGATTTGTATGCTTTGAGTTTTATTTGATGATGTTGAGTGCTTCTAGATTGGGTTTATACATATGACTTTGATTAGGTTATTAAAATATATTTACCCTTTATTTCATGTTGATTATCCGAATAATCGAGTTTTAATTGTACCAGAATGATAACCGATCACGTATTTCAAGTTGTTATTGATGACAACCTAAAACTTAATCTAAAAGGGTATTAGTTAGATACGATTTACTCTATATTTTATGTGATTATATGGAGCAATTTGTGCATAAGATCTTGGGTATAAAAGAATTGATGTTATATATATATTTTGAGATAACCCATCTTTAGAATGGTTTATCGGATACCTTTACTTAAGTGGCTTATATTTAATATTGTTGGAATCACTCCTAAACAAGATTTCAAGTATTTATATTTCATATGTAATAGGTAGCTTTATTATGGCCTTTATGTTTGTTTAAGGTCAAGCTTATGTAGAAGGCCCATAAGCTTAGGCCCAAGCCCACATAAGAAAGGATGGGAACTAGAGTGTTGCCCTAGGTTCCTCCTATAAATAATCTTGTAAACCCTCATTCGAGGGTTGGTTGTTCAAGTTTTCTTTTCACATACTCTCTACGCCTAACCGCCTTACATATTAACGTGTGTGTGTGTGATACTTGTTCATCCGCCTTTATCTCTTCTCTTATAACTTGTGTTTGTAAAACTAGTGACCTAACAAAGGTATCAATCGCCAAATAGTTGGGTGTACTCGCTTGTTTTGAAGTTTTAGTTTTGGGTCTTACGCGTAAAGATAACGCAATCTTTGGTTATCTTAAAACTCGCTTTTACACTTTTAATCCAAGATTCTTGTACTTTCAATGTTTTGAGGTGTTAAAATACTTGTTTTAGCAAAAGTTTCAAACTTTACGCGGATTTACGCTTTTAAGCTTGTTTTTGTTCGTGGGTGTCGTTTCACGCAGAACCCGCCTAGCGCTTTGGTACATCAAATTTCACATTTTTGTGTTCTTTTGGTACTATTGAAGCTATTCCATAACAAAAACCGGTTTAGAAACACATTTGGGCGTAATCAAAGTTACGAGTAATCCCACGCGTATCAAAACCCTAATATTACGCGTAAGATTTTCCTTGGTTTGATCTTCAATTTTCGGTTTATTCCGTGTTTTCTTACTTGGATAAGTCCGAAAATACGTCGACTTTGGATATCTTTGCACCGTGAAGTGTAAAGATCATTTGGGCAAAACCCTAAAATTACGATAAGATAAGCTTACGCCAGAAATTCTACGATAAGATTCACTTTACGCGAAACTTAGGTCCACGACAAGGTAATCCCACGCCTAACTTTCTACGCCTAACTTTTGTCTACGCCTAACTTTAGTGCTTTTATCCTACTTACGCAGAAGCTAAATCCCACGCCAGAACCCCTCATTGTTACGCTGTAACTTTTGGTGTTTTTACGCATAAGTGCTACTTGGTTCTTGTCTTTTCTACGCCTAAGGACACTTCATCAACAAAGGTTCATTCGACTACAAAGATCCATTTTTACCACACAAGTTTATCATCATGTCTCAACCACCATACTCTAACTATTTCCTCACACTTATAATCATCAACAACAACAACAATTAACTCCACAACATCAACAATGGAATCAACAACAAGCTATTTATCAACAACAATTTAATCAAGAACATACTCCACAACTTGGTGCAATTCCACAACCACAAATGGTTCAACCATCACCAAGTCTTCAAGTTCTACCCTACACAAACGATTTCAATCAACATCCATCACGAAGCACTATGAAGGAACCCACTTGGTTTGCAAAGATGTGTGAAGCTTTAAGCACCAACAATCAATTCATGAAGTCGATCACTGATAGACCTCCAATGCTCACTCCAGAAACTACGATCAATGGGTGATAAGGTTCTTTAGGTTTTGTGATCTAAAGAAGCCACATGGAAAGTTCTTAAAGAAGGTTATCTTGAAGGTCCATTTGAGATGCCTCATCATTGTACCCGGAGATCCAACTGCTCCACCAAGAGATGAACAAACCAACATTGCTATCAAGCATTTAAATCCTACGTAACTTCTACACTATGAAGTCGATGAACTTGCAATGGAATACATCCTCTTAGGATTACCAAACCCAATTCTTCGTAGTGTTGATGCTCAAAAGACCGCACAAAAATGCGGATCATATTCGCCTTCTTATGGAAGGATCTCAGACTCAATCGAGGATTTGGAATCCAAAATTTACTTGGCTTATGAACACTTCATGATTGAACCCGAGAGACACTAGAGTCCTATCATCATCGATTTTCGATATCATCAATGATTTGGATAAACACAACATCATCATGCCAAGAATTGCAAAGAATACTAAGTTCCCGAGTAGTCTTGGTCCGAATGGGAGAAGTATGTCATTTTTCTCCGCTGCGAAGAATATGCATCATTCTACTTATGGATTGTTGTACGATTACTTGAAGCCTCATGAAAAGGAAGTTGATCGAAAGGATTCTCCGTGCTCAAATTGCTAAACAATACAACCGGACAATCAACAACTTGCCTTGTATGCTCAATGTAATTATCCTCTCAACCAAAGAACTCAACCAACTCGCTTCAAACACACCTTCACAACACAACCTCAACAAAATCAATTGGTTCCATACAAAGAACAATGCTCAAGCATATGTCGTTGAAGCGATCGAGGAAACAGATCCGTCAAGCATTGCAACAAGGATTTGTGATGATTGCTAATGCTTTTGGCCGTTACACCAACAAATCCAACAATCGATTCGCTCTCATCTAACACACGGACTCAAGTCATGTGAACAATGGACGTGTTGAAGTTCGTAATCGTGATTATGGTCGCCGATGGGCGGTGGTCAAGGGTTTAATGTCGTGGGTAGGAATAACAATGAGCTCAAGTGGTGGAACAGGAAATGCTCGTAATCGGTTAAATGGTCTTAGATGCTACAACCGCAATGAGAAGGGACACTGGCTAATGCATGCCCAAAGCCAAGGACTAGGGCGTGCTTATTTCAAAGAGGCCTTACTTTTGGCTCTTAAGGATGAAGTCAGTGGATCTCTCACGCATAAAGAACAGAGCTTTATGGCGTATGCGCACTCGATGATGATATGGAGGACTTGCAGCTAATGCAAATGTTATGTTGATGGCTAATATGCATGAGCTACACATGAGTGATACAGCTCAAGCAGATGACATCGATGGCTTGTCTCGTGCACCGAACAAACCATCATCATATCTCGAACTAATATCTCCGCCAATATCCGAATCCGCACGGATCGATCGCTCAAAATGAGTCTTCTACATCTCTTTCGATGATTTTCAAGTTAACCTCGTAGTTACATTTGACGATCAAGATGACCTTCTCGTTTCCTTTGATAATCAAATTGACTCCGTGGTCGCATTTGAGGATCTAAAGAATGATCATGTTGAGACTCACGCTGAACAAGATGATCTGTTGCCTCATCCGGATTTTGCTCGGTTAATTCAAGACCATAAAATCAAAATGGAGGAATGTTATGCATTAAATCAGTCCTTAAAAGTAAAATGCATCATAACCAAGGATTTTGAATGTTTACAAATGCAACTCAACTTTTTCAAAACTCAAGAAAACAGTGAAAAAGGTTTTGAAGCCGCTTTGCAAAATCTCATCAAAACGAAAAATATTTAGAGAGACAGATGCGTGATCTAGTCACTCGAAGAATGCTTTGTTGTCCGAATTAGAACAATCAAACATGAACATAAAAAGCAAATTAACGCCTCACCTTGGAAAATCAAAAGCTAAGGTCGAGTTGTTAAATTGTCAAAACAGCCCTCCGTGATACAAAAGCATTCAACGAATCGGTAGATGACCTTCTTGCAGAAATTCTCGGTTTGCAAAACAAACTTAAAGAGTTTAAAACTCATTGTTTACAAACATGGTGAATCAAGAATGACTATTGAAAAGTTTACCTTAAAACCCAATCCAAATGGATATGGAAAAATCTAGCCGACATAAACCAAAGCTTTCACTAAAAACATTCAAACCAACTCAAGTTTCCAAAGGTAATACAAAATTGATAATATCACATGAGTGTTGTTGAATATCATCGTCAAGAGGAATTAGATGCGTAAGACGAGAGTCGATCTAAATTAAAACCGTTGTTTACAACAAACCTTTAATTATAAAACGCGGTCACTTTCACACACCAACGGATTCTTCAAACACACCCAAGGTTATCATCAAAACACCGAGTCTTCTATTGTTAATCCCAAAATGACTTTGCACAAACTTATGGTCCTTTACCTTCCATTAGTGAAGTAAACTCACAACCCGAAAATCGAAAAATTCTTCGATATTTTGACATTTTCATGGTCGACCTCAAAATTTTACAACATGAGATAGAATATCGATCCGAAATCAAAGTTGAACATTTTCAATCGCCTCGCGCGAGAACAAAGAGACATTTTTCGAAAAATCTTTACCTAATGTTAAAACTTGAAAAGTTGTGCAATTGCTCGGGAAAAGGATTTTCATAAGGAACTTGGGTAATGAAAACGCTGAGAAAATGTAAACATCTATTTCTAACACAAAACGCAAAAAGAAACTATTGAGAAAAGATGTTGATCGACTCTTGGAAGATGTTATCTCGTACCGATATCCATAATGTTGTGTTATTCTATTCTTTGCCATATGCATCCGATCATATCTCTCGCCGATATTGTTGAAACTGTTGTTCCGTTGAGAACACCGATAATGTGCTTCGATCGAGTCTTTAAAAGTCGAAAATAAACGATTACACACGGAAATTTACAATGCAAAACGTCGTTTTCATTGGTGTGAAAAGATATTCACAACCATCAACTCGCCAAAAGAAAATCGCTCAATTGAGTGCAAAATCTTCCGATCCTAAAATTGAGCAACTGGATGATCAAAACGTGTCTTTGAAAAGTCAAATCTCAAAATATGAACAAGAACTTTAAAAGTTAAACAGAATATGGTGTCATATTTGATTTACTCAAAAGACTCGACTTGAAGCATCAAACGAACTTGATCACTATCTTGCTCACACTAGAGAAGTCATGAATTTTGCCGGTAATATTCGCTCGAAAATCAAGATCCGATTCACACCATCTCTAAGTTACGGAAATGTTAGGAAAGTATGAACAACTTCCGCCATCGTGATTAAGAGATTAGCACCAACACACTTAGTAATCGTGAACCAAGAATTCCCACGCCAAATCACAAGTTGCTAATGTGTTTCCCATCAAACAGAATAGTTGCATCTTTTCCAAACGTCCGCACTTCACACCCTAGAGCACTCAATCAAGAATAGGAAGTTGCGACCTAAGAAAAGATCAATAAGGAATGCTAAAGTAGAAGAACACCCTAGGACTCGAATAAAATCATGTTGCCTCCACTATAGATGTTACGTCCGCAAATGTAATAGAAATAGTGATGTAACGAATGCTAAACCGTTAAGTACTTTTGATATTCATCCGATGCACCTTGTGTTATTTGTCGAAAGAGTATGAATTCGATTGTCATGACAAATGTGTTGCTAAAGCTATAATCTCTAGATTACGGAATCCTAAGAATCGAATACCTCTAGGCCCACTAATCATTCTAAGTCCGTGCTTGGTAAACCACCTTCTTTAGATTCTAAGGCAACCATTGCTATCACAAGAGCTACCGCTCACCTCCTAAGAATGTAGTACCACCTAGTGCTTTCACTAAGACTAAAGCAAAGAGTAGTTACGATGGCGAAATGGATATATAACACACTAGGATTTAAGTGGATGCCTAAAATTCTCAATGTGTGTATGTCTAATATACCGCTCGAACCCTCTAACATTTCGGGTTCCACATCTACTTCTATTCCATCCGTGTCGCCTGTGTAATGCAGTGATACAGATCATTCTCTCGATTGTTGATAGCGGATGTTCCCGACACATGACAGCAACCTTAAACTGTTATCAAACTTTATTGCAAAGTTCATTGGCACCGCCGATTCGAACGATCACTGCAGCCCATCATGGGCTACGGAGATTATGTTAATGGGAACATCGAAATCAGCAGGTTTACTATGTGGAAGGCCTCGGTCACAACTGCTTTCGAGAGGTCAATTTTGTGATGGAGATTTGGAGGTTGCTTTCGTGGAGAAAACTTGTTTCATTCGTGATCTACAAGGAAATGACCTTATGTCCGCTCGCGTAATTCTAGTCTCTACACTATCTCTATGCAAGACATGGTTGCTTCCTCTCCCATCCGCTACTTTCTAAGGCAACATCAACAAAATCCTCGCTATGGCAATCGCTGCCTCTCACATCTAAACTTTCAAACCATCACCAACCTTGCTCGACACAAACTAGTCAAGGACTCCCACGATTCCGGACTCAAAAGATCACCTTTGCTCACCGTGAACAAGGGAAAAGCACTCGTGCTCATTTTCCTTCAAAGGTGGAACACGCCTCAAAGATGTGCTTCATCTTCTTCACATGGATTTGTGTGGCCCGATGCGCGTGCAAACGATCAACGGCAAACGCTACATCTTAGTAATTGTTGATGACTACTCACGATGGACTTGGGTCTACTTCCTTCGTAGCAAAGACCAAGCTCCACAAATGATCATCACCTTTCACAAAAATACGTGTTCAGCCCGCAACACCGTCCGAATAATCGTAATGCATAAAGGAACCGAATTTGTTAACAAAACCCTTCGTGAATTTTATGAGAAAGTGGAATTCAAAGATCAAACATCTATTGCACGCACACCGAACAAAACGGAGTTGTTGAAAGACGAAACCGAACGTTAGTGGAAGCGCAAGAACAATGTTAATCAATGCTAAACTTCCAGACACTTATGGGCGTGTCGATTCATCGCATGCTATACTCAAAACCGCTCTATGATCACAAACGCCACAACAAAACACCTTTCGAGCTTGTCCACAACTATAAACCGAACCTCAAACACTTTCATGTATTTGGATCCCTTTGCTATCCGAATAATGATCGTGATGATTTTGGAAAGCTCAAAGCCAAAGTCGATATTGGAGTCTTTATTGATATCGTGACAATTCTAAAGGTTTCCGACTGAATCGTCGAACTAAGGAGGTAATGGAAACGATTCATGCTCATTTCGATGAACTCACGGAAATGGCTTCGAGTATAATACTTAGAACCCGTCACAACCGCTTAAACTTCCTCAACCCCATCATCACCAAGAAAGCCCTCACCTAACTCACAACAAATGGAAAGGTTATTTGCTCCTCCGCTCGCGACGATATTGATGAACGTGCTTCTCGTGTATCCGCAAGCTCACCGCACAACCCGATAATATTCCTATACCGATACACTGCTACAACAACCATCGTTGAAGATGCACCTACACCAATTGACTCCAACACAACAGCTTGAACATACCGCCTCCAACAATGATGAACCAAATGATGATATTCTCAATGAAGTACCCCACCGCAGATTTTGATCCAAATGCGTTTTCAACCGCTTGCTAATGAGATCGCCGCACTGATGTCGCGAATCTTCAACAAACCATTTGAATCCTCGAATCCGCACAATGTATACCAACATCAACCTCTACACATAGATGGACAAAAGACCATCCTCCGCTAACATTATTGGCAACCCGAATCAACCAACCGTTACGAGACAACGCCTTCACTCGACGGTGAACATTGCATTTATGCACTCACCGCTCGCTAATCAACCTAAAACATTAAAGACGCAATGACAAAAGACAACCGGATTGAATCCATGCAAGAAGAACTCAACCAATTCAAACGCCTTGAAGTATGGAAACGGTTGAAAGACCAACAGAATCTACGCTATTGGTCTAAAATGGATTTGGAAAACAAATTGATGTCAAGGGAACGTTATCCAAACAAGTCACGCCTAGTTGCTAAGGGTTATCGCCGAGAAGAGGAATAGACTTTGAAGAATCTTTTGCTCCAGCTTGCTCGCCTTGAGGTCGCTCGATATTCCTCGCGTCACGATCATATGAATATGACGGTTCATCGATGGATGTCAAAACAGCTTTCTCAATGGACAACTTAAAGAAACGGTCTATGTCACCAACCGATGGATTCGTTGATCCCGAGTTCCCAACCATGTCTATAAACCGAACAAAGCTCTTTATGGTCTCAAACAAGCCCCTGCATGGTACGATAAGCTATCATCTTTCCTCATTGCCAATAATTTCACCAAAGGCTCGGTTGACCCAACTCTTTTATACAATATCACGGGCACATATCTTAATTGTTCAAATTTACGTGGATGACATCATTTTGGGTCTACACATAAAAGTTTTCAATCGCTTTGCAAAACTAATGAAGAAAAATTTTGAAATGTCCATGATGGGTGAACTTACATTCTTTCTAGGACCGCAAGTTCATCAATCACCCCGTGGTATTTTCTTGAGTCACCCAAATATGCCCTTGAACTGTTAAACAAATTTGGAATGACAACTCGTGATACTTATGCCACACCAATGGCTCATACCAAGAAGTTAGATGTCGATTTACATGGAAATTGGTTGACCCTACCAAATACCAAGTATTATTGGGTCCTCATGTATCTAACAAATAGCGCACTGATATTGTCTTTGCCGCTTATCTATGCTCCCGCTATCGTCGCGACCAACCGAAACCCACCTCTCGAGGCTAAAAGAATCCTCCGATACATCAAGGGAACCATTAATTGGGATCCGTATCCGGGATTCTCGTTTTGAACTAATCGCCAGACGCGATCACGCAGGATGCTTAGACTCAAGAAAAGTACTTCAGAGCTCTACAATTTCTGGTGATAAACCGTGTCTTGGCAATCAAAGAAGGTGGATTGTACATCGCCGCCATCAATCAAGGTAATATGTAGCCATGTCCGCGTGTTGTGCTCAAGTCATTTGGATGAGAACACAACTCAAAGACTATGGTTACGATTTGATGTAATCCCGATGTATCATGACAATCGGAGTGCCATTGCAATCTCGCAACCCGCTCAAAGACTCAAATCAAAGCACATCGATCTTCGCTATCATTTCATCAAGGACCACGTGGAATGTGGTACCGTTGAATTATACTTTATGGTATCGAATACCAATTGGCGATCTTCTCACCAAAGCCTTGCCTCCCGCTAGGTTTAATGAGTTGGTCCACCGATTGGTATGAGGTGTTTGACTCAAGAGGAATTGATGACCTCTTAAAACAGCCTTTAAAACCCGTCAAACACCAAAACATCTCTTTGTAAATAAATAAATTTTTCAAAACAAAATACAAAAATATAAAACCCGATAAAACAACAAAAATATTCTTCTAATCTATCTTTCTTTAAACATGGCAAGTACATTTTTCATCAACACTTGCATCTTTCAAAATTTAGCATTTTTCGATCAAGTGTTGAGGGGAGAAAATAATCTATTAACCGCTTCAAAACATCTGTGTACTTGCATGTTATCATATCTCGTTGTTTCGCTTAACAAATGGTGGTGAACCTTCGTTCAATGACACCCTGACTAAAATTAATAACCGCTTATTATTTTCTCAAGTCGAGGGGAGTGTCACAAGATTCTTTCTTAAAAATTTTTTGGTAACCAAAATGGAAGTTAAAAGGCTTTGGTTGAAAAAGGAAAAGGTGGAGGACCGAAACCGCCAAAACCACAAAGTCATTTTTGATAAAACTCTCCACCTAACTCTTATCCTTCACATTTAATACACCAAACCTAACAAGATCCTACGCCTATAATTCGCTCATCATATCCGTATTTGATCATCATTCGTAAGTAGATTAATGTTTCTAACGTGTTTTCAAACATTGGTTTTGAATTTTAAATGAATCCAACGGTCAAATCTATGGACATGAGTGATTTTGTGTTCTTCGCTATGCGTAAGAACACTTGATCATGTGTTTTGTGTTTGTGGCTTAAATGTTAATGTCAAAATGTTTTAAAACATCATTGATATGTTTTCTATCATCAAAACAAACCCGTAAACACGATTTGATGAATATTGCGAATTAGGGTTTATGTGTCGAATTGGGCATTTTGAATGTGATGTGTCTTGGTTAAAAGATTGTTGTTTTATGCTCTTGCGTTGTTAAATTGATGATTTCCAAAGTCTATAGCCACCTGTAAACACGAATTGGTCATCAATTCGAAACTAGGGTTTAAAGTTCATAAACTTTGGGTATTTTTGATTCTCAACAAATTAAGTGTTACAACTTGGCTTACATACTCACAACATGTCTTTGAACTACCGTAAAAGTTTAGTGCATAATCTATGGCTAGAATCCATACGCCGAGATTTAGGGTTTAGGCTACGCGTATGTATTCTACGCGTAATGCTTAAGATGAGCTAGTATGTTGTAATCTGTGATAAAATGATGTTTTGTGTTAACTTTGATGATTTGATAAACTTATTTCGTGCTTTGCTACGCTTAAAATTCGTAATCAAGGTCATTTGCTACTCTACGATAAGGATTACCCTACGCCAGAAGTTGTTATGCGTAAGAATTATTCTACGATAACTATTACGCCGTAAGGTTCTACAATGGACCACGCGATCCCGTGAAGGATATGCGAAACAAGGACCTCACGCATAAGGTCAACTCACGAGTAGCCTTACGCTGTAAGGTTAATATATGCTCACGCATAAGCTCTACGATAAGGTCTCCTTTTCCCACGCTGTAACATTTCTTACGCGTAGTTAGATTCTACGCGTAAGTTTACGCCTAAGCATATATCATTCCCGCTCACGCATAACTTTGCCAAAACTACGCTTAACCCTCGGATTGACCTTCATGATGATTTGTTACGTGTACAAACTTGTAAATAATCTAATCATAACGTCACGAATCCAATAATGTCACTAATAAACTTAATCGCCTAATATGTCAGTGAACAATAAGTGATAACATAAACTTTAAAACTTAAAGTTAACTAACTCACTAAACATTTCACGACGTCATTGGACTATTGAATATACAAGTGACTTAGGACTCAGAATAATCATTGACACCGTACATTCAATAACTAGACAATAAGACCTTCGTTGACTAACATTATGTCTTTCGATATGTTGGTTCTTTTGGCTAATGTTATTTCGCATCACGACATGGTCGAACAAATGAATGTGGATGCACCAAGTTCTCTCCATTGTCGATATCTATCCTCATGGCTATCCAATGAAGATAGGAAAGAATAACCTCCGTGTTGACTTTGACACCCTCACTTGCTCAATCTTCGTGTCTTATTGCTATTGATATTCGAGGACTCATCCGACGTAACATGCTTACACACTCGCAACTGCTCCTCGAGATCTACATCCAACAGCCTCGAACACTATGGAAAGGGTCAAGGACAAACCGCCGTGACGGTGACTCAATCACAAACAAGTCACCATTACACCGCAGACTTAAGGGTCGTTCTCCTAATTCCCGATGTCGATCCAACCAAACTATATGCCACACCGTCAAGAGCTCACTCTCCAATTCTTAATCAATATCGGTTATGACGAGGCTACAGAAATAATCACCAAGCATTCTCACGTAGAGCTTAAGAGTATTCCTCAACCCCGAGAACTCTCTACATGATCATCACCAAGTCTGCTTCGGTCGCGACAAATGGCATGAGCACCCTAAGCTCATGGAACCGCAAATATTCGGCATTGGTCAACAAGAAACACATCGCTATCGAAGCTCGATTTGGGATGACATGATGTCATTTCTCAACAAACTTGGCTCAAAGATTCCCTACATCGATATACTAAATTGTTGATCCGAGAGCACTTGGACTTCATCCCGACATTCCCAAGAGGCTCAATGACCCCGACAATCACGACATGTTGACGGAACCTATTCTATCCGCCGTAATCAAGGAAACGCCTACAAAGAAACAAGGTGTCAGGTCGCCGATTTTTCTAATCAAGATGTCGAAAGCTCGAATCGCATAAAAGGTATCCGAAGCAATGACAAGGCAAAGTTGGTCATCTCGACGAAAAATCTTCTCGAACACCTGTAAGGAGAACCGTAAAAGGAAGTGCCGGAAGTGTCACAAGTACAGATAGTCAAAGGAATGTTCCAAAGAAGAAACCTATTCCAAAGAGGAAACCCACCCCAAGAAGAAAGTTCCTTCTCGTGAAGCCACTCCGATCCTTTCACTTGAACCGCAAAGACAACTGTGGACGAGGACTCGAGGCTACCGACACGTATGAAGAGATCACATACTCAAACCGCAAAGGATGAAAATCCTCAGACCAAAACCTCCAAGTCCTCAAACTATTAAAGGAAGACTCTGCACTTGTACCTCGTGATGAAAGCTCAAGATGAAGAAGAGCAATTGATCAAGCATACAGAAGAAGTTTCACAAAGTCGACACCTTCAAAAGGTCAAGAATTTGCTAAAGATCAAATGGGTGGCCCCGAGGATCAAGTGGAGTCGCCCACCTCTCCGCATCCCGATGCGTTAATCGACCCGATAAGGGATCCGTGCCACCACTCTTCCGCAACAACAACAACACTGTGGAGGACACTATTGTGTATGATTTTGAGAAACAGTAATCGAGAAAGAAAAGTCTAAGGATGACGAGGATGATTATACAAAGTTTCTTCTCGACACCCAACACACTCAAAGGAGAAAACCTCGAAACTCCTAAGGACATGAAGTCTCCTCATGTCTCCTCATCATCGGATTCTTCGCCTCATTCATCACAACCACCATCAACAAAGACAACCGATCATCATCCAAACCGTGAAGAAACCACCTAAATCTTGGATTTCTCAAACTCATCAAAAGATTGTGAAAGTCATCCAACAAGTCGAAAGAAGGACATACTTTACGTAAAATGAATTGGTTTGTCGACCAAATTCAAGACTTAAATGATGAGAAAGACAAGATGGAAAAGAAAGGAAATTTGTTCAAGTTCATGAAGAGTCATCGAAAAGAGGAACCGAACGAAATGATCAAGGTTACACTAACAAGTACCTTCGTGATATCGCTCCTAAAGTCCAAAAGGAACCGGAGAAGTCAAGAAGAGATCATACCCACAAGTTTCTTCTCGACACCGCCCCGTGTGACTAGAGAAGTATTTTCCGCATAACTCACCCCTAACATCGTAGCATTGGTTAAACATACAATGGCCAAAGAAGTCGATCTCTCGAACTGAAAGTTAATCGCTAAACTTGTGATGCAAATGTCAAAGCGATCCGAACGCTTACTTCGGAAGAAGCTAAATTTTTCAAAATCTACTTGATTTTCAACTCGATCATCATGCAAGGAGTCACCGATCAACCCAAACGACCAAGAGATGACGATGATAAGGATAAGGACTCGCACCTAAACGCCGTAAGCCCCTGTAAATCTACATCTATGCCACCTCCTCCACCACGGACTTCTTCTCAACAAAGTCTCCTCCACCTCGGTCTTCATCGATAAACCTCTGACGATTCCGAGTTACCACCCCGACTCATAAAACAGTGATTACTTTGAGTATACGGGTGGTGACGATGAAGAGGTCCTCGAGCCCCGACAACAACCCACCTCACCCAAACAAGTGCAGTAAACCAAGATCATCATCAAAGCCTTCCAAAAGAAGAAGAAGACGACTCACCGAGTCGATCATGGCTAGATGACGATAAAACCAAGAGTTTGAATGGTTCTCCACACTTGTCAATCAAACTCCCTACCCCGATGAAGGCCAAGAATTGGTAGACGGTTCAACATTGAGCATGCAAAACTTTTGCAAGAAAAGTTCCATGTGAAGAAAATGACGAAATCAATTGAAGCGAATCAAGAATGAAGCTGCCCAACTTTTAAAAGACAACCTCAAAGCGCCTCGAGGTCGAATATCATCTTGAGAACATCGCCGAGCTATGTCTAACAACATGGATTGGCTCAATCCGAAGCAAACCTTGACTTCACACAAAGGGACAACCTCCATACTACACCGATTGACCAAACCTCTACCAACCATTGGCCAAGCACACGAACCAAGGATTCCTTCCGATATTTCTTCAACAAAGACCGAATTTCTTCTCCATGGTGGCGATGGTTCGAGAAAATACACTACATCATTGACTCTTCCATTCCCAAATGCCATTTACTCAAACCGCATAGCTATCGAGGAACGTGCAAATCACTTGTTTTCGACAACGCAAGCATACGACCAAGATGCATTGTATGGGATTCATCATTGGCCCGAACGTCAAGAATCTACTACGTGTCGCCGGTTCAAGTCTCAACATGCAAAGTATAGCTCTAAGGACATCGTGGCCATCAAACACATTGATCTCAAGTCTAAGTGGACTACACATTCTTAAAGAATATCATAGTCAAACGACAAGATGAACAGACTATGGATTCTCCGGTCGACTTTGAGAACTTGTCCTCAACGACATCGAAGACATGTATCTTGCCAAAGCATGTGGTCGATGAGACAATTCTCGATCAAGTTCAACGTGAATTTATCAAGTCGGCTCATCTTCATTAGACGATCGTGATCAAAGAACGGTCAAGATATCCGATGGTCGTTGAATCATATCGTAAACGTAAACTTCACTCCACCACGCCTTGATCTTCCCGACATCAACCACCTTACACAACTCACGCCATCAAGAAACCTTTCGGCGTTGTTTACCGCAGTGAACTTCAAAGAAATCGCTTAATGGCGTGTAGTGAACTCCACAAATTTGGGGATCATACCTTGAAGTCGGTTAGGATGGATTGGCGATGATTGAAGGATATACCGAAAGTTGGGAATCCTAAGCTACCGGAATTCTCGTGAAAGGAGGGATGTGAGACGATCATCACCATGATTGATGAACGGTTGTTCGTAAGGGACCGCCTGCACGATTGGAAAGCTATGTTGGTGGTCGACTCAGAGAAACATCATCGGCTTTCAACGCCTGCGCGCACTGGAATATCACCGCACTTCCGGTACCCCTTAAATGGTTTCCTTCATATAATTTTGGATGTGTGATTATATATGTCAATGGCTTGTGCACACATAATAGTGTACAACCCGATCGTCAAGAAAGGACCCCGTGGTACGCCTCGCCACAATCCTTATAAAAGGAGCGAAAGCTTTATTTTGAGTAAAACCTATCAAACCTTTCACTTTTCAAGGTTTTGCTCAAAAGACAAGTACTTCCCCATAAGATTTTTCAAAACCTCAACCGCTTATATCACTAATTGAGGGGAGTATTTGATTTAAAACTTTGTTCACAAATTGTTCATAGTGGTCGCCTTCCCAAACACTCGAAATGGTCATATTTATTCTCAAACGCTTCAAAATAACATTGTCATATGCCATTTTGAGGGGAGAAAATTTGTGTGATAAGAAATATGTTGTGAATGCAAATGAATCTGTGAACTTCGACTTAAACAACGAATTGACGGTACTAAACTGTTAGTAACTCGAAAAGACTTGTCCCGGACGGTAATAATTTCAAGCTAGTTCGCTAGTGATGTAAACGTGTCTCGCAGGACTTGTCCGAGTAGAAAGTACCATTCGAGAAACTTTTGATAGACATGAACTCGACGGGTTTGACAACCTTCCAAGGTTTGTCTACACCTTCAAGGTAGTTATTAGAGCTAGTTGTCACCTAAAAGTCGACAATATATCTCTTTAACTATTCAACGAACCGTGTCTCATGGAGATTGTCTATCTTTAGTGGATCAATTCAAAAGTGCGCGCTCTTTCCTCACCGTGCATTTAACCATTAAAACTATTAAGCACATGTGGGGGGAGTATTTATGCAAAACTTATCTCTCACCGTGGTTCAAACATGTTTTCGTTAACAAACCCTTTGAGAGATATTTTAACATACAAGGTTATAATGGCAAACATAGGTTAGTCATGGAGTTATAAGGTGACTAAGGTTAGGAATAACTGTCCTATGATCCGCCAGAGTCGAGGGATCTACCCAAGGACACTACCATTAGTTAGTGTTAGAAGTCCTTAGGAATGATTGTAAAAGGAGAAAATGAGAATCGGAGAAAGAAGGAGTTGAAGAATCAAAAGAAATGTAAAGTAAAGGGTGAAAAGAAATAGCCCTCCGATTATTCAACTTAGGCGTATAATCGGTTCAATTCATATGCTACCGGGTTGTCACTTAGTGACACCGGTATTGAAGATTAAAAGTCGCCATGGACCCAAAGGACGCATGCACTAAACCTTCTTAGCCACTCAAGTTTCTCTCAATGTAAGCTTGTTTCATTCTCACAGGAACCCTACATAAACTATTGGCTTTCTTAGAGATCGCCGGTATTGAAGAAGGAGACCCTCTCCCTAGTCTCCGCCAGAAAACCAAAACGCACTATTGAGTCTAGAGCCACGAGATTCATCAAAAGATCTCTTAGGAACACTTGACATTTAATCACTTGATGATCAACAAATAAGATCATCGCTGGTTCATATCGAGTCCTTCACGATCTTAGCAACTGTCGAGAACATTTATGAGAGGTTCACATCCGTGATCCTCGCGATTGAATGGAAACTCCCGCCAGGTCAACATCAAACAGCCCCGACAAAGAAGTCACTTCGGTAACTCCCGTGGATTACGCGGAGTGTGTCTCAAACGGTCTACAACAGTGAGGTGATGCTTCGTGTACCTCAACGACTATCTCGAATCAGATGTACTTCGCACATCGCGTTATCTCACTTGTGGGACTCCAGCTCAGAACGGCCTTTGTAAGAATTAGAGTTGTGTTTTCACACTATGTCATTAACACTCTCAAGTTCAAACTTGTAAGTGCCGGAAACCGCTTATTACTAACCGCTTGAAATGTTTTCTTCTTATGGAAGCTCCGAGCGGGATGATCGTGTTGATTCTTCTCATGCTCACGCCAACATCATCACTAATGGAAGTTCTATTCAAAAGCAACACAACCGCCGAATGATTCTTCGTCAAACCAAAGAATCTACAAAGTTAAAGACTTAGAGAACTTCATCAAGATTGAATTCCAACGCCATAGAGCGTGTGAGCATGTTGAAGAATGACGGGAGACACCGGAGCAAACAAGGCACTGAGGCGCATCGATGCGCATAACAACATACTATCACTTTCACCACAAAGAACAATGATCAAAGAACAAAGTTAAAGATGACGTCAAGCATAACTGCTCAAAGATAACTATCTCTACACCGGGAGATTGTTCAATCAAGACAATTCCTCTCACAAGAAAGAAGAATGTCGAAGACGCCACAACTACTATTACATCAACGCCTTCACCGCTTACATTCATATATACTGAGGGGAGATTGTTGGAATCACTCCTAAACAAGATTTCAAGTATTTATATTTCATATGTAATAGGTAGCTTTATTATGGCCTTTATGTTTGTTTAAGGTCAAGCTTATGTAGAAGGCCCATAAGCTTAGCCCAAGCCCACATAAGAAAGGATGGGAACTAGGAGTGTTGCCCTAGCTTCCTCCTATAAATAATCTTGTAAACCCTCATTCGAGGGTTGGTTGTTCAAGTTTCTTTCACATACTCTCTACGCCTAACCGCCTTCATATTAACGTGTGTGTGTGTGATACTTGTTCATCCGCCTTTATCTCTTCTCTTATAACTTGTGTTTGTAAAACTAGTGACCTAACAGATTTAACATGCTTTAGTGACGAGGTACACGTAATCATAAAAGAATGAAACAAGGCTGTATCGAAACTAGGCTACTTTTACTGTTTTTTCAATTCCTTGTCATTAATTTTCAAGTGTTGTTGATTGCTAATATTCTATTTCAAGCTTATCTCACTATGTCCACAAGCTCACAATAGCTTATATAAGCTTATTGTGAGCTTACTACAGATGTTTCCTTACTCTTGTTCAAGTTTTAGCAAAAGTCAAAATTCGTCAAAATTCAAAGTAAATAGCTTTTGGTTAATTTCTGATTTCAATATGTTGAAAAGCTAAGTTTAATGTTGATTTTTCGGCTTTGAATCATTAGTTCAAGAATTCAACAAGTTTTAGAATAGAATTTGCAATTTGATAGGTAAAGGGTGTTTGGATGTTGCTTAATTTTCAAGTTTTAATGATTTTTGGAAATGGAATCTGAGTGATTTGAGTGTGAAGTCTGGTTTTAGAGCTTTCTCATTTAAATTTTTAAGTTTCAAGTCAAGTATTTGAGTTTTTAAATATTTGCTTAGTCTGTCCCAGTATTCTGTGTTTTGTTCTGTGTTCTGTCCCAAATCAACATGTTCTCAGCTGATTATCAGCTTATTAAGGTACTTTTAATGCTTGAATTTTTGTTCTTTGGGTAGCCATATTAAATACATGCTTTGTTTTCCCTTCATTCTCATCATAGTGCTTATTTTGTTAGCTTATTTTGCCTTTGATAGTCCCCATATCTGTCTTATATCTCTGTCTGCTGTAGCCCCATAGCCTTTTTTTAAGCTTAGTTTTAGGAGAGTTTAAGTTCGACTTAGGATTTAATTTCAGTTTTACAAGTAGTTTATAGATAGGTTGTTATTTGTGTTAGCTTATTTTTCATTTTTAAGCTTATTTACTTGCTTATTTTTGCCACCTAAAGTACCCCTTGCACCACAATCGTTTCGTGTTTCTTGTCCATACACTTTTATTCAAGAGCTTCTCTCGCTCATCCATTATGCCTTTTAGTCTTATTTTTGGTTTTTCCAATTGTCCCCAATATTCTCTTGATATGTTTTGCCTTTTAGAGATTTGTAGAGCTTATTTTGTGCTTATATAGCTCAGATTCGCTCTATGGATCGGCCGCAATAGATGTCCCGCTTTAGTGCTTATTTCAATCATAATTCACTTATTTGCTTAGTTAGGTTAGATATACTTTAGTCTTTAGATTTCTTAGATCTTCCCTTTAGCTTTTTATAGATTGTACGAATTTCCTTTTAGCTTTTAGTGATTTTGGTTCAATTTTCCTTTATAATCGCCTAGAGTTATTGTAGGCTAAAAATCCAAAGATAACCTTAGAGTTAGTTTATAAATCCTAGAGATTTTGTAGGCAATAACCTTAAGGTATCCTCAAAGAGTTAGGGAAAAAAGCATACCCTACGACCTTAAAAGACACAACGCGTTAAGAATAAGGACGTGACAATTCAACCATCAATAAAAGATAACTAGGGAGTAATAGCATCTAGGTAGACATTCTTAATCATCATATGAGCACACATCAATTAGACATAGACTACCCCTTAGCTTTGTTAATTAGATAATTAGAATAGTAGAGTAATTGGTAGAAGTACCACCCCCCAAATCCAATACCCCAAGATTCGTACCTTTCAATTTTCTAAAAAATATAAAAAAGATAAAAAATAATCTTCCTCAACCCCAACCTTAGCGTAGTAATTTATCACTAGCATTCCTATTCCCCTAGAGAACGATATCAATCCCGAGGCTTACCCTAATACTACACTACAACGATTAGGTTCACTGCCTAGGTGGTTGAAAAACTTGCTCGAAGAAAAGGAAGTTTCCTTTGACCCCGAACGCGCGTTCTACGCGTATCAAGTTTTTGGAGCCGCTGCCGGGGAATAGAATATCTAGTTAGGAGTTTATCTCGTTTAGGTTCCCTTTCTTGATTCCTATCAAGTAAGGTTTTTTCTTATTTTTAGCTTCCTTGTAGTCTATCCCCTTCTTTGTGTTTGTGTTCATAAAACCCTTTTCATTTGTCGCTATGGTAAGTGAAGTTGCATTTGAATCATTAACAATTGAGGAACATCTGAATTTCACAATTTGGATTGCTTTTTATTGCTCTAATGAATTTGTGAGTGATCTTAAAGATATCCAAAAGGAGACAGGTGTAAGGTTGGATGGATTTGATAATTTTTTTTGCTTGTGTGGCTTCTATTCAACGATCATTGTTAGAATCAACTCCTTTTAGTGAGACCCTCTGGAAATTTTTTGAGAAAACCCTCCTAAGCATAAACCATCAGTTGAATGATCTTAGGCACCATGATCAAAACGACCTAGTTTTTAAGAACATGGAACCTAAACCCGAACAAGATTGTGAGATGGTTAGAGTTGAACTACCTAGTTGCATGTGTGGGATAGATTTCAAAACATATGACACGCATGAGGAATCCTTTAGGCAAATAGAACATAGTGATCAAATTTTTGAGAATGATTCTTATGAATTGGACCAAGAATTTGAAATGGCTAAAAAAGGATTTGAGATACTTAGGAGTGTATTTGGGTTAGATCATACTAAAGCACATGATGAACATTTAGGAGATCTAGATATAATGGAGAATGAGTTGGAAACTCCAAGCCCACAAGCCCTACCATCACTTGAGGAACACACATCGCCTATAACTTACCTGGAAGAAGTAGAAGAGACTATAGGAACCCCGATTGATATAGAACCTTTGGACCAAATGCCACTAGAGAAGGTAGGTTTAGATGCTTGTTGTCATGACCTCTCTTAGTCCTAGGAAGTTCCTAATTTTGATGAACCGAGCCTCAACCAAAACCTTACCCAATTTTCCTCTTTAGATGTGAATATAGGAATTAAATTAGGCCCCAATCCATTCATCAAAATAAATAGTCCGGGTAGTTGCTTGCTAAAGGTAGTGGACTCTAGGCCATGTAGAGTGGAAGCTAATATAGGAGTAACCCATGATCTTACACACTTACATCACCCATTCATGGTTGATAACAAAAAACATTATGGGTTAAAACCAAGATTATTAGGTCAAGATGGATCCTTAACTAAGAATCTCTTGAAGTTGATAGAAGATGATCCATTTCTAGGAGAAAGACTTGATTCACCCGCTACACCTATAGAATTAGGTAAGGTTATAATAAATGGAGCACACCCCTTTGAGCATATAAATCACCCATCACCCTCTCCTCACGTAGCAAATTTCCACCCTAAGGGTGTGTATCGCTACTATCACCCGCACTTAAGCTTAAGTGTAGAAAAAACTTCCCCTTTTTCCGTTAAATGAGGGTAGAGTCAAGCTCGTGACTCGAACAAAAACAAGTGCTTCTTGGGAGGCAACCCATGTGTATTTGTTTTTTATTTTTATTTGTGTGTCATATATCTTTTCATTATTTTATGTTCTCATGTTTGAATTTGTGAAAATGCTTTATTTTGTCTTTAACCTCATCTTAATTACATATAAAGGTATTTTACAAAAAGGATAAGTGTAGAGAGGATTACACACATTTTTAAAAGAACGTGAACATGAGAATTACAATTAGTGAAATTGATATATATGTGTGTTTGTTAGAGTCAAATGCTTGTACCGAGTCATAATGGATGTTTTGCAGGAACTTTTCCAGATTTTAAAGATATAATTTTCCGATTTTTTTCGAAAACGCAGACCGCTTCGTCAGATAACTGACGGTGTCGGAGGAGCGTAAATGTTTATCTAACTTTCTCTCGCTTTTCTATGCTATTTATAAATTTTGGAAATTCTCGTGTCTTAATTTTCCAGAAAATTTGCAAACATCCATTCTACAAGCATTATATCAAAGTCTGGAATTACATCTTGTTGTGATTTTTCTTTGTTCGGTTTAATGCTTTGGGTTGTCTGTTTTCTTAAAGTGTCCAGGTTTTATTTATCAAGAAGAAGGAACATAACATTTGATGGACCTTATCACGCATACATTCTTTTTGGAAAGAATTTAACCACTACTTCACACGGATCCTACCGAGCTAATCAGGGGAGTATTAGTTTCTCTCTCTTTTAATTACCTTCCATTATCATAACTTTGATACTTTCGGGGAACATTGCGGACAATGTTCAGTTTAAGTGTAGGGAGGAAGAATAAAACGGGAACTTTGAAACTATGCTTATCCTTGACTATTTGTCTTGTCCAATTTCATTTGTGTAATAAACCATGAGAAATATCGGTTAGGGTAATTTTGGCACTAAATTTAAATTTTTTCAGGACATGTAGGAGTGGCCCATTAGTCTTAATAAAGCATCTCATGGATAGGAAGTTATATTACTAGCACAAAACCCTTTACCACTCAAATTCCACCCTAAAAATGTGAGGTTCACCCCTAGATTTGTAAGAATTAAAGCATTCATCTTTAATGCTTCGTGTTAGGATTTAGAAAATCCATTAGTTAAAGAGTAGGTCACCTCAAGCATATGTATTCGTTAGAAAGCTCATAATCGTAGTCAAATTATGTTAATAAGTAGTTAGTTAAGTAACACCGTGGAGGACGGACGGGTCTTTACCCACTGTATGCCTGCTCTACAGCCCGTAGGAGGCGTGTCTTGTAAGAAACTATAAATACCCTCTACCTCCTAAGGTAGAGGGTTAGAGCTTCAAAATATCAATTTTCTTTTGTCTCACTAAGTTCCCTAAACTCTTCCACTTTCTCTCTCTAAAACCTAAACCATACGCCTCTCATTGCTATGACTTGATGTGTTTATGAAAACCAATATGATACAAATGGTATCAAGAGCCATGGTTTGATCATTCATCTTTCATGTTCTTGGATTTCTAGTGGTTTTCATAGGTTTTTGGGTTTGAATGAGTTTAGAGTAGTTTTCATCATTTGGATCATCTCTAGTGTTAAAGTTTGGATCTTGATAGTACAGTGTTTAGAATCATTATAAGTGCTTAGTTTTTGATTTGGAAGGCTTGAATTAGTGTGGTTGGGTTGTTTTTGGATTGAAAAGTGGTGTTTTAGAAAGTTTCATGTAAGCGATTTGTGTCTCGGATAAGTTTTATTGTATGCAATTTGTCCCTATTTTTATGCGATTTGTCTCTAGAAAGATTGCTTATTGAAGCGATTTGTCTATTTCTGGGAAGCGATTTGTACACTATGCGATTTGTCTATTGAGACAAAACGACAAGAAAGGACAAAGTAGTGGTTGTACTAGTGCGATTTGTCTGTTAAGCGACTTGTTTATTTAAGCGAGTTGTCTATTTAAGCGATTTGTCATATTAAGCGATTTGTGTGTTTGAGTGATTTGTATGTGTGAGCGATTTGTCTGTTCTAGCGACTTGTCAGCTTAAGCGATTTGTCGTTTAAAGCGATTTGGGAACAGTGCGACTTGTCAAGTGAGCGATTTGTCTTTTGAGACTTATTGTTTCTTCGTGTTACGTTTTACGGTTTTCTCTTGATTTAGTAAAACCGTGAAACAATCTATTTCTCGTTTAATCAAAGAGTTGTGAAATCCGTAGAATCTGTAATCATGTCTACAATCACCTCTTCCGTTGTCGATGATGTACAAGTCGCAGGATCGACACTCGCCCTCCCATCTTGGACATAACCGACTATGACTCTTGGGCTCAAAGGATCGACTTTATTGCTTAGGAAAAGAAAATGGGGTTATCATACTTAAGTCAATTGATGAAGGACCATATCAAGTTGAGAGTACCCGAGACATTCTTGAAACTATTGGCGATGGTTCAAGAATATTAGGATTGGATAGACCAAAGACGTATGATGAACCGAGATAAGGAGAAGAAGAGATACGATGCGACATCGTGGCTTCAAACATCATACCTGTGGTTTACCTAAGGATATTTACAAGTTGATCAATCACAACACTCAAGCTAAGGCGTTATGGGACAATGTTAAGATGCTTCTCTCTGGTTCTGAATTGACTAAAGAAGACAAGGAGTCTCAGCTCTATGATGACTTTGAGAACTTTAAGATGAATCCAGGGGAAAGTGTCACTGAATATCATGCAAGATTCCACAAGCTTGTGAATGATATGAGGAAT
Source organism: Chrysanthemum lavandulifolium (assembly GCA_022545495.1). Classification (NCBI taxonomy): domain Eukaryota; kingdom Viridiplantae; phylum Streptophyta; class Magnoliopsida; order Asterales; family Asteraceae; genus Chrysanthemum; species Chrysanthemum lavandulifolium. The sequence goes on along the minus strand of CM040238.1, from coordinate 166,635,822 downwards.
ATCATAATGACAATGCCAAATATTCAGCTCAATTCAAAGTTTGTGAACAACATGAATCCCGAATGGCACAAATTTGTCACTGCAGTCAAGCTAAACAAAGGTTTGAGGAACACCAACTATGAAAAATTGTATGCATGTTTGCTCCAAAATGAGAAGCATGCTGTGTTTGAACAGATGATCCTTGAAAAGTTCAACAACAATACTGGAAATGCAAGCTCCTCAAATGATTCAACTGCATTCTACACTAATGTAGGAATAACCACCAAAGCATCTCAAGTCATACCAACTGGTAATGGTAATCACAAACTCATTCCGATCCAGGGTATAAGCCTCCAGATTCATACACATTCATGGAAAACCTCGTCAATCAACTGTCTCTCATGGTTAGGCAAAATCAAACCTCACTCCACACACCAACAATAACCTCAGAACAATATCCAATCCCCACAATCAAGCTACTGTTAGAGATGGAAAGGTAGTGGTGCAGAGTGTGCAAGGAAGGCAGAATGAACAAGGAATGGTTGGAGCAGGTTATGGAAATACTGGAGTAGGTGGAGGATTTGTGGGCAATCAGAATCGAGGAAGGATCATGACTCAAGGTCAAGGGAAGTCAATCAAGTGTTACAATTGTGGTGGTGATGGACATATTGCAAGGAACTGCACATCTCCAAAACGTTCACAAAATGCAGAGTACTTCAGGGACAAAATGTTGCTGGTGCAAGCTCAAGATAATGGAGCAATGTTGGATGAGGAAGAATTGCTATTTCTTGTTGAGGGAAATGCCAAAAATTATGATGTGGATGTGGATGAGCAGCCAGTGCAGGGAATAGGTCACCATCATCCAAATGCGTTTCAAGTGGCAGATTGTGATGCATTTGACTCTGATGTCGATGATGAACCTACTGCCCAGACCATCTTCATGGTCAGTATTTCTCCAATGGTCTCTCCAAAGGTCCCGTCACCACAACAAACAAGTCCCTCCAAGGAATCATCATATCAGAGGTATTAAAACTATACGATGATGTTGATGTGCAAAAGATACATGACAAGGTACAATCAACTAAAATTATTGAATCAGATATTGAAAATATGGGTAATAGCAATGTTGTCCCATATTATCAATATGTGAAACAAAATGAAAGTGAAATTGTACCAAATAATGCATCTTCTGCAGTCAATGATGACTATATTTTTGATGAATACACTGCATGTGCCCTTGATGATTCTATAACATCTGAACTAAATGCCTATAAGGAACAAGTTTCTATATATGAACAGCCTGCTAAGTTTGAATTAACTACCCGTGAGTAGGAGATGGATAACCAGATGCGTACAATTATCAGGAAAAGTAATTTTAGGGAAGAAGTGTTAAAACAAGAGTTGGATTCCTTACAAGAAAAGCTTAACAAAATCATTAAATGTAAACAAGAACTTCAAGAAAATGTGAAAGTACTTAAACAAGAATTCAATGCTAAGGAATTAAAACTTTTAAATGAATTTTCCAACCTAAAAACTTTGAAGAACAAACTTGAAAATAAATTGTACGTACAAGGGAACACCATTCAGACTGCTCACATGATCACTAAGAATAGAGTTCTAAGTGGTAAGCATAGCATTGCACTTGTAGATGAACCAAATCCTAAGGCGTGTATTAAAGCTAAAGCAGCTCAAAAGGTAATATATGATGGAAATGAGATTCTTAAGCCTATACAAAAACCCACTTGTGCTGAGTGCACTGAGGAAGATAGAAAATTAGAAGAAGTTTCTAAAAAAAAGGGATGATAAACTTAAGAATCCCTTGTGCATAAAAGAAAATATCACCTTTAAAACACCAAATTATTCTAAGGAAAACTGGATTGCCTTTAATAAGTTTAGACCTCAGGCCCAAGTGACCCCTGAACAAATGTTCTGGAAAAAGGATTTGGACAAGCAAAAAGCTGATGATTTTATCAAAAAGAATCCCCCTTGTAGGAAATTGCCTCCAGCCACTGTGTATCCCCCAAATACACCAATGCATTTAGTGCCTAGAAATCTTCCCACTAATAGCAAGACCTTAATCAGCCTTATGTAGTTTACCAACTATTTGTTGATTTTGAGAAAACGTGTAAGAAGAGAATCACACCCACTGGGATAACTGAAGGGGAAAGGGATTTTGAACAAACTAAAGAATGCTATTTACCTGAGGTCATGCCTTTCTTTAAACAACTTAAAGAACAATTTGAGAGTCTTCAAAAGGGAATGGACACAGAGATTAAAGAAATGAAAAGATGTTTAATGATATGGAATTTGAGATCAAGATGTATGAACGTGAGCTTAAGAGTAATGAAATTGAGATAAAGAATCTGCACATCATTAATGATAATTTGATCTCTCAATGTGTTGCTCAAGATGTGTTCTACACTGTTACAAATTATTCTATTATTGCGTCTCAATTTCATGAATTAACTGTTGCATTAAAAGTTTCCCATGATCGTGTCATTGAGCTTGAAACAACAAATTCAAAATTGCATGATAAAGTAGAACAGGATGATCATGATAATTTGGTAAAACATTATTCTAAACTGGAAGTTGAACATTTTAATTTGCAACTAAAATATCAACATCCAAAGAAAATGTTAAGACCTCATATATCAAGATATCCTCGGATGTTCCTGAGTTTGATGCAGTTTTTGAAATAAGCAAATGTGACGAACAGATTCGAGCTCACTATAACACGATTAGAAGGTTGAAAACCCAAATTTCACAATTAAAGGGTGAAAAGAACAATGTGAATGGCTCCCAAATGCCTCCTCCTTTAGATTCTCAGTATTCTCAAAACTTTCATCTTCAAAACATCATTAATGTACAACAAGAAAATGAGAGTTTTCTAGAAGAAAATGAAAAGGTTAAACGACACTTCAAAGAGTTATATGATTCAATGAAAGTCACTCGCGACAAGAAGAATGAAAAAGTAACTTCTTTACAAAAGGAAATTGAGAATCTAAAGAGTCAGGTAAAAAGGAAAATGCCACTTGTGTGTGATGAGAATGTTATATCAAAGGCATCTGCAGATTCTAAGTATGTTGTGACTGTAAAGTATATTCCCCCTCATCTTAGAAATAACAAACTTGTGTTTAAATAATATCTTTCGTACCTTAAGGATAGTCTAGAATGTCTCCATGAGATTGTCGAAGAGGATAGTATAAATAAACCACTTGATAATGAAGTTAGGTATGCATGCTTATATGCCAAACGATCTCAGGAACTTTTAGAATGTTTAAGAGCAACATGCCCTAAATCCTTGTGTAAGAAAGATAAAGTCGTTATGCCTTGCTCTATGCCTAGTGTTAAGCATGCAACCCATGAGATGCCTTGTTCTGTGCCGAAAGTCATGCATGTGAACTTTGATATGCCTGCAAGTACTTTAGATCCCAACACTTCTAGATCAGGAATGCAAAAAGTAGCAAAACCAACTAATGTTCCCATCATTTCCTCTACAGGAATAATCAGTGATACAAAAGCAAGCGGGTCAAAGCCTCTAGGCAATACAAAGCAAGATAGGACCTCGCAAGCTAAGAGTGATCAATGGAAGAAAGTAGAAGACCACCATAGGAACAATAAGTTTGTGTTGAGTAAGAGGAATCGTGTTGATTCTAGTATTAGCTATAAGCGTAGTGTAATTAATTTGAATTCTGCTACTACTTGCAAAACATGTAATGAATGCTTGATTTCTGGTATTACTCATGAATGTGTTGTGAATGATTTGAGTAATGCTGTCGAATCTCCGGTAAAAAATGTGAACACTCGAAAACATGATAAGAAGGTCAGAAAACCAATGTGGAAGAGGGCTAGAAAACATTGGAAACCAACATGAAGAAAATCTAGTAATGTAGGCTATCAATGGATACTACTGGCCGTAAATTCAATCTTAATGAGTTGTGCCCTAAATTGTCTAGATCAATGCCCATTAGGAAATTGATGCCTACTAGTAGAACTATACCTTTAAGAAGTGAACATACTTTGAATAGATCTACTGTTACTACCAGCCCATCATCTACCTCTAATGATATCATTGTTTGTACTTCTGATGTGGGTGCTCCAATCATATTTAATAACCAAGTGGAACCCATTCTGGCATTGGGATCCCAATTGTCCAATCATCCATTCTTGTCTCGTGTTCAATCAGAGGTCATTCAAATCGCTTACGTGGTACCGGACTCGTGCTATTTCAAGCATATGACTGGAGATCGCTCACGGCTAATGAACTTCATGAGTAAATTTATCGAGACTATTATCTTCGAAACGACCATTTTGGGGCAATTATGGGTTATGGAGATTATGTGGTTGGTGATAGTGTAATTTCTCAGGTATATTATGTTGAAGGTCTTGGTCACAATTTGTTTTCTTTCAGTCAATTCCGTGATTCTGATCTAGAAGTAGCCTTTAGAAAACATACATGCTTCGTTAGGGAACTAGATGGTGTTGAACTTTTGAAAGGAACTCGTGGAACCAATTTGTACACCATCTCTATCAAAGACATGATGAAGTCCTCTCCAATCTGCTTGTTATCAAAGGCTTCAAAAACAAAGTCATGGTTATGGCATCGTCGTCTCAATCACTTGAACTTCGGCACCATAAATGATCTCTCCAGAAAGGACCTAGTAAGAGGCTTACCCAGATTAAAGTATGAAAAGGATCATATTTGTTCAGCATGCCAATTGGGAAAGAGCAAGAAATATGCCCACAAACCCAAACCTACAAACTCAGTTATGGAAGTTCTTCCTGAGAGTGCAAACGATAAATGGGAAGAAATATGTGCTAGTCGTTGTTGATGACTACTCTCGATTTACTTGGGTTAAATTTTTGAGGACGAAGGATGAAACTCCAGATGTCATCATCAAAATTATCAAACAGCTGCAGGTTCAACTTAACAAATCAGTTAGAATTATTCGAACGAACAATGGAATTGAGTTTGTTAACAAAGAACTAAGTCAGTTTTATGAAAGCATTGGAATCACCATCAAAGAAATGTTCCACGACTCCTCAATGTAACGGTGTAGTTGAAAGACTAAATCGGACCCTTGTGGAAGTTGCAAGAACAATGCTAATTTACTCAAAGGTTCCAATGTTTCTCCGGGTCAAGCCATTGCCACCGCTTGCTATACCCAAAATCGCTCCCTTATACACACCACTCATGGAAAAACTCCATACGAACTTGTCCACAATCGAAAGCCTGACCTCTCCTTCCTTTGTGTGTTCGGTGCTTTGTGCTATCCAACGAATGATGGTCAAGATTTAGGTAAATTAAGGGCTAAGGCGGACATTGGAGTTTTTGTGGGTTATGCACCAAACAGGAAAGGTTACCGAATATACAACAAAAGAACTCGAGATATCATGGAAACTATTCACGTTACGTTCGATGAGCTATCTGGGCAAATGGCTCCAGGACAATCAAGTTCTGGACCCGCATCTCAACATTCATTAAGTAGTCCCATTGGTTCTTCTCTTGTACAAAACCCCTCACCAGCAGTTCCATATGTACCTCCCTCTAAAGATGATTTGAAGAAATTGTTTGATCCGATGTTTGATGAATACTATGAACCTATTGCTAACGATCAGCCTAATCCATCGCAAAGGCAGCCCCCAACCCGCCCACGAGATAACCCTTCGCTTTCGAGTCATCGAGTCAAGAAGCGCCATTGCGCATCACTCATCATCATCATCAAATCCTCAATCATCAAGTGTACATCATGGAAATGTTTCGTAACTATGATGGAGATAATCCTTTGCTACTCCCAAGATGCCCCATTTGAGAACATATTTACTCCTAAACCAACTTCAGAACCATCTTCATCGGAGATCCAAACTCGCTACTTGGTTCCTCTACAACAACCACACGAGCACCTTAGAAAATGGACACATGACCATCCATTGGAAAACATCATTGGAAACCCTTCTCGTCCAGTATCCACTCGTAAACAACTGGCAACCGATGCCTTGTGGTGCTTCTTCAACTCCGTACTATCTAAGGTCGAACCAAAAGACGTTAAAACAGCCATGACTAAAGACAGCTAGTTCAATGCCATGCAAGAATAAATACATGAGTTCGATCGACTAGATGTATGGTGTAACACCCCGAAAATACGGTCTAGCGGAAGCATACGAGCCTTTGGGTGCCACAATCTTGGTATCACAACATAAGGTATAAAGAATGGTTTTAATCCCATTTATTTAGAATAGGATTCATTAATTGAAAACATTAAATTTACATTAGTGAAAGTAGTGCGGAAATAGGCCCAAAAGATAATTAAAGCGGTCTCGTTTATTCATCAGAGTCGCCTATGACCATGCCCCTTGCCAAGCGTCTTCCAATATTGAGCTATCGCCTTAAACCTGAGAACACATGCTAAAAAGGTCAGCTTACGCTGGTGAGTCCATAGGTTTAAATACAATTAAATCATAGTGGACCTGTAGGAGTTGATTTGCTATGCAAGACCTAAGATAGATAAATATCGTTTGCACACCGATCCTACACGGATCACCAACCATATCCCGCATCCAGGCATTACTCGGGCCCCGCGAATCTAGTCCAGCACTGTCGTGGCAAAATCTAGAACAATTTCCAACCCCGGACAAGGTCGAGGTAGAAGTCTATTCTTAGCTAGGCAACGGTTTAACCTAGTCTAAGGCAACAACTACCGCACATCTATCTAAACAGTCAAGCATATAAGCAAATCCAAATAGTTTTAAAGGTCCAAAAACAGTAGCATGATTCTCACCCCAATTTAGTTAAAAACGTAGATAAAAGTGGGGCTATGAAACTCACCTTAGCCACAGCAATGCACTAATCACTATTGACACCACTGGCATCTAAAGCTAATCATCACGGCATCCAAAAGAATGTACGACGAGTACAACAGAATAGAAGCGACGCAACCTAATGCGTATACGATAATCTTAAAATATGGCTCATATGATAAAGAAATCGATAGAAAGTAATGTGTTGTAGTTTTCGTGGATCATTCATGTCGTTACTTTCAAAAGAACATTATCATTCCCAAAAGCTTATAATTATTATCTCAAAAGTTTAGTTTTAACGTTTCGTGTGGTGGTATGGAACCATGACTCAACAATCAACTCACGCCAAAAGAAAACAAGACGTCGACACAGTCGAGACATACTACAAGAACGCACGCCAAAAGGGAATGATATTGACAAAGTCAAGAAATACTGACAATACTCAAGCTATTTAAAGACTAGGAAATGATGACATCTATTCAAGACACATAAATAGGTTAACTTTCAATAATTTCCCCATAATCCCAATATACATGTTCACTATATAAGATAAGTTTTCATTTATCGCTCAATCAATAAAGGTTTTCCAATTGTTATTTGTAATTACACAAGTTTATAAGAAAGTACTTCTTATATTGTATATTTAGTAAGGTACTATAAATGACATGTTCGTTTATTCCAACGTTCCCAAACCATTACGACTTTAACAAGTTATCTTATCAAAATAATACTTCCAAACAAGTTTATAAAAGCTAACATATATTATAAAACACGAGTTACCATCGTATTTAATATAATAGATTAAGCCATATCCGTCAATAATATATATAGTTATATAATTCGATAGCAACTTAGATGTGAAAACGGAATATTTAGTTTTATCGCAAAAACAATTATACTAAACTCATTTAAACCAACACGTTTAATAGAGTACAACACACTAATTAATATAAATGTTATCAAAAAGTTTATAAAAGGTATTTTATATTTATAAGACATGATTTATTATCGTAGTTCAAAAAGGGTTTATAATAATTAAAACCATATTTATTGACAATATATATATGAATATCTCGTTATTAGTTAAAATATGAAAAATAGAATACTTAAGCATTTCGTGAACTACATATATTAAACTCATCTCCGAGCTTAATGTATTACACTGTTGATTTAAAATGTTTAACGAGTCCGACTTGTAACCAATATAGTTTATGTGTCACTTGTTACTTTAATTGTATATGCCGTATTAAACATTATAAGTTATCACATATATACAATAACCGATATTAGTTACTAATCACGTAACTAGTTATAAATATTTATCCTCTATTTTATAACATCTTGCTCACTACCCATTCGAGTCCAAAATTAATAATCAATGTGTCCGATAGCGATATTTATCATTAGTCCATCAATTATCAAATAGCTTATTGTTATCATTTACGTACATAGCTAACTCATTGGCTTATACTATTATTTGTTTCATTAACTTCTATATTCTATTATAATGACCACTAGTTCTAATATGTCCCTTTGTATTTGATCCGATATTCCATATTAACCATTTTACGACTTACAAACCATTATCGTGACACGAAATAAACCCGTAACCATTTGACCAAGTAAAGTCTAATTAACACATTGTGATTCGTAATTACTTTTACCCCTACAAACGCACCCTCACAAACCCGACAAAATCAAAACACGGTTTATGACCCGTGACTCGCTAAGTTAACCCGGAACCCAAACGGGTCTGACCCGGTCAACATTGACTCAGTTGAGTCCCCTGACTCGACCCACTGAGTTTATCCAACGCAGTCCATCGAGTTGACTCACCCAAAACATGTTCTCAGTCACGAATATGCAAGTCTAATACAAGACCCTTGTACCCACGACAACACTTTTATACCCATTCTCATGAAATGAATACATACCCACTTGTTACGATAATAATACCACACGGACGTCTTAAAAAAAACGTTTTACTTGGTTTATAGTAACCCGTTTAACACTTGTTAACCACGAAAATCACAACATTAACATTCGAATATGAATATAGAAACGAAAAATAAATAAACATAAGACAACAAAAGAGTGGGTCGTAGCTTATACCGAGAGGAAGGAGAGGACCAAGAGTTGTGGTGGCGTCTTTATACGAGCACAACTCGTATCAACCAAGCACGAATCTAAAAATCGTTTTACTTGAAAACCTTAGGCATCCGAATCTTGAAATCAAGATTTGGAGTGCGTGTGTGAGTTTTATGGCGAGTGTGTTATGAAAATAGAACCACGGGATCCTTGATGCGATATAAAATACGACTGTTTTACTAACCGTGTCTTAATATTTATAGTGTCTCGCTATACCTATGGTCTACCCTAATGCACTAACGCGGTGTACCCGGTCGTGTATAGTGTAGTAAATGGTAAAGCCGAGGTCGTCCCAAGAGCTATGTGTGTCGGATAATTACTAAGTCTAATTGTCACAGAATATAAATGGTTTGATATGGTTTTAATTAATTAAACTACGAATGCAGAATATAAAAGCAATTAAATGGTAGAAAGGAAATCAATAGAGGAATAGTGGTGCTAACCTAGTCAATCCTCCTAACTAGTTATGTCTACGTCTACCTACTTCCAATTACTTCAGGTGGGGTCAAATTCGAGAGGACAACATTTGGTCAATTCGCCCTAACCTATCAGCAAAGATGCCACCACAGAGAAATCAAAGCACCGTCATAAGTCATGTTGTTCCCGGTCCCCTAAGCCGAGTCATTAAGTACCGCTACATGCTAGATTCTAAATAGTGAGTGCCCGGCCGTTAGGAACTTAGACACTACACCCCCAATTCTTAAGTTCATCCAAACGATAGGTGATCAGTTGGTCAAATCGCACAAGTAGAAAGGGTCGTCAGTTGGTCATATCTTACCTTTCCCGTCTCAGTCCGCTCACCTAGGGTCAGTTGGTCATATCTCCTAGGCAATTGGCCTCTACCGCCATTCAAAACTACCGAACCAGGGGTGACTACCAAAGAACTATGCATGCATACACTTAGAAATAATTGTACGGAAGTAAAGGTAAACGTAAACAAAACAATTAAGGAATCATAACTAGGCTAGCACCAAAGGGTGCTTAGCCGCTCATATTAATCATGCACATCAATTCAATATTCAAAGGTACGAAATACATGAATTGAAAGTAAAAGAAATAATAAACGCTAAAGCTTATCGTAATGGTGTGACTTCTCCCTTGGAAACAACTCCGTATGCTTCCCTAGACCTTCCTTGAGTATTTTCCCACATTCTCAGAGTATTGTGTGTGGAATGGGATGATTAGAAATGCTGGAATTCGTGGGTATTTATAGGCGGTCCGGGTTACTACGTAACCAAAAGATGAGTTACGCCATAACCTCCGTAAATGCACTAGATCAGCTAGTTACGGCAGAACCTTATAAGTGGTTACGCCGTAGTCTTCAATAATCTGGTTACGTCGCAAGTGATGCAGAGTTACGGCGTAAGTATCCGCATGGCGTGGAACCTCTTTTGACCTAATGGAGTTACGTCGTAATCTTTGGAAGGAGTTACGTCGTAACCTCTTGATGAGTTGGACTTGGGTCACGCAATAGTTACGGCGTAATGTGAGAGATGAGTTATGCCGTAACCTCTTCAAAATAGGCATCTTGTGATAAATCCTTAGTAATGTTTCCATTTCCGCGTCTCTTTAGCTCCAATGCTCGCAATTTACCCGAAAGTGTAAAACAATGGAAAACAAGCGTAAATCCATATAAATGATATAAATAACGAGCATTAACGGGAAATTGACACTTAATAATCGTGGACTATTTGATGTTATCAAATATCCCCACTTGAACTCTACTTGCCCTCAAGTAGACCTTATTAGATAGATTCCTAAAAGATATCTCCCAAAACACGGAAAATATGAGTTTACAAATCCTTTATGCTAGAATAAAACAAAGCCGAACACCTCGCGAAGGGAACAAACACTCAAATCTCTCAACTATTCTAAGTGTCAATTTCGGGTGATCACCAATTGCATAGTCATAGCATGTATTCTATCATAAGCTTGGCGGTTACACAAATCTCCACCACTGGAGTTAAGGGCTAAACAATTCTCGAAGGCAATATGGGTAGACACGACAAAGGTTAAGGGTGACTCGTCATTACTAACATGTCACGGCGAAGTGGACAAAATCAATGATACATGACCAAATCCATGGCCAAGACACCAAAGATTGCTCGTTGCATCACCTAGACACGCTTCATGACTAAAGGGTAGGATAAGACATGGGATGTATAATTGGTGTAAAATGAAAAACAAGCAGGTAGTCTATATCTATAACTAAGTCATCACCACTTACCGTCCGCCCAAAGTTCAAGTTTAGAAGTCTAGAGACCGGATCATGAAATGCAAGGTAGATGTGTCATTAGAGGACGTCGTGATGGGCACACTACCTTTTCTTCTTTAGTTGGTATTACTCCAACTTCAATCTTCAAATGTGACCGAGGTGGCCTCCTCGATACTAAACAATAAAGCTCATACTATAGTGCTTATAACATTGCACTTTACAAAATCATAACTGAATCAACTATTTTTTTTTTATTTTTTTTTTGACTTTTTTTCGAACATACATGATAACATAACATCCCCCCACTTGAGATGAACAATGGGAATTCGGGGGGTCTTCAATGATCTTCATAATTGTTGTCGATGAAAGCGTGATTTCCAAACCTTTCCACTCGAACCTTGAACTTAGGCAAATGATGACTTCCCAATTACAAATAAAGACTACATGGTAGGCTAAGGTGTAAGGTGTAATGAAACAATATATTGGGGTGACAAAATGAAAGGAATGGCTCGGAAGGGTGTATCTAGGGTATCTTGCACTAAAGGGAGTGCAACAAAAGGGTTTCACATGGGGTCAAAAAGTCGAGGTGACTAATCGATAGACTCACAATGGTAGGTTGTTTGGGTGATAATCCTATAATAATGCCTTCTAAAACCGAAAAGTCCAAATACATCGAGCTAACTCAACATACCTCGTCTATGGTCTCGAAATGATGCAAAGGCCAAGTTCTAAAGTTTACAAGCTACCGAAGACACTCATAATTTGGTGGATTTGGGGTAAAATATAGGAAACGGATAAGGCTAATCTCACCATGTAATATCAAGGGTTGTATGTGCTCGGCTAAGGTCTAATCTAGTTAGGTTCGGAAAAACATGTCAAAATATAAAAATGGCATAATTTTTCAAAATAAACTAGAAAATGAGGGCAAAATAAAGTTCAAGATATAATTCTACTCCGTCCCCCACTTGAATTGTACAAAGTCCCTTTTGTACTAGGCATTAAAATAAAGGTGAAGAGAAAGGTAGAATTAGGCGAGAACTTCCCCGAAATTTGCTCCAAAAAGAAGAAGGCCTACGAGAAAGGATCGTGCCTTCGTTAAAGCGTCATGAGCAAACTTCAATCCACGAAATCACAATACCGACAAGCATAATTCTAAAAGAAAAATAAAATGAAAAACAAACCTAACTCACTTTCGTAGGAATCACGGTTGCATTTAGCGAATGCCACAAGCCTTTTAAACCACTTGGTGTCCCAAGTGGACGAGTGAAGTCTCGTGAGGGTTTACAAGGAACACACCCACAAAGTTCATTTAAAAACTAATACAAGGTTACTGTGTTTAAAAATAAAAAATTAAAGCAGATGAGAGTTACGTCGTAACTCCAATAATAGAGTTACACCGTAACTTGCAAAACCTGGAATGAGCTGAGAAGTGAATGGTTACGGCGTAACCATAGAGATGGTATTACGCCGTAGTTGGTAATGCGTCAAGAATCTTGCTGCTAAAATGTTGATTACGGCGTAACCACTGAGATGAGTTACGCCGTAACTCTGTTCAGATCAGCAACTGCAGCAGTAATTACTTCATTGTCTCCTGCAAAAATGTTAGAAAACACAAAACCCAACAGAAAGGAAATAAAAACAAAAGAAAGGGATAATTCGGGTTGTCTCCCGAAAGAGCACTTTTCTTTATTACGAGTCTTTAAGTTAGACTCAGAGCCGCGGGGCTACCAGTGTTTGTCCGTCATCTCGTGGACTGGGCAATCTCCATGTTGAAGCCAGCTGATCAAATTCTCATCGCGTTTGTATCCTTCTCCAAGTTCTAAACACCCTAAGTAGAAATTTTTGATTTTTTGGTAGGGGTGATCAAAACCTTTGGCCTTATCTTCTTCACTAATACCAAGCAGCGGTCTAGCATAACTCAACTGTCTTTTAGTCCAATTTTTAAAGTTTTTGATAGTCCTTGGCATTTTGAAAATAGTTTTATCATCGCCAATCTTTAGCCAAACCAGTCCTTCCTTCTCGTTTTTATCAAGCCCAGATATTTCTTTAAAGGGTTTTCCGAAAATCACCCTAGTCACTCCATCTGCCACGAATTCGCTAACATCATCCAAAACCACAAAGTCGACTAGAAACGAGTGTGTTCCTAAAAAAACTTGTATATTTGTTGCTATCCCGAGGAAGTTGTTTCCTTTGTAATCAAGCTCCTTTTCCATAACCTGGTTGTAGCATTCCTTAGAGATAATATTGACTGGGGAATCTGTGTCGATAAATGGGTGAAAGTCAATGAACCCAATTTTGCATGAGATCTTCAGATAGTGGGGATTCCTATGATGGATGTGCCCCCATTTCATAAAATTGCGGTTGGTCCGATTTCAAGAAAGTTTTTTCAGAGTTGTCTTGCCAATGGGTCATTTCGACGTCACTAGAGAGGTCTTCAGCACTTAATCCTAAGTTATCTTCTTCCTCAAAATTCACGAAAACATCAAAATCCTTCCCCGAGTCAACCTCTCCAGGATCCGGGGGGTCGCTAAGAAACTTTTCAAGGGCTTCATCAAAATCCCCCACTGGGTCAATTGCACACACCTTCTCCGAGGTGGACAAATGTTCATTAGGTCCGAATGTGGCGATCTCTCCATTTGCTTCCAGAGTTAATTTCCCGGCAAAGACATCCACTTTAGTGTGAGCAGTAGCAAGCATGGGTCTTCCTAGAATGACAGGTATCCTGTTGTCTTCAGGGATATCTAGAATCACAAAATCTACTGGAAAAAGGAATCTCTTTATCTTCACTAATACATTTTCAACAATTCCTAATGGTGATTGCATAGATCGATCGGCCATTTCAATTTTCATCTTGGCCGGTTTTAAGTCGCCAATTCCCATTCGCAAAAACATCGAACGAGGCATTATACTAATACTAGCTCCAAGATCTCGCTGTATGCTACACATGTTTAGGCTCCCGATATAGCAAGGGAGAGTAAAGCATCCTGGATCTTTTTCCTTTTGTGGTAGTTCGTTCCTCAAAACAGCTGAGCATCTTTCGTTGAGGCGAATAGTCTCATCATAACTAATTTCCCGCGTAGTATCATGACGATTAGTATCATTAGGAGGGTTCACCAGCAAAGTTTGGCCCAAAAGTGATTGTTTCTCCATGCTGATCCGTCGCTTAACCTTTTCTGAAAATGTCAAAGGTTCTTCGAGGATAGTTTCTACCGTGTGGACAATTTCTTCCTCCTGAGCTGCTAGGTAATCAGAGATGGCTTCTGAACATGAACTAACACTTTTCTCTAATCTTTTTATCCTATCTTCGTGACCTTTAATAGAAGAGACTGTATTATTCACGAATGCTCTCATCATCTTTTCAATCCTATCGTCGTGCTCTCTTGATTCCTTGATGTGGTCGAGAATCATTTTCTCAATATTGCTTCCGGAATCGGTCTCAAATACACTATTAACTTTTTCAATCCTACATGCTTCAGCTTCTCTTTCCAACCTCCGTTTTTCGAAACTTTCCCCGTAGTTGTATTCTTGTTTTGTTATAGTCTTCATTACTTTATGATCGAAGTTATCTCTCGGTCCATATCCAGTATCCATGTGCCACTTATAGCAATGTTCAGAAATCCGCTGAATACATTCCAAGGCCTGATCAGGAGTCATGCTAGGAATGGGTCTTGGTGAATCAAGGAGTTCTCGAGTTTGCGCATTAATCCCCCGATAGAAAACGTATATGATCTGATGTTTGTTTAAATCATGAGTCGGGCATCGGTAGAGAAGTTCATTAAATCTTTCCCACGCTTGGTACAACGTTTCTTCTCCAATCTGCACGAATTGATAAATTTTCCCCAGAAGCCTAGCCATTTTTGAAGGAGGGCAAAATTGTTGGACGAACTCCTTTCTTAGTTTTCCCCATACTTCTTTACTCTCGCTAGGAAGTTTGTTATACCATCTTTTCTTTGTTCGGTGAGAGTCATAGGAAAGATCCTTGCGGTGATGAATAACTTGGAGTACCCACGACGTTGAAAAGAGAGGATAAGTGGAGAACTTCATCTACGTGATCCCGAACGTCCTCATCTTCGTCTCCGAAAACTTAAGCTCATGTTACTCTCGAATAATATGATCTGGGATGGAGTATTTTTCGGTAGGAGAATCCTTAGTGAAGCTTCGTTGACAGTCATCGTTTGGTCGATCCAAATACTGCTCCATAGTGAGGTCGTTGATATTATATTCATTGATGACCTCTGGTTCTGCGTCCGACTGGTCTGATTCGTAAAATGAGAAGATGTTGTGGATCGGAACCGGAGAATAGATCCTCTTTTTCCGAAATTGCTTCTCCGGGTCAATAAATGGGGTAGCCAGGAAGGGCCTAGAGCTGCGAGTCTTGTATCCTGACATTTATCAAAGAGAAAATTAAAAACAGACTTAATATAAAATCCTAAAATAGCTCCCCGGCAGCGGCGCCAAAAACTTGATGCAGGTTTTACTGACCAGGTCTTAATATTTATAGTGTCTCGCTATACCTATGGTCTACCCTAATGCACTAACGGGCAGTGTACCCGGTCGTGTGTAGTGTAGTAAATGGTAAAGCCGAGGTCGTCCCAAGAGCTATGTGTGTCGGATAATTACTAAGTCTAATTGTCACATAATATAAATGGTTTGATATGGTTTTAATTAATTAAACTACGAATGCATAATATAAAAGCAATTAAATGGTAGAAAGGAAATCAATAGAGGAATAGTGGTGCTAACCTAGTCAATCCTCCTAACTAGTTATGTCTACGTCTACCTACTTCCAATTACTTCAGGTGGGGTCAAATTCGAGAGGACAACATTTGGTCAATTCGCCTAACCTATCGACAAAGATGCCACCACAGAGAAATCAGTAGCACCGTCATAAGTCTTGTTGTTCTGGTCCCTAAGCCGAGTCATTAAGTACCGCTACATGCTAGATTCTAAATAGTGAGTGCCCGGCCGTTAGGAACTTAGACACTACACCCCCAATTCTTAAGTTCATCCAAACGATAGGTGATCGGTTGGTCAAATCGCACAAGTAGAAAGGGTCGTCGGTTGGTCATATCTTACCCTTCCGTCTCGATCCGCTCACCTAGGGTCAGTTGGTCATATCTCCTAGGCAATTGGCCTCACCGCCATTCAAAACTACCGAACCGGGGTGACTACCAAAGAACTATGCATGCATACACTTAGAAATAATTGAACGGAAGTAAAGGTAAACGCAAACAAAACAATTAAGGAATCATAACTAGGCTAGCACCAAAGGGTGCTTAGCAGCTCATATTAATCATGCACATCAATTCAATATTCAAAGGTATGAAATACATGAATTGAAAGTAAAAGAAATAATAAACGCTAAAGCTTATAGTAATGGTGTGACTTCTCCTTTGGAAACAGCTCCGTATGCTTCCCTAGACCTTCCTTGAGTATTTTCCCACGTTCTCGTAGTATTGTGTGTGGAATGGGATGATTAGAAATGCTTGGAATTGTGGGTATTTATAGGCGTGTCCGGGTTACAGGCGTAACAAAAGATGAGTTACGCCAGTAACCTCCGTAAATGCACTAGATCGCTAGTTACGGCGTAACCTTATAAGTGGTTACGCCGTAGTCTTCAATAATCCCGTTACGTCGCAAGTGATGCGAAGAGTTACGGCGTAAGTATCCGCGGCGTGGAACCTCTTTTGACCTAATGGAGTTACGTCGTAATCTTTGGAAGGAGTTACGCCATAACCTCTTGATGAGTTGGACTTGGGTCACGCAATAGTTACGGCGTAATGTGAGAGATGAGTTACGCCATAACCTCTTCAAAATAGGCATCTTGTGATAAATCCTTAGTAATGTTTCCATTTCCGCGTCTCTTTAGCTCCAATGCTCGCAATTTACCCGAAAGTGTAAAACAATGGAAAACAAGCGTAAATCCATATAAATGATATAAATAACGAGCATTAACGAAATTGACACTTAATAATCGGGACTATTTGATGTTATCGAGTCGAGAATGGTGTGGTGGAACTATATTTCGTGAAGACGAATATCAATTAGAGATATCTTCACCAAAGCTCTTCCTAGAGGTTGTTGGATCGATATACTTTAATCAAACTAACTTTAACTAGCTTGTTAAGGTTTAATAACCTCGGATAAATCCTAAGTTATTAACAAAGAACAACGAGCAATCTTTATTAAGTCGCTGGAATTTACTTAACAAAGCTAAGAAGAATAACTTTTATTATAAACTCTAAATGCACTTATTATGGATACTCTAAACAACTCTAAGATTATCGAACTTCTCTAAAACACTAAATAACATGTGAATTAAGTAAACTCTAAAACTCATAGACTCGTACCTCTAATGCCAATCTAGGAGTCCTTTTATAGGCTCAAGGATATCCTAGTCGGTTTACAATTTGTATTCTTGTGCGATAAGTAATCTAAACATAGAATACAATACTTTCCATAAACGAATATAACAATTATTTGTTCTTCCATGCTTTGACTTCATAGTGCGATACTTTGACTTTGTCTTTAGCGATACTTTGACTCTTTGGCGTTTTCCGGTGCTTTGCGACTACAAGACTTTCATATCTTGATGCTTTCATATCTTGACACTTTCATATCCCAACAATCCTCCCTAACTTGAATTCTACTTGCTTGACTTCAAGTTTCCTTTGTGAATATATCTTTAACAACTTCATCTTTAAGGACAAATTGTTTCTTAGTCTTTGGATTGTATCTTTTTAATGTACTGTGCTTGTCAAAGTATCTCTTAGAATTATTCTTTTCTGTGACATCTAGCAAGCTCCATCTTTTCGACATCACGACAACATATGACAATTTTGTACATTAATTACATTTAAAGTTGCATACTATTCTCATCACTTCGGTGTGTTAACTCCTGTGAGAGGTGAATCATTGAAAATTAATGGATTTTAGTCTCTTTACCAAAGCCATTAACTCGGAGTAGCGAATGTTTTGGTGTGAAAGACCATGGTACAACGATAACCATATGATTTTAGCAAATCATCGACTATCAATTGATTTGTTTTGTCTTTACCAAAAGTTGTACCATACGGACTAGTTAGTTCTTCTATCTAATGGTGAACTAATTACCAATAATGGTTTTCCACACCTTTACCACAAGCCATTTCTTGTAGGCTAGCCAACTCTTTACATTCTTGATATGGTGAGTTGATTACCATCCAACTTATTAGCAAGTTGTCAACTAAAAGCGGTTTGATATATCTTTACGAGCCGTTTGCTCATGGATAGTCAATCCTTTTGTAACCATGGTGGATTGATAACCTATTGATGTTATCATCACAAAAACCATTTATTCAACCTTTAAAACATTTATTACTTAGCAAAAGGTTTCTTTTAAAATTCTTTTAACTAGTTTATTTCTCCAAACAGTACATTGATGAAAAGTACTGATATATCAAAAAGTATTTATTCAAATAAAATTCATACCAGTTATTGATCATCCTCAGCGATAGTAGTCCAGTTGATAAACAAGTTGATAACCATGCAAGCAGTTTCATTATCCTCTTCTACTTCCATTCCATGCTCTAGCATCCTTCTCATGAGCTCAATTGTGAGAGGATATCTTCTTTCTGCAAACATGTATCATTGTTCCATTTTCCACTCTAAAACATGAACTCGGACTCTTCAAAGAATCTCCAACAAACAATTTCCAGCTTTCTTGATTCTTCCAAATATCATCGGTGCTCTTCTTGATTTCCCATGCGGTTATGAGATCACCATGTAAAACTAAACCAATCCCTTCTAATGGATTATGTTCAAAGTAAGCTTTCACCGCATGATATAAATATAATAGGTCTACTCTATCTATAATGTGATAAGTCCCATAGCCTTTGGAAAACTTTGAAGCTTTCATCTTCTTTATGAAAGATCATGTAATCTCCATCCTTGGATTTCACAACTTCAAAAACACTAATCTTTGATCATTCATCTTCATGTCATTATCTTCTTTTGAATAATCAAAATCTACTACTACGAGATAATTCCTTAATTCATCACTAGTCTCGGATCTTAATTCAAATTTTCTTTCTTTGAGAACTGAACATCAGCAACCGGTTTTCCTTTTTCTTTTCAAGCTCTTCTTTCTTTTAGCTTGATCCGGGTAGCTTTTTCTAAAATATTTGATGCCTACAACATCCTTCTTATAATCATCCCTAGCGACATCTTATAATCTTTTCATCTCAAAATAATTAAACTTCACGCAATCCTTTATACCCTTGACTTTTCGGATAAGCCATCATAGCATTTCGTCTTTAGCTTTATTAAGTCTTCTTGGCATAAATCTAACAGAACAGTGTCGTAATGGTTCGGCGACTTCACATCTAATTCATCTTGTACCTTTTGAGTCGCTTCTCTATTACGAGCTTCTTGAGCTTCACGAGCTTTTCTATCTTTAGCATTTAACTCTTCTTGAATCTTTCTAGGCGCTTGTTCATTCAAAGCATCTTGAGCTGACTCTTAAGCGTGCTAAAGTTGGTTTCTTCTTCTTAACTTCTACCAAAACACCCTTCCCTTTATCCTTAGGATCAATTTAAGGTTGAAAAGTTCTTTGTTTTCTTCTTCTTGTAACTCTCGAATAGTAACTCCTCCTCTTGATTGTGATAAATCTCCAAGAATTGTAGCAATGAACTCATCATCACTTGCGAATGAATAGGTTTGAGAATAGCTTCCGCTTCTTGTATAACTATTGTAGAAGGTCCACTTCTCTTCAAAATTTAACACTCTTGGAGTAATTACTTCTTGTCTGAAAGTACTTTGAAAACCAAGACTTTGTTGTTGATACCTTGATCATCGGTGCTTTGAACTTGAACATGTTCATCGGTATCTTGATTGATCTTTTCTTCATACTTTTAGAACTTTCGGCATTTACATCTTTAACCATATCTTCTTTCAAGTTCTGTTCTTCTAGTACTTTCCACGTATGCGATACTTTCCTCAGCGATACTTTCCAAGCGGGACTTTCGGGAAACAGTACTTTGCAAATTCCTCCATAGAAACTAAGTATACAATTATCCTCCCTCAAGCAATACAGGGACTATACTAACACCTTATAGTCCTCCCCGAATGTAGCTTAGTAGTTAATCATGCCAATACTCACCACCAAGTGATTGAATCTTGAAACATCAAAGCCTTTGGTGAGTAAATCATTCATTGTCATCATGTGAACCTTAACAACATTAATGAGCACGTGCTCATAACAATCTCGATAAAGTGATGCCTAATCAATGTGCTTGGTCTTGGAATGATACACTGGATTCTTCACAATACAAATGGTACTCTCATTATCAATATTGATAGGGTATTTTTGAAATTAAACCCATAGTCGAGAGTTGATTACGCATCCATAAAACTTGTCCACAACAGACTTACGTGACTACATATTCGACTTGATGATGATGTTCTTTGCAATTGTCTCTTCTTGCATTGCCGAGACTAACCTTCTTCCAAGATATTGGCATCCACCAGTGGTGGATCTTCTATCATAATTATCACATGCATAATCACTATCGAAAAAGCTTCTAAGTGAAAAGGTGACTCTTTTGGATACCACAACCCAACTTTGGTTGTTGTTTTAAATAACGAAGATTCTCTTTCTTTGCATTCATGTGAGAGATCTTTGGTGAGACTTGATATCTTGCACATAAACAAGCGCAAACATGATATCGGGCCTTGATGCGATAATCTTTCGATAATCTTTCCTCCATTGGGATCATTCCCAATGCAACTCTTCCTCCACTAATATTTCTAAATCGAGCGATTTCTTTGTCTCTGTCATACTTCCGGAGCAACCACTATCCACAATTAGATGATCTTTAAGCTCCTCTTACGGGTTGCTCTCTGCACAAAAAAAGAGTTAGTGATTTTTAGGAACCCACCATTCTTGACTTGTGTTCCCGTGTGGAGTTACAAACTCAAATTCTTTGAGTATGTAATTCCCACTATCTTTCAAATGATGATCCAAAATTATCTTTTGATCTTTAGCATGTGGATTTTCAAAACTTTACGGTTTTCAACATAAATCTCTTTATAAGATTATTAGCTTTTTCTTGTGTCACAAAACATCGATTCACTTTTTGTTGAAATCTTGTGTGTCCTCAGATGCCTTCCTCTAACCCATTACGGTTTAACACGTGGTTCTGTAATCTAGATCCCCATGTGAATTGTAATACCTTCTAGGTTGATAGTGAGATCTCCTAGGATTCCTATTCCAAATAGTGTGATCGGTGCCTTGTTTTAGTGAGTAGTACTTTGGAAAATCTTGTGAGAGGCGAAGGTTTTGAAAAAGGTCTTTTCGATGTGGGTCTCGTGATCGGTGTGAAGTTTGTGATTAATCCTATTTGAATTATTCAAACGGTTTGTGCTCTCTAGGTTTGTGGTTGTGGATCATTCTTTGGAAATTTTCTAAGGTATTAGAGTGTCGATCACAATCTTTGATTAAGTGATTAGGACTATAACACACAAAACACGCTTTTGACCCATATGTCAAAGTGATTTCTTCTATGTCTATGCCCAAAATTATTTTGCCTTCTAGGTGAATGATTAAACTGTTTTGACCAAATTATCCTAAAAGGTTTAGCGATCTTGTTTTGAAAAGTCTTTGCGAAGGTATCGCTTGTGG
This sequence comes from Chrysanthemum lavandulifolium, assembly GCA_022545495.1. Classification (NCBI taxonomy): domain Eukaryota; kingdom Viridiplantae; phylum Streptophyta; class Magnoliopsida; order Asterales; family Asteraceae; genus Chrysanthemum; species Chrysanthemum lavandulifolium. The sequence continues at coordinate 166,614,022 of CM040238.1, read as the reverse complement.
CAAGATACTTTGATTTGAAGGTCTTGCTGATTTTGAACATTATTTTCAATGACTTCTTTGGGTTTTCGGATCTAGATTGAGCAACAAGCTTCTTCCTAAACTCTAGACTATCTACTCCAAATCGAAAACATCGGGCCTTATGGGTTGATGACTAATGGGATGTGGACATCATTATATCCCTTGTCTTTCTTATACTCGGGAGGAGGTTCACTTATTGAGCCCTCGTTACTAGATGTATCTACATAGTTAATGAGTTCATCATCACTAGTGGTTATGTCCTCAAAATCACCTACATCCACGATCACTAGGTTGTTTTTCTTCTATGTTATCAAAGTTCATACCAAAACCTAATCCGGTTCTAATGTATGCTCTTCTTTGTTTTCAACATAAGGAACATGGGACATACCAGATTCATTCCGTATGACAAACTTTTCTAGGATCATCTCTCTCTTAGTTAATTTCTCAATTTCAACAATTTCTGATTTAGTTTCCATTCACTAAGTTTTAGCGGTAATCTGTTGTTCATACTTTTCATTGACCATTTCATTATTTTCATGTGTTATAATTTTAGCTTCCATAGACTCTAAAGTAATTTGATAACCACTACTTGAGATCTAGCCTTAACACAATTATCTCTTTCAATCACATAGCTGTTAAGTAATTTTAGATAAAAATCATAGGTTGGAGCATACCTCGAGAGATAGGAGGCGAGTTGGTGAAGTAGCCACCATTGCAAGAAGAACAGGATCATCTTCACTTTCTTTGCTCCAATCAAATCCTCAAGCCATCATCGAGTTCAAGCGGCATGTTCGGTTCTTCATCAGCGGTGCTCGATCCAATGCTTCCATCTTTGTTCTGCTGTTGCATCTTCCTTGCTACCATCTGATGAATTCTTGGTTCATCATCAAACTCTTCAATCCAGTCAACCCGATAACTTCTCTTGAGCAACCAAAGCCTTTGTTTCATTAATTGGAATTTCTTTGAGCTCAAGTTTTGGCTTCTCGGATGTTCTGTTTGCTTGATACTTAGCAAACACACACACCTTGCAAAGTGACGGTCTTTTGACAATTGAAGCATTCGATTTGGGATTTGTCAAAGTTATTCCTTGTTTTGGTTTGAAATCAATACTTTTGCATGTCTTCTTCATGTACTTTTTGATCCTTGCATTGATCATAGCAACTTGCCACTGATATCAATTTCTTCAAGTGCATCTTCTTCAACTGCATGCGAGATCCTCTTCGTAAGTGAGCATGTAAACTTGTTGTGCAAAGAAGGAACACAACTTCATCTCGAGTGCAAAGTGGTAGGTGGTGGGGCTGCTTGAGCATATGAAGGGGGTTGTAAGCGGCGATGCTTTGAGAAGCAGATGCTTTGAGGAAGCGATGCTTTTGACAAAATCGCCTTCTTTCAGATGATAGAAAAGCTATCTTGTGAGACTTAGAATTTGTTTGACCACTCATCTCATGCTCATACACCTTGATTGATGATAGAGATCATCAAAGTCCATGACATCAAACCTTGTTGTCCTCGATCATTGTAGCAATCACATGCCATGTAGATGGCAAACTCATAGAAACTTCAAATTAGCATCCTCGGTGACATACGCCTTGTATAACTCCAACATGTTGAGGAGATTTTGAAACCTATCATATCGACATCAAGACTCTCTCTTTCACCCTCTGTGAAAGTTTCAAACTATTGCTTGACAAATTTTGTGCATCTTCTTAGAGGCTTCATTCCTCAATCTGGTCTTGAGAGCGACCCAGGTCTTAGCATCTTTAGCATCATGAAATTTGAGAGATGACCATACGGAATGGCGAGATAAGAGAATGTTTAGTGCCTTTTTGATTCCTTAGGGTTCTTTCTTTGGTAAGGCGCCTTTGGTGCAATTGGTTGTCCGGGGAATATCAATAGGTTGGAACTACTTCATTGCCATTAACAATTACATTCCATAGAGCATGGTGCGTAATGGCAATATCTTGCCTCATCTTCATGCACGAGATCATATTCTCCCTTCTTGATTATTGGAATTCTAAGTGAGGTGATTGAGGGTGGTGGAGCGACTTGTCGACATCTTGAATATTGTTGAAGTAGGGTTTCTTCTAGTCGGAGTTTCCACACAAGCTCGATACCACTTGTTGGATCGATATACTTTAATCAAACTAACTTTAACTAGCTTGTTAAGGTTTAATAACCTCGGATAAATCTAAGTTATTAACAAAGAAACACTAAGCAATCTTTATTAAGTCTGCGGAATATACTTAACAAAGCTAAAAGAATAACTTTTATTATAAACTCTAAATGCTTATTATGCGATACTCTAAACAACTCTAAAATTATCGAACTTCTCTCTAAAACACTAAATAACTTGTGAATTTGTAAACTCTAAAACTCATAGACTCGTACCTCTAATGCCAATCTAGGAGTCCTTTTATAGGCTCGAGGATATCTAGTCGGTTTACAATTTGTATTCTTATCGACAAGTAATCTAAACATAGAATACAATACTTTCCATAAACGAATATAACGATTATTTGTTCTTCCGGTACTTTGACTTCATAGTGCGATGCTTTGACTTTGTCTTTAGTAGTACTTTGACTCTTTGGCGTTTTCCGATGCTGCGACTTCACAGTGCTTTCATATCTTGATGCTTTCATATCTTGACACTTTCATATCCCAACAAGAGCCTTTTGAGTTTATCCTTCCACGACTTGGTCTAAAAGTCTACAACCGAAACACTCAAGCGTCTTCAAGAGGAAGGCGAGGGTAAAGGCTTTTCTTCATCCATATCTTGTACATATTTATTCAAAAGAAAAATACAAAATTATAAAACCATAAAAAGAAAATAGAAAAATATAAAGTTTCAAAAATCCATAACAATTGAAAATCTTTGAAAAAGCCCAAAATATTATTTTTCCATCTATTTCTTTTCTTGATAACATCTACGGACTTTGATTTATCATTCAAAGAAAGGCATGGGTATTTAGATGAAGTTCGATTGTACATAAACCTTAAAAAATGGGATGGAGAAAATGATGGTTTATTGTCATTTCGGCGATAACTAGTTTTAAAAGAAAGAACGAGCCATGCTTAAATTAACTTTTGAATCTTCATGCTCGATTTTAAAACAAATCGTGTCACAAATATTTTCCTTCTATAAATTCTTGAAAATATTTGTCATCTAATGAAAACAAAATTGCTTTGAAAATAACTCGGACTCTATTTTTGAAAATCATACGGACTTATGACTTGTCAAAATCTCTATCTCAATCAACAACTTACGTCATTGATTGAGGGAGAATAATTTCAATCAAATCAAAAGGTTATTTTTCAAACAATTGCACGTAATCAAACAAGGTCTACTTTTGGAAAATCAAAAGAACAATGTTTTACATTTTTATACAATTGGATCCAGACCTAGGTGGTGTTTTCATAAGATACTTATGCATGTTTGAACAATGGAGTTTAAAGTCTTTGATCCTTATCAGTTAAAATGTTTTCAAAAGTAAGTCACTATTCTCCTCAAAAGTTTTCAAAATTAATTTAAATCAATAGAGATCACAAATCTCAAAAGATTTGAAAATTATGATCGGGGAGAATTTGTGATTTAAATTGGATATAAGCGATAATTCGATAAATGGTTTAGAAATATTATAACAAGCTCTCCTCCCTGCGTGCCAAACGATTTCAAATTTTCCATGCACATGTTAAGGGGAGCATCTATCTTAAACCAAAGGAATTGAAGCGTGGTGATTTGTCTCAAAGTGCAGTTTCCCTCTGATATGTGTAATACTCTTTCGAATCTCGATGCACATATTGAGGGGGAGCGAACTAAAGAAAACCTCGTCCTTCCCAACATGTTTTATCCAAAGTATTTAAAATACTAAATTTGATCGGGAAGTGATGATGATTATTTTTGAAAATATTAATCAAAAGATTGGATCTTTCATTCTCAATCTAAGATTTATAATTCCTCTTTCCTCCATGTACCAAAACAATTTGATGCACATGTTGAGGGGGACCGTTTTTTCTAAAAATATCAAAAATAATTCAGGTACAAAATGATTAGATCTTGTATCACACGCACTGGATTGATTTTCAAATGATTTTCAATTGGTTTCATTGGGAGAAGAACAATACCAAAAGTGACCAAATTTACTTTATGCATGGAGATATAAGGATGGTTATGTTGGGTATTTGTTCCCACGATCCCGCTTGATGGAGGGATCTACCGAGGACAATCCACTAGATAGTGTAGAAGTCCTTGGGTATGATGGAAAAAGGAGAAAAGTGAGAAATGGGAAGAGTCTTGGTTGAGATAGAGCTAGGCTGGAACAAACCCAACAAGTTTCTAGTTATGAAATCTCGGTAAGCTTGAAGGGGTGAAGAATGAAAAAGAAATGAATGAGAAAAAGGGTGAAAAAAATAGCCTTCATTATTTCAACCTTAGGTGACCCGGGTTCAATTCATATACTCTTGGTGGTTACCAAGGTAACACCGGTATTGAAGACAAGGCGTCATGGACCCGGTGGCCTTCTTGTTTGCAACTTCCCAAACTACTCAAGTTCTCTTAAAAATACTTTTTCATTCTCACGAGGAACCCACATTATCTATCGACTTTCTCTTAGAGATTGTTGATATTGAAGAAGAGACCCTCTCCTAGTCTCGACATAGGAAACCAAATATGCACTATTGAGTCTAGAGCCACGAGATCATCAATAAATCTCCTTAAGGACACGTCGATGAAGACTCATTGTTTCGCACAATGTGGAAAGTGAGAATATATCTTAAGAGTCCTATGCATTATCCTTGTGGTATTGCGAACAACATCAGAGTGATATGTTCACATATTCACAATGAAGATGGAAAACCTTCTGAGCCAACATCAAACAAGCTCTTGGTAGGTGGCATGTGAGATCTATCAATAGAGCAAACATGTGACAAGCGGACATAAATAATGGCGATTCACACCATGAATCAACCTTGGTCTAGGAAATGGATTGACGGATACCTTTGAAAAACCGGTCGATGTGCACAAAAATTATTTTCTTTAGCGTCAAGCTGTAGTATGTTTTCAAAATCAAAAAGTGTTTGTGATTGAAAATTGATTTCAATATAAAACCTTCGTTGTATTGCAAAAATGCTTTCGATAAGCAAATACATGATTGTTTTCAAATCATTTTCTTTAATCGACAAACCTCAATTTCTTTGGTTCCTCGCTCCGTGTTGTCCTCTTTGAGACATTCGGTTTGAGAACAACTTCTGATGCGAAACCACATCGAGGAAATTCTTAGGAATTATACGAGGTAGTACTTGTCTTGATCAGCGGGAACCATGGGCGTGTACCTCGATTCAATGAAAGTGATCAAAGACACTTTCGTGCGCTATTGCTAATGTTGTATCTTGGTACACCAGCGTTTGCGGTGATTAGAATTGAGGTTAATCCATAGCCGCATGCTCACGCATCACATTCATGTCTAAAGAATTCATGATAAGTGCATATCTTCATCAACGGCTTTGATATTTTCACTCCATGCCTTTCTACTTTGTAAGTATCATGAATCAACAAAGCTTTCGCAACTCGATGAGAAGATTTCATGATCCGAATGTGAGCATGTCGGTCAAATGTCACAACATCACATGATGGAAACACTACAAAGGAAGAGTCGATTTATGGTGGTGATGATCTCAAGGCGGCTCAAAATTCATCATCACGTGGATCGATTAAAGACCTCCACTTGGATTAACAAAACATGCGAACATGAAGAATCAAAGACTACGGACTCTGAGCAAAGAACTTAATCATGAATCAAGGACAATAAAAATGTAATATTTGTTTGTATTCAATGTAAATTGAGGTGACCTCCGCAGGGGATATTGTTAGGATTTATAAAATCCGTTAGTTAAATAGTCGGTCACCTCAAGCATATGTGATAGTTAAAAGCTCGTGAGTAGTAGTCAAATTATGTTAATAAGTAGTTAGTTAAGTAACACCGTGGAGGACTGGACGGTTCTTTACCATGTATGCACGATCCACGGCCGTGGGGCGTGTCTTGTAAGAAACTATAAATACCCTCTACCTCCCAAGGTAGAGGGTTGGAGCTTCAAAATATAATTTTTCTTTTATCTCACTAAGTTCCCTAAACTCTTCCACTTTCTCTCTCTAAAATCTAAACCATACGCCTCTCATTGCTATGATTTGATGTGTTTATGAAAACCAATATGATACACTTCGAGAGTGTACCGGTAGTATAATAGATTCTAGAACTTGTTTTGTGATGCATCCCGAGATAGCTAGTGAGACTACACTTGTGTAGTTAGGAATAACTAAATGATAAGAGGCATTAGGATAACCCTTGTTTGATACCCGTATTATAATTACTTCTTCCACATCGGTTGAGTAATTCCCCCACACCCTTGCGTTGTACTCATCTTTAGTACACGATACCCCTAGTTAACCCCTCAAAGCCTATCCTTTTCGCGGTTCTCGTGATGTTTTGACTTTTCAAAATATCAATGAAGAGCATTGTTTACAATCCACCCCCAAATGTACACCCAAATTGCCTTAGCCTACCTTGTATGCACTCACTTTTTGTGCATTATTGTTATCATACTAAACCCTTAGTTCAATTATCTAGTTACTTGCATAAGTTTCGAAGTCGAGTCATATCCTTTGTATACAGTTTTGGGACAATTGGGACTCATGGGAAAAGTTAAATTTTATGGAGTGACGGGAAAGAGCGTTAAATTCAAATTCCCTTTATTTACGTAATAATGTACTCCAAGTGTTTTGATCTTTCAATTCGGGTCAAATTAGTGTTAGAATAATAAAAACTCAAGTGTAGGGATGTGCCTATAAATCCCTTATATTTTGATGTTTATCGTGAGAGGATGGTGAAGTAAAAGTGTATGAAAAAAATCGAAAAAAGTATTAAAAAATGAAAAAGCGAAAAAACATACGACTACCATCCTACATCTATCTTTAAATTTATGTTTGTTTGTTTCAAAATTATCTAGAGTTTAGAGTGTCGAGTCTTGGCTTAGCAGCGCCATTCTTCTCATGGATAAAGATTTTGACTTGCCACCACTAAATCGCCTATCAACCAAACCCTTTGTTTCCTACCGTAAGCTAACGTTACAACCCTTTAAAAGACCTCTTAGATAGTTTTTCCTAGGTGCTTACGCTTCTAAGCGATGGAGGTTTATCTAGTCTCAAGCCTATGGTAATCTATGTACTAGGACACATTAATGAGTGTTTATCTTCCATTTCCAATTTGATATATTTCATATACACGAGAGATGAGAGTATCCAAACACCACTTGTGAGGTGCTAGTATGTAATTTTCGTGCTTGTTATGACTTTTGCGGGGCTTATACTTGTTGTGAATTGTTCTAAACTAATGCTTCATGCCCCAACTTATAAATTGATTGGCCAAAAGCACATTTGTTTGAGGACAAACAAATACCAAGTGTAAGGATATTTGATAAGGATTTAAAAGGTACACTTTTGAGTCATTTAAGCCCTTAATCGACCACTTTTATATCCGATTCTTGCTTAATTTCGTTCCTTTTCAATTTTAGGTCTCTTGAAGGCAAAATGCTAGAATGACACTTATTTGAGCGAAAAGGCGTGAATATATGAAGAAAATGGCTAAAGTCGAGATCAAGACACTCAAGTCTTTGGAAATGCACCGCGCGTCACGGATAAAGGGCAACACCGTCCCTCTAATTGCGATGGCTCGGGGTGAAATTGTTATTTTGTACCGACGCGTCGAGGCTTTAAAGTAGGCGTCACAACTCGGGCCTAGATCTCTGTTCGAGGCGGTCGAAGATGAAGCCAATAGCGTCGCAACCACAACGTGGCGCCATCACAAAGTTGACTTGGTCAAGCGTAACCCTAATGGCGGCGATCCAGGCGTCATAATTAAAGAGTGGCAAATCGCGATTGTAACTATATATATATAATTCGAGTAGAATTGTGGGTACACCCTAAAGCGATTTTGGTTTGTCTTGGGCGGATATCTAAGGGTTCTCATACCTATTTTACAACAAGATAAGTAATTTACTTCATTGATTTCATTATGTCTTCAATTGTATGTGTGTATACTTGCATGTTTACCATGTCGACTAATTTACTTGTGTGTTTGCTTAGATCTATGATACGAATGTATTGCCTCATTCACATTCTCGATACTCACCTTGCTTGAGCATGGGCACCTTGAGATCACGGTAACCATGTGAGTTTCGTCAAACATCTTAACTTGCTTGAATTAAGCAAGCAGACTTCTTCTTGGTTTCGGTTTCTAGATCACAAACTCGATACCACTTGTTGATCCCAGTTGAGCAAGCGATCCTTATAAAGCGACTTGATAATAACTTGTTAAATATTACGCGAATTTAATATTCAACCTTAAGAAGAAGAACAATAACAAAAACTCTTAAACACCTCAATTATATTAATAACGAATACTCAACTTGATTATTAGGGTTTACAACCTTAAGTGTATCGACCTTAGATATAAAACACATGTATATCTAATCTAACCTAGGACCTCCTTTATAGGCTAAGGAGTCCTTTACATAATACTGTCGTAACCTATAAGATAAATATCTTTTCCATATTTATCTAATACAAAATATTAAACCGACTATACAAAACTAGCGGTGTTTACAATACATTATCGGTGGTTCTATTTTACTACTAGCATTTGTTTAACTTCATCGATGGATTCATTCTTACATCGGTGGTTTCATTAACTACATTGTGGTTCTAATACTTAGAATAATTCATGATCGAGAACCTAGAACCCAACAATTATTTTGTTATGTTAAATGAGATTTTTTGATTTGAATAAGATTTGGTTCGCTTAGATGTCCTATATTGAATTTTAGATGGGAACTTGTTATTTGTCGCGATGCTCTTGATATAGGATGGTCAACATTGGGCGACCTTTGCGTTGATGATGGGAAGCTTTTGGGATGCTCATATTATCATAACTCCCTTTTAGTTTGGGTGGCGGACACCACAGTAGTTGTTCCATGATCTCTATACATTTTCATGATCAACTATTATTGGTTCTGATTTAGGCGGTTCGCGACTTCCATCTCAAAGATTATGTATAAATAAATGATTATCGATAGGGATAATCTTGGTACACATCGATCTACAATCGGCATTGATAATCAAGACGGAACATGATCAAGGCTAAAAGCACCTTTGGAAAGAAGGCGTTGGATTTTGGTGGGTGCGGTCATATTGGTCAACTTTCAACATTTGGCTATCTTGTAAGTGACAATAGAGCAACCCTACATTGAATATGGTGATGGCGAGGATGTTAACCTATCACGGTGGTATGCATTTGAACCTTTGTTGAAACAAGCAGACCTTGATAGATCTTGAGCTCGTGGATGGTTATATATGCCTATGTAATCACAAGCACAATAAAAGACAATCTACTACTTATATTTATCGGTGAATATAAACACAAGTAACAAATAACTAAGAACTCATGATCCTCTATGGATCGTTATATTAACTAAAACTTTGTTTTCCAATCGGTACATAACTCATACTATTGTGTTCCTTTTATAGCCAAGGAACCTAAACAAAACCCTAAACGTTTCCCAATAAGCGTATAATCATAAAACTAAATAAGATATACACTGAATCACTTCAATAAAGCTCATGTATATCCAAACTAAATATACTAAACAGGAATAATCACTTCAGAAACAAACTAATAACTATTAAACTTGATTATGTCTTGACGAGATCTACACTACTTGATAGAATCTCTTGATAATTTGACATAATCCAAACTTCACATAATTCCCGACAATCCTCCCCTAAGCGGAATTTGACTTGGTTAAGTTCGGTTTCTTGATAGATCTTTAACTAAACGACTCCGGAGGATTGTGCACAAACAACGACAACAAAGAATCAAATAAGAACATCTCTTTGATGAAGAAACTACGAAACTCCATATCTTTGCGGCAACAAATGACAACAAGTACATCAAAACATATTAGTTTGGACTATTCTCATCACATCCGGTGTGTAAACTCCAGTGAGAGGTGAATCATTGAAAATAATGGATTTGATGTCTCTTTACCAATAGCCATCACTCTTGGAGTAGCCATATGTTTAAGTTAAGTAAACTATGGTACAGATAACCATCTCGATTTATTGTAGGCGAAACCATATAAGCAGTTTGATATGTCTTTACATGGCCGTTTGCTCGGGACTAGTCAATTCTTAGAATTGGTGAATTGAAAACCAAATATGGTATTCCACTGCCTTTACCACAAGCCATATACATGTGGGCTAGTCGGTTCTTGGATTCAAAGGAATAGACCATGGTGAATTGAAAACCATACAACACTCGACCAATGAAGCATGGGTGGTTGCATTCCTATGATTTTGAGCAAACCATTCACTATCATGATTTGATGTGTCTTTACCAAAGATGTACCCCTTGGACTAGCTAACTCTTTGACATACACAAAGTATATCTGGTGAGTCAATAACCATCAAAAGTATACAACAAACCTACACTAAAAGTTAGACAAACCCAATTTTTTTTTTTTTTAACTAAATAAAGAAAAAGAACAAAAATTACAAAATAAACAAAATGTTACAAACAAGATGAACCTTTATGTTGCAGAAGCTGAGCTTTAATCAAACCAACACATTGATAAGCATGAAGTTCATCATTGCCAACCGGATTAGGAGATACTTCCAACACGTAGTAGCATTCTTTCCATGAATTCAACAGACAAAGGATAAATCTTATCAGGAACATACACAAAATCATACCACATTGTGTCTCGAGCAACATGAATACATGGTGAGAGATGAACCTCAACTCTCAATCTCCCACTTATGTGAATTCTTCCAAATAGAATACCACTTTACCTTACGGAGAATTAGAATCAAACAAGACTTGAAGATCACCCAATAAATATAAGCGAGAACCCGTTGGTGAATGAATAGCATATCTTGGTGACATGTTCATACTGGCTGACTTCAAATCATGGCGATTCACCAAATGAAATATGTCCTTCAAGAAGTTGAACTGAATAACAGTATTATCCAATCGATAAACAGTGTTAAGCTTCCCAGCTTTCCAATTGATCAATACCGCATGTGTTCCTTCAGGAAAAACCTCAACAGGTCCAACTTTAATAAAAGTTGACTCATCAGCCTTGAGATCTAAAGAAATATTCTTTGAAGAATGTTTCCTAGCCAGTCTGACAGAACTCCTTAAGGAATTAAGTTTCCTTTTAACCACACTTTTACGCCTTGTACCGGCTATTTATAAGAATCAATCATAGATCATCTTCCTTACTCGTGGATCACCCAATCCACGTAGGCAATACTTGGAAGAAACAACGAAGACTCGTGAAACAACCGTATCGATAGAAGGATTAGCTTGAAGTTGTTTGAAGTAACAAGCTGGAGAGATCACGAGGCAAAAGCGACATCAAAATTATCCACTATATCAAGCTGTTTTAGGTCTATTTGCTTTAGGAACATCGACACGGTGGCAATCCTTTCAATTTAGAAGAAGAAGTAGAACCGGATGAAGAAAACTTCATTATCATATTATCTTGTCGATCAAGCATCATCGGACAAAGCGAGATTTGCTTCATTGACATGCGAGAATTATAAATAGTAGAACTATGATTCTTCACAACTCTCTCATATGAGCCCTGCTTACGACAACGGTCATTGGTTTTCCCTTTTGCTTTATGTCGTTGAGCAATAAGAGCTCTTCTCTTCTGCGCTTCTTGCTTCTTTTGATTGCCAAGAGCCGCCATTTGATCTACAAAATTCTCATTATCAAAAGATGCTCCTAATATAAGTTTTGCAAGATCTGGATCGAGATGCGCCTTAGTAGTATAGGCATCCATTGATCATCGGTGATCTTAGGAAATAATATATCAAGCTCTAATTTTCTTTACGTAGACAAATTAGAATCGGTGAGCTTGAAGAAATTAAAACTTCTGCGACTCTTGCATATTTTCATAATCGGCAAACATCCTAGCTTGAGCTTGATTTTCTTCTTCGGTTACTGACTGAATCAATCATATCACCAATCATGACTTCCTTTCCTTTGTCGGAAGATTCCACAGCTGAGAACCAATTTGAGCTTGAAGAAACACCCAAACCATCATCGGAAGAAACATGTTGAGACAATTGCTCAGCGGTGTAGAAAAACTTGGAAGAAGAATTCAACTTATAAATTCTCGACCATAAAAACTTCATCATCATCTTTGAAGGTGAAGAATGTGGTTGTTCTTGTACCAATGAGACTTGACCATGATCGAAACAACCTCCTTAAATAGAACATCGGCGGTTATATCAACAACATTTGGCTCCTTTGAAGTTTCGTGTAGATACAGATTCGGATATTGTCTTCTTCTTTTTCTAGCAAATATAATAGGCACCTTGTCCTTGAAGATTCAGCAATAGGAGAAGAAACATCGGATGTAAGGCGCGTCCATTAAGATTCCTAGTGATGCATCTTGAGTCTCTTCTTGCTCCTCTTGAGAAGAAACCAAACTCTCTTTTGCCCCTTTTACCAAGTAATTTCCTCCAAGTTCACAACTCAGTCTGAACTCCACAATCTTACCACCAAGAGTAGACTTGGTCTCTGCAAGCTCCTTCTGAGATCACCACCTCACACCGCACTTGTTCACTAGAGCATATATTGAGGTAAGTGAATTAGAGTCCTCAGCTTCACCAACTGGTTGCTCAGTGGTAATAGGAGCTTCATTTGACCTTTCAGGAGGAATATGAACATGCTCAGCATTAGAAAACCCGTCACCGAATTGATTCCTAATAGGACTAGGTGTAGGCAATCTACTAGTATCATCCTGAACCTCATCAAGAGAAACTTGTGTAGGTGATGGACTAGGACATGATCTAGGTGAAGGTATTGATGCCTCAGCAGTAGCAGAAGGACCCTCATCAAAAGCAACTGAAGGATTACCATCGGTAGTATTGGTAGAAGGTAAAATAACAACATTAACCTCATCGACATTCTCATTCCCCGAGGCAACATGTTTTGCTAATAAAGGAAAATGTGTCCCTAAATTTAGTTCTCATTGAAGCAAATAACTTAGAAGATAAAACTCCTATGGGATAAAAGCTTGGGTTTGGGAAGAAACATCTAATATCATCTGTAAAACCTAGGGTACATCAAAACTTGCCCTTTTCCTTGTTATATTCTCAACCATATTATCGAAAATAAACTTAGAAAATTATAAGTCAAACCTGAGATAGACAAATAATACCACATCCCAATTGGTCGGCAGTCCATCCTCAGGTTGTGCTTATACCTTGAAGCAATGTATGTACCAAAACCTCCATAGGACAAAGGCGATTCTTTAACCACATATCGGTCCTCGTACCTTGATATCCAATTGCTCTAAGCCCATCAAGTACCACCTGACATTAGAATGATAAACTCCATTCTCATCATTCAAGCGAAGTTGTCTTCTTATCGGTTCTCTGTCACCACATACTGCATTCGTCAACCCTTGCTACAATCTACGTATCACTCTTTTAAGTAGCAGATGCCCAAAATTGAGTAATCAATGATTCATATATAGCATTCGGAGAATGTGTTGAAACATCTTGAATCTTTGATCTCAAGAGAATTCAATCATCGGTCTATACAACTCGTCACCTAGCGGTTCCCGAGCGACCTTATTATGATCATGTTTGAATTGAAGCGCCATGAGAGATTTTGAAAGTTAGGGTTATGATTTACACAAATGGAAGTGTTTTGAATGAGGTAAAGAGAATCACTTATTATGAGACGAAAATATGCAACTATAGAATAAGTAGGAATTTCCCAATTTTGGTCAAAGTTGACCAATCTTGACGTCGGACTTCTATTTCTTGAATTTCACTTTCAACTTTGGTAGAAACACTAGCCAATCTTTGAAGAATACCAATCGAGAAGCAGATCACGTGTTCGAAGCTTGATAAATATCTTTTCTTGTTTCACCCACTCGCATTAAATCTCATTACCACTTGAAACCGTCTATAAAACAATCCCGATGCACACATATCTCTTCATCAAAAACCCCTAAATAACATTACAAACCCTAATTCCACCAATGCTCCAAAATTAACCACAATAAACCATGAGTACCAAACCTGAGATCATAGATCTCACAACATCATCCGCACCATCATCATCATCATCAAGTGATGATTCAAATCCATGGCTTCATTACTTTCCATAACCATATCCACGACTAAAGAAATCACCCTTTCTCCCTTCTTCAGAAGATGATAGTGTAGTGAATCCAAGTGAATCTGCGATGATTACGATGACTCCTATAAGGAGAGAACATCTTACTCTCGACCTCCGGCACCTCGCCTCAGCGAAGGCCACGAGCCAAAATCCACCACTTCCCAAAGATAGAGAGGTGGTTCTCGGTCTTCTGCATCGGGTTATGGTGCATCAACACATATCGTATAGAGGAAATGCTTCAGGATAGTAGATGGGTTGCATTTTGGTTGAAATCAATAGATGAAGCACAAAGGACACATTATTTTCTTCATCATCATGATTTGCATCAATCCATCCTCTCCATTTGATCCTTAGCATCCTCATCATAGTAGTTATGCATCTCCGACCATCGAGATAGAATAGAATGGGTGGTTATGCAAGACTTCACAAATGCATATCCGACATCTAGTGTGAAAGATGTGGCGATCATGCATATCCAACAACTGTTAGATGTTGGAATAGATGATATGTAATAGATTAGGATTAGCGGATCATGTAGATGCATTAGATGTTGATTGTACTCACATGGTACATGGTATAAAGCATTTCTTGAATGAATGAATGAACAATTTGCTTGATGCTTCTTTTGAATGAACCATATAACTTGATACATTGTCTTGGAGAAACAAATAACTCACTGACACTTTGAATTGATGAAACAAGCTTTAGAGCTTTCTTGACCATTTCCCAAATGAACAACCAATCGCAAAGCAGAACAAACACGAGAAACACACAAACCAACAAAGAAAACAAACTAAGATTACATTAGGCTGGTTAGTGTTAGAGAAAAGCAAACAAATATACACAATTACATAGCAAATGCAAAGTATACACAAATCCTCCCACAGGGCATATGCCTCCCACAGAACCTATGCCTCCCACTAAACTTCTGAGTTAAGGGTTAGAATACCGATATGGACCACAAGGTGTTGAAACCTTGGTCCATCAAAAAGCTTTATTAACAAATCATCACATTATTATCAATATGAATTTTGACCACTTTATCAAATGTTTATCATATGCATCTCGTATAAAGTGGTGCACGATTTCAATATGTTTTGTTCTACTATGAAAAGCGGATTTTTAACAATGCATATGGTACTTTGATTATCAATAAAAATTGTTGTGTTCATGAAATTGTACCCATAATCCAACAATTGATTTTGAACCCAAAGAACACATCGACAATTCTTGACGACAACGTACTACTGCTTGATGAGATGAGGTAGCTACAATAGTTTGTTTCTTGCATTGCCAAAAATCAATCTCTTTCAAGGAATTGGCAACCTCGGTGGTGGACCTCCTATCCGATTTGCACAGCATAGTCACTATCACTATAAGCTTCCAACTTAAGGAGACTCTTTTGGGTACCAAGACCTAGATTAGGTTGGCCTTTGAGGTACTTAAGATCTTCTTAACTTGACATTGAGATGGGAAGTCGGTGGAGTAACTTGATGTCGTGAACAAACACTCACAAAAAAAGTAATCTCGGGCCTTGAAGGCATTAAATACATCAAAGAGCCAATCATAGACACAGCCTGAAATGAACATTCACGGTGGATCGCTTCATTGTTGGTCTTTGTCTTTGGAGCTTCATAAGGTGTAGTGGCGTCCTTACGCCCTCCATACCAAACTTTTCAAGATATCCCTCACATATTTGTCTGATGATAAAGATACCATCGGTTTCTGCTTTGAACTTGGAGACCCAAAGAAAGTCATCTCTCCGGCATGGCACTCATCGAAACTCTCCGCCATAAGCTCCTCAAACTCCACCGCACCAAGCTTCCTTTGTGGATCGAAAATAATGTCATCCACATACACTTGCACAGAATAATGTGCGTGGAATTCTTCTTAAAAAAAGTGTCTTATCAATTACCTCTTATAACCATGCTTGAAGAAATGAAGAAAGCCTAGCATACCGAGGCTCTGGGTGCTGATGTAGTCCATAGAGAGCTTTGACTACCACAGTAAACATGATTAGGATGATCGGATCTTCAAATCCTTTAGGTTGAGTGACATAAACCTCTTCTTCAATTTCTCCATACAAGAAGCTCCTTTAACATCCATCGATGAACCATAAAACCCATATAGGATGCATAAGCAAAGAAAATACGTATGGCCTCAACTCTTGCCACAGGTGCAAACACTTCATCATAATCTATCCCTCCTCTTGTCTATACCCACAGTGCAACTAATCGGCTTTGTTTTAATGACAACACCTCATGCATCTCTTATTCTTGAGAATCCATTTAGTCCCAATAGCATACTTACCATTAGGTAGTGGTACCAAGATCCAAACTGCTGATTTTGAAATTGTTGCATCTCATCACGCATTGCTTCAAGCGACTTGAGTCTTCAAGAGCACGAGTAACCTTTGGTTGGTTCAACTTGAGAAAAACAAGCAAACAAACAATGTGCATAGTGCGTGTGATTGTCTACTCTGCGATTTGAGACATAAGAGATAAAAGCCACGACCATATTTAGAGCGTGCTCTGATGCCTTGTTCTAACAGTGCATTAATATTAGTCGTGGATGAGCATTGTTGATCCTTGTAGTAGTAGTGGTGTTGACATCAATGGAGGAATCAAGATTAGTCACGATGAGTTCAAAGTCGGTGTCATAGGAAGGTGCGTTGAAGATTCTGCTTTGGGTTGATGATGACCAAGATATGAAGGTTTGGAAACCGTGTATAAGGTTCTCAAGGTGCAGTGACACTCTAGTAGAGATAGGAGTAAGTCGACATGCCTTTCGGTGAGATGGGAGAGGTAAGGAGAAGCAGAATCACTTTTAGCGAATTGATGTTTCCAGATTGGTTCATGGAACTTTCCTCAACATTCCTCTCGGTCTAAATTGGCTACATACTCTTGTTTCTTAAGTGCAGCAAGGTCCTCGACATAATGGAATTCATCTTCGCTCACATCGATTATAATCTTTCAAAGTGTCACCTACAAAATTGTTAGGGAGAAGAAGGCACTACAATAGGTTGTTCATCATCTTGGACCTTTGTCGAATGAGCATCCATAGTCCCTTGGGTAGATGGAGATGCTTGAGAATCTGCATGTTGGTTAGCCATATGTCTAGAATAACCCAAGTAATCGGTTAAGTAATCAAGGTCGAATGACCAAACATGACCCCTCGTCCTTGAACATTAGGCTTGTCTTCTAGATACCTCGATTCAATGTCTCCTCAATCTTCTTAGGATACATTGTAAACCTTATGCCTTACTATGGAGAATATCCCACAATGTAACCATCATCGACTTTCATCAAATTTTCCCAATGGATCTTGGTATTAAATTGTCACTTGACGACCAAATGGTTTAAGGTAATGAATAACGGGAACTTTCCCAAATAGAAGTTCATATGGTGTTTTGAGATGTGGTCTAGTAATGGATACTACTATTCAAGACATAGCAAGCGGTGCCAATGACTTAGGTCAAAACATGGTTGGAAGTTTAGAGTCTGCAAGCATTGATCTTATGACCTCTATTAAGGTCCTATTTTCTCTCTGCCACCCCATTTCGTTGAGGGTTCTTGCGTGCTATAGTTCCTTTTGATTCCTTTTGACCTCTGAGTTCTATAAGTATAGCATTCTTGAACTCATCCCATTATCACCTAATTCCTTTCACCTTTTTGTTCAACCGATTTTCAATAAGGGTAACAAAGTCTTTCAACACTACTGGATGTTTCATCTTTGGTCCTTAGAAAGAATACCCAACAAAATTTGCTATAACCATCGGTGATCACCGGACAAAAATAGTTATGATCAATGCTTCTCACTTTAGTTGGACCAAAGCAGATCCATATGAAGCGGTGAAGAGGTTGAAATAATGCTACTACCGTAACAGAACACCTTTGTATGAGGCTCGTGTTGCTTTCCTTTGTTGCATGCAACACGATTATGATCATTGGTGAAAACTTTGGAAGGAAGACCTTGACAAAGCCCGGTTTAGAGTTTGGTTTATGGTCTTGAAGTTGACATGGGCCATCCTTATGTGCCATTTGGTGGACTCATCCACGGATGCTTTAGCCACCAAACACGTTAAGTCACATCTTGGTTTGACATCGATTAAGTTGAATGTATAAAGATTGTGCCGCGAGGAACTTTCAATGAAATTGAAGTTTCTTACGGGAGTTTGAAGTCTTTGGATAGCACAGACATTCATCCTCTGTGAAGAGTACTTTGTTCTTGGTGTCACATATTTGTGAGGCGAAAACAAATTGAAGTGTTGAAGTTCCTTGACATAATATACATTCTCAAAGTCGGTGAGGTGTTTGATGGTCCTTTCGATGATGCACGCCATCACTTCCTCTAAAGGCTACACTCCTCCATCAATGGGTACAAAGTTATGCATCATATCCCTGTTTCGACATACTTCTAGAACAACCACTATCAACAATGGCAACATCTTTATGCTTAAGGGATGATCCTACAACAACAACAAAATATCTGAAAATTAGTACCTATGGGCTCGAGTCATTCTTGACTTGAACACCTTAATGGATCATATGAGTTATGCCAGCGGTAAAGATCCACTATTGTTCTTGGGTTTCCATTGAAACTTAGGTCCTGTTTATTCCAAGAACAACTGCTTGAGGTCTTGACATGACGATCGATCCACTTTCCCATCGGTCATAGGGTTAACATATCTAGGCCAAAAACATTTTTAAAATATTCCTTTGGTTGGTTGAACATATGGTTCTACAACCGGTCTCCTCAAGGAAAAGGGGTATTAGTATTAGTTGCTTGTGGAACATAAGGTGGTATATCATTAACATTTGACCACATTGGTCTAGATTTCCTAGAATCACCACACTATTCATCCTTTGCTCATGATAATCACAATCCTTAATTAAATGAAATTTACTTCCACACACAAACATGTCTTGTTTGAAGATTTATTCAAACCAAAAGATGTGTTATTATAAGCGATATTCAAACCAAAACCATGAAAAGAATTGTTTTTCAACGATATTATTATGCAAAAGAATTAAAAAGCAAGTCTTGAGGCAACTGTCTTGGAAGTGGATTCCTTGGCGTGAACTTCGACATGCTTTTATATCTTCAATTGTATGTGTATACTTGCATGTTTACCATGTCGGGCTAATTTACTTGTGTGTTTGCTTAGATCTATGATCTGAATGTATTGCCTCATTCACATTCTCCATACCGATACTCACCTTGCTTGAGCATGGGCACCTTAGATCACGATAAGCATGTGAGTTTAAGTCAAACATCTTAACTTGCTTGAATTAAGCTTAAGCAGACTTCTTCTTGGTTTCAATTTCTAGATCACAAACTATGATACCACTTGTTGATCCCAGTTGAGCAAACGATCCTTATAGAAACTGACTTGATAATAACTTGTTAAATATTACGCGAAATTTAATATTAAACCTTAAGAAGAAGAACAATAACAAAAACTCTTAAACACCTCAATTATATTAATAACAAATACTCTAACCAGTATTAGGGTTTTACAACCTTGAAGTGTATCAACCTTAGATATAAAACACATGTATATCTAATCTAACCTAGGACCTCCTTTTATAGGCTAAGGAGTCCTTTACATAATACAATCGTAACCTACAAGATAAATATCTTTCCATATTTATCTAATACAAAATATTAAACCGACTATACAAAACTAGCAGTGTTTACAATACATTATCGGTGGTTCTATTTTACTACTAGCGCGGTTTAACTTCAAGATGGATTCATTCTTACATCGGTGGTTTCATTAACTCATCCGTGGTTCCAATACTTAGAATAATTCATGATCCGAGGAACCTAGAACCCAACAATTATTTTGTTATGTTAAATGAGATTTTTTTATTTGAATAATATTTGGTTCACTTAGATGTCCTATATTGAATTTCAGATGGGAACTTGTTATTTGTCGCGATGCTCTTGATATAGGATGGTCAACATTGGGCGACCTTTGCGTTGATGATGGGAAGCTTTTGGGATGCTCATATTATCAGAACTCCCTTTTAGTTTAGGTGGCGGACACCACAGTGGTTGTTCCATGATCTCTTATACATTTTCATGATCAAGTATTATTGGTTCTGATTTAGGCGGTTAACGACTTCCATCTCAAGATTATGTATAAATAAATGATTATCTGATAGGGGGATAATCTTGGGCGGTACCTGCATCAGTCTACAATCGGCAACAGGAATCCAAGACGGAACATGATCAAGGCTAAAAGCACCTTTGGAAAGAAGACGTTGGGTTTTGGTGGGTGCAGGGGTCATATTGGTCAACTTTCAACATTTGGCTATGCTGTAAGTGACAATAGAGAGCAACCCTTATGTTGAATATAGTGATGGCGAGGATGTTAACCTATCACAGCTGGTATGCATTTGAACCTTGCCTTAAGTTTTTTTCATTTCTGTTCAATGGTTTTTTGGATAGTTTTTTGCTACCTTACTGTTACAAATGACATGTATAAATTTGTTAGATATAACCCATTTTTTCCACTATTTCTAAACAACATCATCTCTTGCTCATTCTTATCACTTATTATCATTATTCATTTTACCTTTGATTGTAGAAACTCTTAGATCTGGCAGGTTCTTGGAGTTGTATTACTTGCAAGGGAAAATCTCCTTGAAAGATTGAGAGGTGTCCATGTTTCATAAAATAGGTATGCTCCACGTAACCTTAATCTTTGATCATTTACGTGAGTTTTCTGCATTGCATTTTGGAAATTATTACATGATATGAAACAATTAGTATTAGGTAATCAGATTTAACAAAATAGGTGGTTGGAGATACTGTTTGGATGATGTTCATAGTTATGATAATAAGATAGTCAATTGATTAACATAGGAGTTTTTTTCTAATTCTTGAAGTTATAGGTGATATCTCATTTAGTACATCAAAAGGTAGATATTAGGACATCTATGATTATGATTAGTGCATCAAAATGGTAGATATTAGGGCATCAAAAAGTTATATGATTAGCTAAAGTGGATATTAGTGACCTTTGGCTCAACCAGTGGTTTCACGTTAGATATTATTCATTATTATTAGAGTATGTGTGTATTGAACGTTTCAAGAAGATGTAGCAATAATAACCCGTTTGTATGAAAATATTATCCATTTTGATAAAGTTACTCGTAACAAATAAGAGACTAGTTTACATTATGCATTACTAGTTTACATTATGCATTACTGAATCAGTTACTTTTAATAAGATGTAGCAATAGTAACCCGTTTGTATGAAAATATTATCCATTTTGATAAATTTACTTGTAATAAAGCAGAGACTAGTTTACATTATGCATATAGATAAAACTGCGCATCGTTTATCTTCTTGGACACAAGTTGTGCTGATAGTTTTGATTTTAATTGTGACGTCATGTTCTCATCTATTTTGAATATGCGTCACTTTCTCCGACAAGTCATTAGTAGCAGTTTAGTATATAGTAATAACTTGTTACCATGATGATAGTTAATATGTGTAGGTCTGTACCTATGTAATTAGGATTAAGTTAACCTTTCATGTGCTTAAGGGGGAAAAGTTGGTTGTCTGTAATCAGTTACTTTTACTTACGGGATAAAGTGATTTTGATGATTATTTGATTATTTAGGCATTCAACAATCGATCTCATGCCGGCTTGCAACAAACTACTGATGGTACATTTACTTATATATCTCATCCTTGTTACTAAAGTAGCGTTTGGGTACTTTAGTGCATCCATTTGAGGTACTCTACTGCATCCATTTGAGGCGCTTTAGTGCATCATTTTGAGGTAATTTGGTGCATCCATTTGAATCATAGTATCTGTTTCTAAAGTAACTGGTAATTTCGCATGGGTTTGGGCTTATGTTGAGCACCTATTGTCTAGAAGTTTACATTTACCAAAACATACTTCATTTTTTATATTTGATCTTTCAAATATAATCTATTAGAATTATTCTTAAACTAATATGGTGTCACTTTTGTTTTATGTTTAATGGTTATCAGTTGTTTGTGCATGTTATTACCCAAACTATATTCACAAAACCGCGTGAAACATGAATGTATGGCTTGTAGCACGAAAGTTCCCGCTTTATTAATGATATGTGGTTTGACATACCTTATGGTCACTCATATGAGTCATGTTCATTATGAATGGTATATCGGGAGGTACTTTAGTGCATCCGTTTGAGGTACTCTAGTGCATATGTTTGAGTTTGGGTGATTTTTAGCGAGTGGACTAATTGATCTCAATATATCTAGGCGTAGCGCCACTTGACTAGAACATGTATCTTTATGCGAGATACTAGTTGCAATACCGGGTTGTGTTCATACGTCTCATGAAGAGTGCCCAAGGTGTTGCTTGCGGCAATTCTACCCTTTATCAGTAAATTGTCAAGCAAGGCATATAAATAGTTGTAGGTTGTTAGTTTGTAGAAGTTGTATTATGGTGTTCAACTTAAAATAATTAACCTTAAGAGGTTCTGTCTGATGTTATGTATTGTAAGCTAGTTCGGTCTCATGCCCTGATTCGTAAGTTTCAAAGGCGTTAGGGCATGTTAATATAATGATTTAGCCCTTTTTAGTACCGATTTGGAAAGGAGACAACTTTTGTGCATACTTTTAGATTATGAAGTTATATACATGGTTTAAGCGAATTTATTGTTAGTATTTTGACCATCATGTTGTTTGTTAGTTTTGAAAATGAAAATGTGCTATTGAAAAAAGATGGTGTCGCAGTGTGTTTCATCATTTGACGTTGCAATAGTCGGTCTAAACATTTAGCATATTACCATCATTTTCAGATAGTATAAAAGCGATAAAATATTTAGAACTCAGCTTTTGGCATTTCTAAAGATGATTGCGACAGAAAATAACAATACACTAAGCAACACACAACAAAGATAACAACAGATAAATCATAAATTTCAAAGCTTTTACTGATTTGTTGTTTAGAAAATACATATCAAAACACAAAATACCACATCAGTGCTTGTGATACATTCACGGGTTTTAAGATGTGCATAAAACCCTTAACATATAATCGCAACTATACTTTTCACCAGACTTGTTGATAAGTGACTTGTGGATATGAGGGATAACGCCACCACCAGCAATAGTTCCTTTAATAAGAGTGTCAAGTTCTGCATATCCTCTGATAGCAAGCTATAGATGGCGCGTCGTTATACGCTTCACCCTAAAATCTTTACTTGAATTGCCAGCCAATTCCAACACTTCGGCTGTTAGGTACTCTAGTATTGTTGTTGTGTACACTACATGAGTTGCTCCAACTCTTCCACTAGCAGAAGCCCTTGTCTTCAAAAGATGATGAACACGACCCATGAAAGCTGCATGTAGATTGCATCACTGATATTAGGTAAAGATAGATAAAAGAGCTGGTGAACTAACGAGTCAAAACAATTCATTCTCAGTAGAAGTTTAAACGGGTAAGGTTAGCAAATACTTTTCTGCTCATTCTTGAACAATATAAGTTATTTACGCATTAAGTATTACTCATGTAAACAAAATCATATCGTCACCCTTATATGTAAATATATATAGTAAACGACTTTCATCCTGCTTTGAGGCTAATTTCACTGATATTTTGTTCAATACTTAAAACAATTTAAATTTGTCACCTTCAAACCCGTGTGACTTGTTTCCCTCTGAGGCCAAAACCATATAAACCAACCTCCGTTGATGTTTTGGCAAAACCAAATCTTCCAAACTATATTTTGTAATTAGTCAACTTATCTTGTTTTAAGGATCAACATTTGTCTCCACTCTCTAAACATTATACCATTATATATTAACGCCCAATTTCACAAAAGGACCATAAGCTCAACAAATTATAGGCTCAACACTATACCATTTTATATTAACGCCCAAATTGTTTCTAAGATCAACCTTATACCATTTTATATTTTTATATAACCATTTTTAATGACACACTATACCATTTTACGAGCAAAAGGACCATAGGCTCAACAAATTAACGCCTAAATGACACACTAATTCCGCAAACAATACTACATTAATCTATAGTTTTATTAATGTAATTGAACTGGTACACAAAAATTTTGCGCTTAAATGAAGCGGTGCTTGAGTGTAATCAACAGCGCATCAAATAATACAAAATAATCTAAATTTGAAACATGCAGGCTAGCAAAAGATAAGTCCTTTAGCACAAACAATTAGCACGCAGACAAGTTTGCAAACAGTCACACTTATTATTGACCTATATATCATGAAATTTTTTTGTTTACGTGGACGTGTTATTAAATGCAATCAAAATGTAAAATTAGTTCATCGCAGCTATAAAATTTCATTGAGACATTTTATCAAACACCTAATGTGCTGCCTTCCTAAACATGATTTCTTTCTATTTTTGCTCAACTCTTTTTCAGATTTAGAAATAAATTCTCGAATATAACATATTTGGACCAACAATAACAAAAAGAAACAAACAGATTATTCAAAATAGGATCAATAAACTCATAAACATGCAAACGAAGATTAATATGATCATATTAATCAATGGTAACAGCAACAAATCAATTAAAAAACATACTTTCAAACTTGAATGATGAATCTGCTTACATCTTGGGTGCGGAATAGTGGAGAAGATGATGAGCGGTGGGGAATGGTGATGAATGATGCGGAATGATGGTGAACGATGGGGAACGGTTGTGATGGTGAACTGAAAGATGTTATCAGAGAAAGAAGAAAAAAGATGAAAAAAAATTTGAAAAAAAATAGGCATTGTATATGAAAGGGGTGAATTTATGAAACCCTCCCTTAAAGAATGAAATAAAATACAACAAGGTCCCTATAGTTAGCGGGAAAAAAGGGAGGGTAGAGGGGTGATCTAATGGTTGAGATCACTTTTCTCTTGAGATCAACTTTTACATGATCTAATATATATATATATATATATATATATATATATATATATATATATATATATATATATATATATATATATATATATATATATATATATATATATATATATAAAGGAAAAATGAATATGGGGTTGTCTCACATAAGCTTACATGCGAACTCATCAAAATCACTAAAAAATACGTCATTTTGGTTATTATTTTTCAAAATTTGAGTAGTGGAACTAATATATGCCTAGTGAAACGATTTTAAAGGTGAATTAAATCAAATCATTGTTGAATCTATAGCTAATTTGTTAGTTAATGAAATCACTAATAATATGATGTAAAAACGCATGTATCAACGTGAACCCAACTTAAGTGATGTTGTGATGAAATCAGAGAAAACACTAATAATGTGAAGGACATGATACAAATGAGGTAGATTTGATGTTTTCTTGTTAAAGCGGCGTGATTTTAATGGTTTTGCATGTAAGCTTAGATGTGAGATGTTATATTCACTTTCCTCATATATATATATATATATATATATATATATATATATATATATATATATATAGTCGGTTCTAGAGAAAAGTACAACTAGATAGAAAAGTAAGAAAAAAGTTCTGGTAGATTTTGATAACACTCAAAACTTACAGGTAAAATTTGAAATAATGCAAACAAAATCTGAGTAGATAGGTAACCATCGATACAAACACACACATAAGCCCCAATCAAAACACACACATACAATCATAATTCCTCTCACTCACCATCTCCATCGCTAGTTCGCCACCACCACACAGCCATTGCACCGCCGCCAATCAACATCTCATTTTACTCATAACAAAGAACACACACTCTGATCATTCAATCCCAATCGATATTCCAATAGAAAACCATTTTCCGATCAAAATCTAATCAAATTACTCAGAAAAGATTTGATTTTTCTAGCTGATTAACATACATATGGAGAAAAAAAAGTTTCCAAATCGTAAGTGCCCTAATTTTTCTATTTAGTTGATCATTTTTGTTGATTTAAAGATGATATAATTATCTATTTTCAATTTCAGCAATTTGGATAAGTCCACGAACAGTTAATAAGAGGCTCTAATCCAGACAAGAAAAGTCGAGATAAGCGTAAGTTGTAAATTTTTATTTTATGTTATTTTAGTGCATCATAATATAATATTTAGTGTGTGTGTGTAAAATTTAATAAATAGTAAGTGTTTGAATAAATTGACATTCATTAAATCATATTTGAATCTATTATTTAAGTGCATCGTGTAATAATTGAAAATGCACAAACATCATTAAAAATAGTGCATATACAACATACATGTTACATAATGTATGGAATCATTTGAAGGATTAGAGTATCGAGATTATTTTCTAATCTTTTTTAGTGTGTCGTTGAACATATTAGAGCATCGGTAAGTATGAGTATGATTCTGATTACCGGTGAGTATAATTAGTGCATCATCAAACATATTAAGTCATCAAGTTAATATGTTAATGCATCTGTTGTATTTTAGCGCGATCGGCATACCTTGGGCATATGTTTGTATGTTAGTGCACGTAGAACATATTAGAGCATCAGTGAGTATGATTAGAGCATCAGTATTATAATTAGTGAATCGATGAACATATTAAGGAATGAATATGTGTGTTAGTGTATCCGTGTGTATGTTAAGTGCACCGCTGGTCATAGTAGGGCATCCATATGTATGTTTAGTGTATCGTTAGAAATACTTGAGCATCCATTTTGTTTAGTGCATCAATTGACATATTAGGGCATCAATGAGTATGCTCAGTTCATCGTCAGACATATTAAGGCATCTGTGTAAAAACTAATATGGACTAGAACACGTGTTACGCTATACTGGAAGTGGTATAATGGGTGGGTGGGGAAACAGGTCAAAATGGGTTATCTTAAGCGCAACCCAAAATTATGCTGTATGTTAGGTTGATTACCAACAATCTTTCTCCATTTTTTAGGGTAAAAATAGTTAACTTATTAAGCATGGCTTTAAAACAATTAGGGAGATTGTGAGCATTTGAATATACTCTAGGTGACTTTTGGCCGTTATGTTAAATCTTTCTTATAGCATTGTGTCTTCCTTTATCAAGAAAAGCAACCCAAGATTGTCTTATTTTCCTCTTAGTAGGTTATAATTGAAGTCTTTAAGTTATAGCCTTGGTTTGTAAGTTGGTTGTTTCTTACTTAATAATCAATTCATGGAAACTAATATACCACTTCATAAACGACAGGTACAAGCAACAGATTGTTTGTACAAAATTGATATTGATAGGCTAGTTGAAGCTTCTGCTAATGCAGTTTGGCAAGCTGCTCGCAAGCACATGCCGCAAATCTGCATAGAGTAATTCAAATGATAATTCAGAGGGTAGTGATGGAGAGGGAGATGTTCGACTTCATCCTAGAGTTGTATGTTTTCTTGGTCTTTTAAGTGTGTTTATTCTGACCGTTTTATTACAACTCGCCATTTGATTATGGTTATTCAATTTCATATAGTCAAATACATATCCCAACACCTCCGTTAATATGCTTGTTCGACTCTATAAAGGCTAAACAAACTTGATGTCTATGTGATGCAGGTTATGGTTGCTAAAGCTTGTTCGACTCTAGAGCTGGTGAAAACAATTGATTAAGCAGAAAACCAGTTTTTCCATGCAACCATATCCTACTTATATGTCTTTCTAATGCTGAAAACCAGTTAGGTAAGTCAAAATCCTAAAAGCTTTTTGGAATGGACTTATTTAATAGCATCTTTTTGAGGTAATTTAGTGCATCCGTTTGAGGACCTTTAGTGCATCCGTTTGAGTTATTTTAGTGCATCCCATATGGTTACCTCTTACATCCTCAAATAAGCTTAATGTACAAACTGATTAAGAATGTAAGCATTGCACTGTTAGGATTAGAATTATGTTTTTATTATTTTAAATTATCTTATGTGTGAATATTAATATTTATGTTTGTTGTTTGCAGTCTGGTTCTCATGCTTATGCAAGTGTCTTTAAAAAGCATCCTAAAGAATAGTCCAAGAGTGGGTTATAATGACCAAGACAGGGAAAAAGTCAGAAACCAGTACTTAGATAGAACTCGAGATCTGATCGTGACGGACATATGGTTCATTACACGGACGAAGTGCGAAAAGGAAAAGGGTATGGATACATGTAGAAATAGTGCGATGATAGCTATCACATGTCTCGTTCTCACTCAAGAGCTAGATATGAGCATGGTCAAGCTCACGATCTAGATCATCCTCCAAATGGTAATGTGTATGCAATCGCTTGTTTATTCGATTATTGAAACATGGAGTATGCATATATCGATTAGTGATTTTGATAACATTTACTAAAATATAACTCATATACAATCTATATTAGATAGCTAAAAAGTCAGTTACCAAACCATCAAAATTTTAAATCAGCTGGTGATTATTGCTTTATTCAGAAGGTTTGTTTTTGTACCAGGTATGACTTCCTTGCCGCTAGAAAGTAGTGGGGGCAACATGGTAATTTTTGTTATTTTTGAGTCCATTGATTATAGGTCAATAAAAGGATTTCCTAAAACTTTTTATATTTGTGAGTCACGTTAATAATTAAAATCCACTTTTATTCATTTCAAGCACACCCTTTCTCTATACTCGGCTCATTCTTTCTAGAAAAGTACCGAGATCAGTTGGTGGTATTAAGTAAATTTCTTATTTTTTTACAAGTTCTTAGCATTTACTTTCTAGTGGATCATCTTATTAATGTGCTTGTTCATGGAAATATGCTAGTGCATCATTGGACTTATTAAGGCATCAATGTGTATGTTTAGTGCATCCATTTGCATGTTTAGGATTAAGAGATGAAAGAGTTGAAACAATCGCCAAGGTAGCCTAGTGGTTATTGTGGTTCGAGATAAGGAACAAAGAAAGTTACGTGGTTCGAGGCTTGGATATCTAATCTTTCTTAGGGCGGGACTTATTACATGTTAGCTTGCTAATAATTTAGTTAGGTTTTTCAACAGAAGAGACAGTAAAGGCTGGAGACTAGTAATTCATGTATTTTACAGAATCTGTTCATGCTTCGTCTCTTGTTTAGAATGGAGATACAGAATGCAATTTCTCGATCAGGATGGGTTTGAGACCGGGGCAATTGATATTCTAGGATGGGGTTTCTCTAATTTTGAGTTGAAGATTCTTGTTTTGGATGTCTAAACACCCATTTTGATTGGCTCTCAGGTAATGTGTTGATGTTTCAATTCATTTTCACTTGTGAACTCATAGATTTAGGTTATGTTTAATCTTTAATGGGTGAAATTGGTAAATCATTAAGTATATTAATGCCTACAACCTCTTGAACCACTTTTCAAATAAATTGAGTCATTGAAGTAGGATGGCAAAGATGCAAAGATGCATATTAGGTGTTTGGGAAACCTTGTATATCTGGTTTATACTTATCTATAAAACAACTTATTTGTTGTGAAACGTCAAAATACAATGCAAAGATACCGCTTGTATTAACTTTCAAACTTATATTTAATAAGTTGATCCAAAGCATCTTCAATAAGTGACAATCTTAATCTGTTTTCTCTTATCAAACACGCTAAAGCCTTATATTAGCGCATCTATAAGTATATTTAGTGCATCAAAAAGATAGATATTAGGGCATCTATGAGTATGATTAGTGCATCAAAAAGGTAGATATTAGTGCACCAAAAAGATAGATGATTACATGGTCATACCTAACGTGGGCTTTGGTCCGGGTATATATCATATGATTTTTCCTCGATCATTCGTGCCTGTGTCAATTTTAGACATGTTGTATGGCAATGATTGAAATATTGAATATCTTTTCGCTAAATGGTATGAGGAAGTTTCCTGTAAATAATAAATTGGTTTACATGAGAAGCCTGGGACGATTAATTGGAATGAGAGTAAACCGAAAATGATTGCCAACATCCCGTTTTATACTCTAGATGGACAAGAAGGTAATGTTCTTATACTACAAAAATCCCCTGTATTTTCATTTTGGAAGTATGACCTTATTTGAGTAATGGAGTTTAAGGGTTACTTGCGTAAATTGCCATCACACTTTCTCATTTGTGCTTTTTTAAGTCAAACCAATGTTGTACACCTTAGTCGTTAAAGATGGTTGTGTCCTCGTTAGGTTATTTTATAGCCAAAAAAACCGACTGTTAAAATGATATTTTTAATAAGATATCCTAAGCTGATGTATAAAACTGTTTTCTGGATGATTTCTGGTATGGTGAAGCAAGTTTGGTGAGCTGGGCCATATTGATTATACTCTTAATAAGACATGATATTTTAGTGCATGAATAGTATATTTAACTTCTTTAGGATCGGAAAACATGAAGTTTTGTCTACCAGGGATTAGTTTTTCTTTGTAGGGTTGTGGCCTGTGGGTAATGCATTAATAATTTAGGCTTCAATATCACATTTTTACCATTATTATTGAATAATTGGATTTTATGGAAGGGCTCACAAACCATGCCTCTGTCACTCTTCATTGCAGTGGAGCTTTGATATCCTAAAAGTTAATTCTTGAAAGAAAACCATAGCAAGAAAGTAAGTGATAACGATGATGGTATGGAGATATTTTGTCTTCAGCATCCCATTTGGCCCATATTATGCATCTTGAGTACATACTGTTGTATCAGTTACAACATGTGGACTAGCTATTGAGGCTCTGGATCTGCTTCGTGAAAGAAAAGGAATTTTTAATATTGTAATTAGTGATTTTAACATGCCTGATATGTATGGTTTCAAGCTTCTTGAGCATGTTGGACTCGAGATGGATCTTTCTATCATAAGTAAGTATTTCTCTATTTTCGGCTTTATATATGTATATACTACGGGGAATCCTAGTACTAATTTCTGATCGTGCTTAATGAATTGAATGTAATGATGTTTGTTGACTGAGAAACAAGATGTTATGAGAAGTGTCAGCACTGGGCTTGTAACTATCTTCTAAAGCCGATTCAAATGAAGAAAGTAAGAAACATGTGGCAGCATGTTTACAAGAAGAAGATACATGAGATGGAGATACTGAAAGTCTCGTAGATCTTGAAGAGATTTTGATGATGAGAAATGTAACTGAACACTCTGATGATGTTAATTACTTTCTTTGTGGAGCTGACATCACACCAGGTAAGAAAAGAGAAGATGTTGAACATAAGTACGATCGAGAAAGACTTTTCTAACCATTTGTCTGTCAAGAAAGCAAGAGTAGTTTGGACTGTCGATCTACAACAGAAAATCGTTCAAAAGAATGTTTAAATACTTAAATATCGACTTCAGAGTATGTGTTTTTCGTTAATTGTACCTGGTTTTGTATTTGAACTATGAATGATAACATTATTACGTATGTTGTTTGATGAATAAATATATTTTCAATTATAAACGTAGTATGTTCAAAAAATATATATATATAAACGTAGCACTTGATTGAGAATTGTTTAGTTTAAATGTTTAAAAAGTTACAAAACAACCCTCAAGAAATAAAGAAAGTAACAAAGAAGCCACCTTATAAAACACAAGAAGTTACAATCAGGCCCCTGGGGTTGGGAAAAAAAGGAGGGGAAATGGGAGAGGGTGATTTGTATACTTTTCTCACTTTTCTCTTGAGATGGACTTTTTAAATGATCTAATCTCTCTCTCTCTCTCTCTCTCTCTCTATATATATATATATATATATATATGCTCCGGTTCCATTGAGAAGGTTTTTATTTTGAGAAGATTGAGAAATCAACGTTTGAGCAACTTGATTCATATTTTTTGATTTGATTCACAAGTAAACATCATTTTATAGTGAATCAAATCTATAAATCTACAAGTTTGATTCACAAATCATTGCTAAAATCGAGTAAAGCTAATGATTCCTTAAATTTGTCTGAAGATTCAGTTTTTTACTTATATCGTAAAATCGAGAGATTTTTAACATTGATTCGAAATTTTTACACATTTTGGATTAACATAACATTAAAAATGAGTTTTACGTTTGAAAAACTTGAATCAAAGTTAAAATCTATCTTTTTGAAAACCTTCTCAATCTTCTCAAAATAAAACCTTCTCGATCGATCGGATTCTATATATATATATATATATATATATATATATATATATATATATATATATATATATATATATATATATATATATATATATATATATATATATATATATATATATATATATATATATCTAGATCAAATAAGATCATACTTAAAGTTGTTAAAATAAGATCGAACTAAAATTTGACAAGAGATACTCTCCTTACAATAAAAATAATTTTTATTTATTACAACTAAAATTGTTAAGTTGATAGATTTCTTTTAAATTTACGAAACCTAGGTGATACACTTTGATTAGTAGTTTAATCGTATCGGGTTTTTGTATGTGTATCAGTTTTGGAATATTTATTAGTGTAATGTGTATCGGATGTATCATTAATCCAAACTCATGTATCATTTGGTTGTTAGTTGCTAAAATGTTAATTTGTATTAAAATATTATTTTTTTGTGTATGATTGCTAAAATTGTTATTTATAAATGTTTTAGTGGTTTTTAGATTTGATCTTATTTTTACAACTTTAAGCTTGATCTCACATTAACCCTCCCGGGAGGTTAGCGTGAGATCAATCTTAAAGTTGTAAAAATAAGATCAAGTTTAAAACCTTTAAAACATTTATAAATAACAATTTTAGCAATAATACATAAAAAATAATATTTTAATACAAATGAACATTTATCAACTAATAACCAAATGATACATGAGTTTTGATGGTGATACACCTGATACACATTACACTAATAATATTCCAAAACCTGATACACATACAAAACTGATACATTACTTCTAATCAAAGTGTATCACCAGGTTTCGTAAATTTAAAAGAAATCTATCGAAACTTTAACAATTTTAGTTGTAGTTAATAAAAATTAAATTTTGTTGTAAGGAGAGTGTCGTTTGTCAAATTTTAGTTGGATCTCATTTAACAACTTTAAAGCTTGATCTTATTTGATCTGATTCATATATATATATATATATATATATATATATATATATATATATATATATATATATATATATATATATATATATATATATATATATATATATATATATATATATATATATATATATATATATATATATATATATATATATAACATACTTTCAAACTTGAATGATGAATACCTTACATCATGGGTGCGGAATAGTGGAGAAGATGATGAACCGTGGGGAATGGTGGTGAATGATGCGGAATGATGGTGAAGCGATGGGGAGCGGTTGTGATGGTGAAGCTGGAAGATGTTATCGAGAAAGAAGAAAAAGAAGAAAAAGAAGAAAAAGAAAAATGAAAAAAATAGGCATGGGGTGAATTTATGAAACCCTCCTTAAAGAATGAAAGAAAATACAATAAGGTCCCTATAGTTAGCAGGGAAAAAAGGGGGTAAGAGGGGGTGATCTAACGGTTGAGATCACTTTTCTCACTTTTCTCTTGAGATCAACTTTTACATGATCAATATATATATATATATATATATATATATATATATATATATATATATATATATCTATATATATATATATATATATATATATATATATATATATATATATATATATATATATATAGTAGGATCAAATGAGAAGTAAATTAAAATAAGAAGGGTGAAAGTGACCAAAATCACGCATTTGAGATGCAACGACTTGCATTAGATGTTTTTATTTCATGATTTGCACATGAAGGAGAACAAAAATAATAGAAATCATGAAATGCATCTAATATACGTATATGCATCGATTAAAGCTAGAAAACACACTATGGTGCGTTATAATGCATCTAAGACTATAGAGATGCATCTAATTTAGGTCGGTGCATCTCGATTTGCGGTTATGATTCTTTTATTCCTTCTTATTTAAAGTAATCTTCTTATTTGATCCTAACTTAATATATATATATATATATATATATATATATATATATATATATATATATATATATATATATATATATATATATATAGCTCGGTTCCATTGAGAAGGTTTTATTTTGAGAAGATTGAGAAATCTTCGTTGAGCAAAGTGATTCATGTTTTTGATTTGATTCACAAGTAAACATAATTTTATGGTGAATCGAATCTATAAATCACAAATTTGATTCACAAATCATTGTTAAAATCGAGTTATGATGATGATTCATTAAATTTGTACAGATGATTCAAGATTCTACATATATCGCAAAATCGAGATTTTTAACATTGATTCAATTTTTTTTACACATTTTGAGTTTTAATCACATTAAAATGAGTTTTACGCTTGAAAACATGAATCAAAGTTCAAAATCTATCGTTTTTAAACTCCTACTCAATCTTAGAAATAAAACCTTCTCAATCGATCCGGATTCTATATATATATATATAGGCCCGTTCCATTGAAGGTTTTATTTTGAGAAGATTGAGAAATCTTCGTTTGAGCAAATTGATTCATGTTTTTGATTTGATTCACAAGTAAACATCATTTTATGGTGAATCGAATCTATAAATCTAAATTTGATTCACAAATCATTGTTAAAATCGAGTTACGATGATGATTCATTAAATTTGTATGAGATGATTCAGTATTCTACATATATCGCAAAATCCTAGATATTTTAACATTGATTCAATTTTTTTTTACATATTTTGAATTTTAATCACATTAAAATGAGTTTTACGCTTGAAAAACATGAATCAAAGTTAAAATCTATCGTTTTGAAAACCTTTCTCAATCTTCTCAAAATAAAACATTCTCAATAGATCCGGTTCTATATATATATATATATATATATATATATATATATATATATATATATATATATATATATATATATATATATATATATATATATATATATATATATATATATATATATAATAATTTTTCTATGTTTGATGATTTTGAACAAGTGTTTTAAGATTTTTGAATAAATGTTTGGAGGAATTTACTTTATGTTTTGATTTTTCAATGATTTAAATGGATGCTAAGATACTTTCAATTTTACATGAGTTTCATTTTTATCTATTACTTGTGATACTACACTGTAAAGGTAAAGCAAAAAAGTGTATAAGTTTCAGGCTATGCCAAAGCCGAAGGATAAGTCGGCGATAAAATATGACAATTGATGTTTATTATCTCTTTCATATACACTTGATAAAATACGAAATTCATTATCACTTGTGGTAAGAATGTGATATTTCACATTCTTAGTTGAGTATCACAATTGATAAAACATATATGTAGAGAACAAAAACCAAAATCATTAGCAGATGATTATCACTTGTGATAATTCACATTCTTAATTTGGTATCCTAATTGATAAGACCTTTATGCAAAGAACATAAACTATTAACATTAGCATTGTATATTACTAACCAAAAGATTTTAGTATCAATTGTTAAAACATAAAATCAAACATAACACCAAACACATATTTTTTTGAAATCAAATCAAATGAATTAGATGCAACTATTTTTTATCAACTTGTTCTAATTACTTTTGTTCTTCAACAATCTTCCTCTTCATTGTTTCATTAACCAACTCCTTCATTTTGTTCTCATCTGGGTTTTCTGCTGCAAACGTATTCTCATGTTGTTCAACTTTTGGAGGAACCTGTACTATCACCTGTGATATACATGTGATATCACCTCTGATATCACATGTATATCACA
Organism: Chrysanthemum lavandulifolium; assembly: GCA_022545495.1. Lineage (NCBI taxonomy): Eukaryota > Viridiplantae > Streptophyta > Magnoliopsida > Asterales > Asteraceae > Chrysanthemum > Chrysanthemum lavandulifolium. Next base: position 166,578,118 of record CM040238.1, on the reverse strand, counting down.
GGTGATAGCACCTATGATATCACAAGCGTGTCGACTTATTCTATTTGTTAAATCAGTGGTAGTGATGAAGGAACATGTGATATCACATGTATTTGAGGTTCTTCAGTTTGTTGTATAGGAGATGGTATTGTAGCTTATGTATGAGTTTCTGGTATCTGATGTTGTATCTGAGATGGTTGTTATGTTTGTAGTTGTTGCGACTGTGTTTTTGGGGATGATGTGTTTTGTAGATCCAACCGTCTAGCAACTGCTTTTGTTCGTCTAATCGGAGATGATGTTGTTTTTGTATTTGTGTTAGTGGAGATGGTGTCCATCCTTCAACCATAGCTGCAGTTTTCGTTGATCATTTCATTTTGATGGGGCCGTTTTTTTACACATGTCTCATTCAAGCATGCATCAAAATATTTTCATATTTTTTAGTGTATGAATAGTTAAAATTTTCAATATCATATCCGATACATAACTCTTATAACATTTTATCCTGTGATATCACATATTTCATACTAACAATGAACACTAGTTTCAAATACCATTGTTAAACCTATCGATCTAACCTATCACTGTTGCTATACTATGTATTGCTCATGTCGAATGTGTTGATATACTACCAATGAATACTAACTTCTAGATGTCGATGTTAAACCTATCGATCTAACCTTTCGAAATAGGCAAAGGCAAAATCTATCCGTTTAACACACTAATCGTAATAAAATAACCTGTTGTAAAAAGGTCTGGGGGCGAATAATCACCGATTAGGTGCTCTTGCCACCGACCTTGCCGAGTTTTGTAAATCGTTCAAAAATCGCTTAACCATGGTCAACGGCGGTTAACGATGGTCAAACTTGCAAAAACTTGTAAATCTTGTTGGAAATACCCTAAACTCGCCAGTAAACTAGTTTTAATCACTTATAGTCACTATTTATATCTATTATAAGATGTTTTCAAAGAAAATCTTGCCAAGAATATCAAAACCCATATAAATAACCAAAGCTTGCCAAAAATGCCACTACGATTTATTACCGATTAACTATTTTGCAACCCCGAACAAATGTAATCACTTATAGTCATTGCTTATATCTATTACAAGATATTTTTAAGGAAAATCTTTCGAATACCCAAACTCACGAAATACCCAAAACTCACTGGAATACCCAAAATTGCCAAAATGCTAATCCGATTAATCACTGATTAATCCGCCTAGACCGACATAAGCTACGGAGGTCGACCGCCTACCACCGATTCGCGATTTTTGCAACCTTGAAAATAACAAAACATCATAATATCTACTATGTTTAGTTACCTAACCTTTGTTCCCCTTTATAATCACAACAATCATCACATGATCACAAATTTTCAAATTTAATCACTAAAACACACTTATATTCATCCTCTAACAATAAAAGCTAATTTGTAATGACAACAATCCATGAACGAACAACTAAAATGAATAAAAAAACTTCGTATATAACATCAATAACACATCAAAATAAAGAAATAACATCAATATCACAAAAGATATCCCTTCAAAAGTTATTACTGCATCACAATTATAAAAATACTGCATCACAATCAAAATTGTGATGCAATAACTTATAATCTTAATGTAACTTATAATCTTAATGCACTAAAATCATGATTATGATGCGTAAATATAACCGTAATGCAAGAACTTATAACATTAATGCACTAATAAATTTTGGTGCATCTTTATTATAAGTTATCGCATCATAGTAATAGTTGTTGCATCAACTATGATGCACTAAAATCAAGGTTATAACCTTAATGCACTAAAATCATGATTGTGATGCAGTAACTTTATAATTGTGATGCAATATATTTAACCTTAATGTACTAAAATCATAATTGTGACGCAGTAACTTATAACCTTAATGCACTAATAAATTTTGGTGCATCTTTATTATAAGTTTCTGCATCATAGTTAATAGTTAAGTGCATCAACTATGATGCACTAAAATCAAGGTTATAACCTTAATGAACTAAAATCATGATTGTGATGCAAGAATTTTATAACCGTGATGCGCAAATTATAACTTTAATGCACTAAAATAATGATTGTGATGCAATAACTTTATAACCGACGCAAGAAACAAATTTGTGGGAAAAACTTTGCACCCAAAATAAAAAATTTTGGCGGAAATTTTTTTTCGTGGGGGGTTGGTGGGGTGGGGTATGGTGATGTGGCATGGTGATGTGATAAAGGTGACATGTCTTCCCATTACCCGCCCATATATAACCAAAGCTTGCCAAAATGCCACTACGATTTATTACCGATTCGCTATTTTGCAACCCCGAACAAATGTAATCACTTATAGTCATTGTTTATATCTATTACAAGATATTTTTAAGGAAAATCTTTAAGAATACCCAAACTCACGGAAATACCCAAAACTCGCCGGAAATACCCAAAAATTGCCAATCCGATTAATCACTGATTAATCCCGCCTAGACCGATTACAAGCTACAGGGAGGTCGACCGCCTCACTACCGATTCGCGATTTTTGCAACCTTGAAAATAACAAAACATCATAATGTCTACTGTGTTTAGTTACCTAACCTTTGTTCCCCTTTATAATCACAACCATCATCACAGGATCACAAATTTTCAAATTTAATCACTAAAACACACTTATATTCATCCTCTAACAGTAAAAGCTAATTTGTAATGACAACAATCCATGAACAAACAACTAAAATGAATAAAAAAAACTTCATATATAACATCAATAACACATCAAAATAAAGAAATAACATCAATATCACAAAAGATATCCCTTCAAAATTTATTACTGCATCACAATTATAAAAATACTGCATCACAATCATAATTGTTGTGATGCAATAACTTATAATCTTAATGTAACTTATAATCTTAATGCACTAAAATCATGATTATGATGCAGAAACTTTATAACCGTAATGCAGTAACTTATAACCTTAATGCACTAATAAATTTTGGTGCATCTTTATTATAAGTTACTGCATCATAGTTAATAGTTAAGTGCATCAACTATGATGCACTAAAATCAATGTTATAACCTTAATGCACTAAAATCATGATTGTGATGCAGTAACTTTATAACTGTGATGCAATAATTTATAACCTTAATGCACTAAAATTAGATTAGACGCAAAGAATTTATAACCTTAATGCACTAATAAATTTTGGTGCATCTTTATTATAAATTATCGTCATAGTTGGTTGCTTGCATCAACTATGATGCACTAAAATCAAGGTTATAACCTTAATGCACTAAAATCATGATTGTGATGCAGTAACTTTATAACTGTGATGCAGTAATTTATAACTTTAATGCACTAAAATAATGATTGTGATGCAATAACTTTATAACTGATATAGTAAAAAAATTTGGTGGGGAAAAAACTTTTGCACCCAAAAATAAAAATTTTTATGAATTTTTTTTCAAGGGGGTTTGGTGGGGTGGGGTATGGTGATGTGGCATGATGATGTGACAAAGGTGACACATGTCACCTCCACATGCCTTCTCGCTCTTTTTTCATTCTAAGAAACTTTCATAACAACCCAAAGACACACACACACACACACATATATATATATATATATATATATATATAAAATATAGATCAAATAAGATCAAACTTAAAGTTGTTAAAATGAGATCTAACTAAAATTTGACAAACTACACTCTCCTTGCAACAAAAATAAATTTTTGTTAACTACAACTAAAATTGTTAAAGTTTCGATAGATTTCTTTTTTAATTTACGAACGTAGGTGATACATATTGATTAGAAGTGTAATGTGTATCGTGTTTTTGTATGTGCATCGATTTTGGAATATTTATTAGTGTAATGTGTATCGTGTATCACTAATCCAAACTCATGTATCATTTGCTTATTAGTTGCTAAAATGTTTATTTGTATTAAAATATTATTTTTTGTGTATTATTGCTAAAATTGTTATTTATAAATGTTTTAGTGGTGTTTTAGACTTGATCTTATATTTATAACTTTAAGTTTGATCTCATTTAATTCTCCCATATATATATATATATATATATATATATATATATATATATATATATATATATATATATATATATATATATATATATATATATATATATATATATATATATATATATATATATATATATATATATATATATATATATATATATATATATATATATATATATATATATATATATACATAGAATATATTAGCTACAATTTTAGGCTAAAAATGCGGGTCCTGATTCATTTTGTGGTTCCCATTTTTCCCTGTGATTCATTGTAACAACTTTAAGTTTGTCAAATTTTAGTTAGATCTCATTTTAACAACTTTAAGTTTGATCTTATTTGATCTAGATTATATATATATATATATATATATATATATATATATATATATATATATATATGAAAGTATCTAGAATGAAAAGAATGAGAAGGCATGGAGGTGACATGTGTCATCTTTGCCACATCATCATGCCACATCACTATACCCCACCCCAACCCCCACCCCCCCAAAAAAAAATTTCGTAAAAAATTTTTTTGAGGCAAAAAAAAAAAAATCCCGCAAAATTTTTTATTGCATCACAGCTTATAAAGTTACTTCATCACAATCATGATTTTAGTGCATTAAGGTTATAAATTATTGCATCACAATTATAATAATTCTGCATCACAGTTATAAAGTTATTTGATCACAATCATGATTTTAGTGCATTAATGTTATAACTGATTTTTAGTGCATCATAGTTGATGCACTTAACTATTAACTATGATGCAAGAACTTATAATAAAGATGCACAAAAATTATTAGTGCATTAGGTTATATGTTACCGCTACATACAATTATGATTTTAGTGCATTAAGGTTATAAATTACGAGATCACAATTATAAAGTTATCCGATCACAATCATGATTTTAGTGCATTTAAGGTTATAACTTTGATTTTAGTGCATCATAGTTTATGCACCGAACTATTAACTGCGATGCAAAGAATTTATAATAAAGATGCACCAAAACTTATTAGTGCATTAAGGTTATAAGTTATCAAGGCTACAATGATATGATTTTAGTGCATTAAGGTTATAAATTACAAAGATCACGCTTATAAAGTTCAGCATCACAATCATGATTTTAGTGCATTTAAGGTTATAACCTTGATTTTAGTGCATCATAGTTTATGCATCGAACTATTAACTATGATGCAAGAATTATAATAAAGATGCACAAAAATTATTAGTGCATTAAGGTTATAAGTTCTTGCATCACGGTTATAAATTTATCGCATCATAATCATGATTTTAGTCCATTAAGGTTAGAATTCTTCGCATCACAATTATAATTGTGATGCAATAACAAATTTTATGAAATTTTTTTTGGCGGAAAAAAATTTTTTATGGGGAGGGTGGGTGTGGGTGGGTGGGTGGGGGTGGGGTGACACATGTCACATGACATGGCATGGTGATGTGTCAAAGGTGACACATGTCACCTCTACATGTCTTCTCATTCTTTTCATTATAAGAAACTTTTCATTTTAACCTACCCTATATATATATATATATATATATATATATATATATATATATATATATATATATATATATATATATATATATATATATATATATATATATATATATATATATATATATATATATATATATATAAATTCAAAAACCAAAATATCAAGCCTATTTGATATTTTGATTTGTATCTAGCTCTTCTTGTTTATTTTCCAAACATATTTTAATTACATTATACATTATGTATTCAAAACTTGTATTTTGAGTATATATATGACATTTGATTTTTAAATTGGGTGTATATGAAATTATCTCTTATTTAATTATATTCCCGACCATACACACACTTTATAGATAACGAGGATTATTAAAGCCTCGCGCGTTGCAATGACGTGCTTTTTGGAAGCAATTTTTACGCCATAATAAAAGTTCTATTGTAATTTACTTAGAGCACCTAGTATCCTTGGCTTCAAGGGGTGACACCATCAAAAAACGCTAACCTATGGCGCGAGCCTGACACAGGGTTTGGCACCATATAGTCTCGCACCGTGGTGGCCATCCCATGCCACCGTATTTTTTTATTATTTTTTCTTTTTTCTTTTATTTTGGACATTAGATAACGGCTAAAAAAGAGACGTTGGGCTATAAATGGTGGCAACACTTTTTCAAAAAAAGATACTCCATTTTTCTAATTTTTTACCTTTTAAAAATTCTATAAATACCTTATTAATCTTCTATTTTTTACACACACTTCTACATTTATTTCTACTTCTAAACTCAACAATACTTCTCTTATTTCTACCTCTAACCTAACAAAATGAATCCCGATTAAAAATGGATTAACTCCATGCTAGCCGACCCACAAAACCAAATAACAAATTCCTCATCTTCTTCTAATCCAAACATACCAACATCTTAAAATTCCATCACCTCAAACGCCAACCAACTTCCATCATTTAGCTCACCATACAAAATTCTAAACCAATTCCCTTGCTAACCAATTTACACCCGACCCATTTCAACTATGGCAACAATTTCAACTTCAACAAACCCAAATTTCCAAACAACAAACACTATAACTCGAGGCTTAGCGTGAAATGATGAAGATATGATGACACGGGTTGAAACTTTGTATAAAGACATTGAGGGAAAATTTTTGCCCACAAAATGCTAGGGCTTTTTTGAAAGACAAACACAAATGGAAAAATCCCGATTCGACACAAACAAAAAGAAACCAAGGACGAGCAACCAAAGAAAAACCCTAACTTTTTGGAGATGATGCTTTGATGCGTCCTCCCGACAAAGAACGAAAGTCTAAAAGTCAAGGCAAGTGATACTTACACCATTTATATTGATTCATACACCACACTTATGCATATATCATGTTGTATCATTTGCATTAATGTTGGAGCATTGTGGTGAAAGAATAAAAAAAGATGGTGTAAATATCAACTCCCAAAATTCAACGATCATCAAACTCATCCGCTACTTTTGCTTCACAACAAGAAATGTTTCAAGAAATTATGCAACAAAATTTCGCTTTAGATCGTGAGGCAAAAATGGAACGATTGAGCCCCAAGACTATAGCGAAAATTGAATTTCTCAAATCTCATGCAAAAAACGAGGACTTAAGGACGCTTGTAGTCAACATCGACGAGATGGATCCGATGGACGCGACTATCATCGAGGAGGCCTAAAAAGAAATCGGGGCCAAATATTATCCTCAAAACAAGTTTAGTTTATGTACTTTCATATTTATGTATTGTTTTTTTAATGTTTTTTTATTATTTATTTTATGTACATTTTTATTAATGAAATTTTAATTTTAGTTTAATGTGTTGTTTTATTTGAATAAATAAATAAAAATCAAAAATTGTGGTGGAGGGTGTTTTCTTCTGAGTAATAAGAAAAAGTGTTGAGGTGACAATATTTTTTTTCCTATAACCCGAGCCTATGGCTCCAAGGGAACCAGGTGCTCTTAAAAAAATAATTTGTATGCCTAATTGATGAACTTTAAAACAAGGGTATTAAAATTGAAGTTAAAAATTGATTGGTGAATATGATGAAAGAAAATAAATGTATTACACTTCTAAAAGAGTCATATGGTTTATATACTATGTTCTCTCTCTATTTGACTTTTTGTTTTTTTTAATGCAATAAATTTTAAGTTTTTACTTTATTGTCTCATATTTCGACAACACACTTGTTACTTTTATTGTTTCATTCAAAATGTCAATTTTCATTTCTCTTATATTTTCTTTATAAACTTTATGAAATTCTAGATTTTTAAGAAATAAATTGGATTACTATAAATTTTATAAGAAAAAATCGATTTTCCAATCCAGATCTTTAGAAACTTTATGAAAATACTGGATTTTAACTTCCTTTATAAAAAAAAAAGTGGGTTTTTACAAATATATAAAACATATGTGTATTTATAAAGTTTCTAAATTTCATTTTTAATTAGAAAAATTAATTTTTAATAATTATATAGAAAAATGAAAATTTTATTAAATTTATTTTTTTTAAATTGTTTTTTATCTAGTTTTATTAAATAAAAGTGCATTCCTTAATATTCAATGACTAGATACACATTAATGATAAAAAAAAACCATAATAAAGTTGATTGGTTAATGACTGATTAATGATAACAAAGAGGAAACATAATGATGATGGTGTATCAATCATAATTTAATGGCGTATGAAACCAATAAGCCTTCTTGAATTGTAAATGGAGTAGCCATATTTGTATGTCTATTTGGTAAGCCTATTTATCATTACTGGTCTAATATATATCTATGTTCGAGTGAGTTTTATTTATTAAATATGCATATAGTAAACAACACAACACAATTTATCTTACGAAATATCTAATATTTTAAAATAATAAATTGGATAAATTATTATGTATTTACTTACTTATATTTTATAAGGATAATTTAAACTCTAAATGACTTATATTTTAAATCTCATAAAAACCAATCATCCTCTAGATGTAAAAGGGGGTTTTATGAAACTTTTTATAGATTAGGGAAGTTTTATGAAAACTTTTATAGCGTAAAGGAGTATATTAAAATTAATATAGAGTAGGCATTTAAATTATAAAAATTAAAATGGCATTCTAAAAAAATATATATAGATTAGACGGTTATTTTATGGAAATTGAGAGGGGGTTTTAAAATGATATTTGTAACGAAGTCCGTAATCCGTTATGTTTTCTAATAATTTGTAATTTTCCCCGTTCTAATTTCTAGAAGGATTTTTCAAATTTTTAATAGATTAAGGGGTTCTATGAAAATATTTTATAGTCTAAGAGGTTTTTATAAAAAGAGTATGATTATATTTATAGGTTAGGGGGTTTTATGAAAATATATCCTATGGGGGTTATGATTGTTTTTTAAATATTTGATATGCTATCAAAGCTAGTTTTTATTTAAATATTTATCTAAAATCGTCAATAATTGAATTTAACAAGAAACATTTCGGATATTATGAAATTTTAAATACTATTTATTTCTTTTATCTTTTACAAAATAGATAAACCCAAACAATATTTTATATAGTGCTTATATTTAAATGACATGTATAAGTACTTATTTTAAAGCACAAACAAAAAGATAATAAATCCCAAACACTCCCAATGTCAAATTCAACATATGTTAAGTTTTAGAATACTCTTAGCAAATTACGCTTGAACAAAAATTAAGTCAGTCTTAGGCTCGAATCCGACCTTACACACATCAAAAACTTAATGCCCTGATTGTTTGATCCTCTGAGTGTTGATCCTCTATTCACTTGTGCCCAAAGCCATCATTGAAAACTCAGAAAACAACCCTTTGAAAATCAAGTTCTTGGTTGTTTATCTTATAACCTTTTTGTTTGGTATTTCACGAAATTTACATTGTGAATATAGTTTTATTGCCAATAATATTCATTTCAATTCTCCATCTATTATAATATATACTTACATGAACAAAAACTATTTGTTTGGATTTCCTTAGCTTTTGTCAAGTTAATAACATAAGACTATCTTACTAATATTTTATATAGGAAAGGAAAACACATTTTAGATGTTTATAGAGAGATAACCTTTAAATTCTTTACCAATCAAAGGCCATGATTTTGTCACTTAAGCAGTTTGAACTAGTCAGATGCTTTAATTTTGCTTAGTCAAGAATTAGAATATTCCCGCTAAAGAAAAAAACAATTAGAATTTGCCAAATTGTACTTTGTGTAGTAAAAATTAAGCCTAAACTAAAAAGATAAATAGAAATGCGCAAGTACATCAAACTCCTTTTGATAAATTTGGGACTTTATTGTAAAGTAACCTGCTATTATGAGTGATCAATGACATTTACAATAAGTCTAAGACTATACAATTAAAAACAAAATAAAAAGAAATGTTAATTCAATTTTCTGGACATAAATGTAAAGTTTTTAAGTTTATAATTTTTTGGGATGCATCAGAGATTTCTATCAGTTTGAGTCTAATAACCTACATAGATCTAATAAAGGGAATTGATTTGTACAAATGAGTTTTTGATTGAGACACTTTAATTCATGCATTTCATAGTTGTATCAGATTTTCATTTTACTTTAAGTGTTTGTACAGTGAAGTATGCCAATCAAAATTGTATGTGTACAAATCAAAATTGTATGTGTAGAAATCACCTCCCTTTAATATATACTTCAAGGACTTTTTGTTTTATTATTTTTTTTAACAAGAACACTGTTTACTACTATTATCTTTAAATTAAATGATTTTAATATCAACATTTGTGAAATGTTTAATACTTATTATGTATAATACGTATAACATATATATATAAAGATTTTCATAATGTTTAAGATACAAAAAATACAGTTACAATATAATTTACGCCAATACAAATGTTACACGTCAATTATGCCAGCATTCTGCTTAGTTGGGTGGTTGACACTATAAAAGTAATGGTGTTTTCTTTGGAATTTCTACCCAAACAATTTTAATTAACCAAAAGACAAGGCAATCCACTGCGTGGACGATAGAAATTTTATTTCAAGATCAGATAGTAAGAACCGGATCCCATAATGAATTTGAAAGCACTTGGTAAGATACGTTTCCCTATAACACAAATATGCAAAATTTTATTTCCAAATTGAATAATGATTTACCATTCATAACTAGAAGTTTTATTTCAATGAGGGATTTCCAAAGTTTCAAAATTTACTTTTAGCTTTTTGTTTATAACGAGGATAATGCAATCGCATTTCGCTGCAAAATTTATAGATTTAATTTTAATTCTTTTGATTGTAGAATTTTTTCGATAAAAAAATCCAAATATTTATTAATCCCATGCGGTAATAAATATAGATTTAGGGATTTGAACATTTTGGTGAAAATAAATTTGTTATTTTTCTCGTGAGAAGGAAGAAAAGATCCGTAAAAATGTTGTCGAAAAATATCAAAAGATTCCAGGATAAATGGGTGGAGAATAAAAACCGTTAAAAACATTTTTGATTCTTTTTCAGCTAATTTTGTTTATTTTTTATTCACAAAAATGTTCCACAATTTGTTTTATCGTAACTCTTGGTTTAAAGAAATTCAAAGGTTTCTTGTTCTCCAACTATTTTCAGATTTTTCGTCATTTTATTTTCTAAAATGATTTTATTATTCTTATTACATAAATTTTTATTTTAAGTCTCCTATTTGCTGTTATGTTCTTTAAGAGAGTTGTTAATAATTTGTGTGTCTTTATATGTCTTGTAAATGTATATGTAAATAAATAATACTTTACTTTTGTATTTATTCTAATTTTGATGGAAAGCTTCTATAAAAAATAAAACTAAATATATTATATTCTTTGATTTAAGTTCATTTGCATACAAAAAGTTTTATTTATTTTTTATTTTTTATACGAAAAGATTAATCTTAGCCACTTATTTTTTTTAGATTAGATACAAACCCATTTCCATTTCCTTTTTTCTTTCTTTCAAAAATTAATATATATTAAACCGTTAATCGCTAAACGAAAAATATTACACAATCGCAATGAACATTTAATTATCTTTTTATAAACAGGCACTTTGGTATACTTTCGACAAAATTTTTTGTTGTTTTTTTCACAGGTTTTCGTCTTTTTTTCGTTGTTGAAACTTGCATGAGAAATCACATGTGATTAAACAATAATTTGAATATTCAAATATCTAAACATGTAATAAAATGACCATCACTTTTTCTACAATATTTTAAAAATCTCATAAATTTTTTTTTGGAAACTAGACATTCATAAAGTTTTAATCATATATAACACATTATATATCCAATTGCTTATTAGTGCTTAATTAAATAAAGTTAGATAAAACACATAAAATCACATGTGATTTTTTACATGTGATTATAGAAGTTTCACAAATTAACCTGCTATAATTTATAATTTGAATACAATGTGTGATATATAGTTGAAAAGCTATGAATGTGTGTTTTTCATTGCAAAAAATGAGATTTTTTATTTATTTATAGACAAATACTTATGTTATTAGTATAGATGTTTAGTGTTCGAACTTCGATATTAGTGTTAAGTCACATGTGTATGTCATGCGAATATCTATACCAGAAAGAAAACGTGAAAAAATGACAAAAGATAGTTTGTCAAAAGTATATCAAAGTGCCTATCTATAGAATGATAATTAAATGCTCGTCGTAACGGTAAATTTGTTTTGTCTAGCAATTAACGGCTAATAAAATATTTAAATTATAAAATGAGTGTAACTAAAGTTTTAATTTAAATACTAATTAATCTCTCATTTTTTCTAAAAAAAGAAAAAGAAAATAAGTGTCTCAAATCTATAAATTAGTATGTTAGAAACTTTTGGTCTCTCCTCATATTCTTTATATCTCTAAGTTTTAAATGCTACTTATATATAACTTACTTTATTTAAAAAGTAAATAAAATTTCATTCTCTTTTTGTTTTAAGGGTTTTGCTATATAATGCTCATTGAGCAATGTTTAAAAATCATTTATTAACTTGCTATTTTGATATTTAAGTTGTATTTTGGAATAGAATTTATAACTGCATTCATGATTCATGATAAATGTTTTGTGTATAAGTTAAAATGAATCAATTAATGAAAGAATAAGGGTGCATTTGGTAGGGGGAATGGAATGCGGGGAATCATATAGGATATGACTGCAAGTGTTTGGTTAAGATGTGTATCTTTTAAATATGAGATTGAAAGATACACATCTTCCATACTCCATAGTACTCAAAAGGGCAAGGTATGAAACTTTCATACCTGTGGATCCCACCTTATATTCAAACCCATATCCGTTGTGATTTATGGCAATATATCAAACGCACCCTAAGATAAGTATAACACAAGTTGTATAAGTGAATTAATATGAAACTATCTTAAATATGAAAATAATAAGTTAATTAATGAGTTTAAACCTTGCCCAGTAGACATTGTATGACAAAACCTTTGTTTTTAAATACAAATTCTGACCATCAAAGGGCTTGTGTCCTAGTGGTATCGCATATTGTGTGAGAAGCTCCCTAACCAAATGGTTGTGGTTTCAAGTCCTGCTTAGGACATGTGAAATAAATTTATGACGTAAACATTGTGAGATAGTTAAAATTGACGTTTTAAAAAAATACAGATTCTGGCCCATATAGTTTTTGGTTTTTCGCCAGCATCCTTTTAAAAAATATTTTTTTTTTCATGAGACACCATTTTGTAGAAACTGAAAAGTTACAACTTTATAGGAAGTGTAAAATATTTCTATTTACAGAAAGTTGTATCGTTAGTAAATTAGACTATTTAAACATGATTTTTTTCGCTTCTTTGAATTTTTTCTTTTTATATTTGGGAACCTTTTTTACACGTTTTTTCATATTTATTTATTTTTATTTAAAAGAAATGTTAAGTCGTATAACTTATATCATTCTACGTACATCTTATCTATCAATGATCCACTAATTTTTAAAAGAGACTAACACGTCCTCACTCCCGTTAGATGGCTAGCAGCACAACTTGTTATTCGTTTGTTTTTTTATTATTATGTAAAAGACAAGAGATCAAGGTTTCGATCTTCACCCCTTGCAAGGTCGAAGGTCTTTTTCTACCTTTGGTAGAACCGAAAACAGCCTCTCTACCTTAGGTAGGGGTATGACTGTTTACGTCTTAACCTCCCCCATACACCGTGGAAGATCATAACCCGTGGAAGACAGTATTGGGAGTTACTTTACTTTAATTTTTTTATCTTTACTTTTTTTATCTTTGAAATGAAGGATGGCGATACCGATTTTCAAAACTTGATTTATTTAAAGTAAAATTATTTGGACATTGATTATGTATATTATTGGTCAATGAGATCCAATTAAAATGTGTTGTTATCACCAATATATTACAGAATCGAGTTTGTCTAACCTTTTTTGTGATGATTGGATATATATCGGTCCCTTTCAAAATACAAACACTTTGCTTTTTTATAAAAAAATTGATTCAACTGTGGAGCTGTAGATAACACAAAATTATCATTAAATTGACTTGGTTTAAGATTTAGTAAGAGTTTTGCAATTTTTTGATGATTTTTCAACATATAACAGAAATGTCGCAGAAGAAACGAAATGGCAATGCCAACAGCTTGCTAGTCGAAGGTGAACAACGTCAGAAAAATGAAAATGCTTCTGAAAACAAAGCTATCTTGCAGCGAGCTTCACAAAGAAAAACCAAACCTCCCAGTTGGTTATCGGCTTATTACACCAACTTAAGCAAATCTTCTTGAAAAGAAAACGAGGGAAGGCGAAAACCATCAGGAGGAAGACAGTATTACTTCTAAGAACAACAATCTATCAAGAAACGCAAGATCGTTAAGTGGAAGTCATGTAATGAAGTGTATGATAGGGACAATAAAGTAGTTCGTATCGCTGAAGAAATGGGCATCACACCAAAGGTAAATGATATGTTTACCTACACATATTTATGTGTATGAGTAAAAAAGTAAAGTAAAGTAAAGTAACTCCCAATACCGTCTTCTACGGGTTATGGGTCCCAATACCGTCTTCCACGGTGTAGGGAGGTTCAGACGTAGACAACCTTACCCCTACCTAAGGTAGAGAGACTGCTCCGGTTCTACCAAAGGTAGAAAAGGACCTCCGGCCTTGCAAGGGGTGAAAAATGAAGTTTTCGTGGTACTTACAGAGTTACAGAGAAACAAATTTACTCATTATAACACTTTCATAAATGGAATATTCGAATCAAATGATCGATTCTGTTTTCTGAACATTCGGCTTTTGATAATAAAAAGTACTGTAAATTTAACAATTTTATCCTGCTGTTTTTCATCTTCTTTTGGAAACATATACACTCTACAAAGTACAAACTATGTACACAATGCAACATGGAAACTTTTAACTATTACAAGTGAACTTATATATTTTCCTTGCGAAAACACATACATAACTATTCCATTTTAATATTATGGAACAATTTTACATGTTTTTATTCTTGTCAAAATGTTGCATTTTACAGGTCCCCAATGGTGGGTATGACGCTAGGGTATTTGAGCGTATGCGGACTTATGATCAAAATGAAACAATCAACCTTTCAAATGATGATAACCAGCCAAGAAGTCAACAAACACCCCCTTCTAACCATATTCCTCCTGGTAAAAAGAATTATGCTCTTTGTATCGTTTGGTTTTTGAGATTATACGAATCATATGTTTTAAAATTGTGTTTATTCTAAATAGACAATGCAGATGTTAATCAAAGTGGTCCAAGTACGGTACCAGCTCCGCCGCAGAAATTTCCATTGGTACCGTTGCAATTGCAACCTGCTGAAGTGTTGTTTGCTATTGCGACAATTTTACTAAAAAACACTGAGTCCCAAACATCACTTGTCGCGCATGAAGTCACACCCACCACCACCCCTGACCATCTCCAAGTTATGCCACCACCAACGAATTCTGAGGTACCAAGTTCTCGAGCAACGCGGACCATGAGGAACCAACCTCGTCATTTTAAAGTTTACTTCATGTAGTGCTTTGGGGAGTTGTGAGAACCATAGTTGTCTCTTTTTTGTTATTTCTTGTCATGGACTTTAGCTTGACATAGAACTAGTTTAATAAGTCCCTTGCAACTTCACTAACTTTTTGGTCAGCGCAGATTGTTACAAGATGTGACAATTTGTGCTAACCGGTTAATTATAAGTAGTGATGAGCCATTCACTGATGTTAAACATGCACTTGGATGGTCGAGTGGAATATGTTATCTTTTAAAACAGCGTCTTTGTTTTCAGTTTTCAGACATCTACTTTTTCTTCCATGTTCTTATCTGTTGTTCTCGATCTTTTGTTTGTATACCTCATTGAATTCATGGATGCATGTTTGAAGCTATGTAGGATTAAATGGACTCTAAATATCACGTATGAATTGCGCCTCAGATAGCAAAGTAACTTGATACTTGATGAAGTTCGCCATCCTGCAAAAGAATACTCCTACATATAGTACGGAGTATATATAGATCGAGGTGGCATAGTGAGCGGCCAGTCACAGGGTAACTATCTAAGGCAAATCTTTTTGGGTTGGGTTGACTAACACTTTTTTAATTTGTCACAATGTTTTCTAACATTACAAAGACTACAAGAACAATTAATAGGCATATGTGCCATATATGAACCTATGCGTACCCCGACTTAGTTAACATCGTTCACGAACAACTACTCATAGTAAAGTAGTAGGGCATCACCGGTTTATTACAAGTCGTTATACAAGATGACAAGCATAATGTAACGCGCTTTTGTGTTAGGGCATCCACTATGGTATATAAAGCTTTATCTTTTATTTTAACCATAGTGATCATTTGTTTCATGTGCATGTGATATGAAGAGGTTCATATTCTTGAACCTATTCATAATTTAATACATGTGTTATTATGAATCATTTTAAGAGTTGTAAAAGGTTATGCATAGTGAACATAGGTTTATAACATCAAAAGGTATATAAATTATGATTATTGATCTATATAAAGCTTCACCATTGTGAATGCTCTTATTATGATTTTGGAATGTTATTAAATTGGCTTCGTCAAGATCTCACAAATTTTAAATTCAAACAAAGAACGACTGCATCTATTCCATAGTAAAATCCACAAAATATATCCTTTACATTGAAGAATTCACCAAATCACAAGACAAAGTTGGCACTATTTGCACCAACATAGTAATCCTTCAAAGGAAAGCACTCTATAAGACCCAAGACACAAATTTAATTTGTCATTATCAAAGGAACACAATCCTAAGAACTTCATCATCTTTCTTAGCCCCTATCGAAGCTTGTTGAGATCTTTAAATATATTATTCCAAACATATTCTGAGTTAAAAAAAGAAAAACTCAAAAATGGGTAATTCAGTCTCACTCGTGTGTTGTCAAGCCGAATTGGTGAAACAAAGAGTAGAAGTTCTTGTTATCAAAGAAGATGGTGAGTCATTGAGGTTCAAAGACGGGACACTTGTGAAAGATATTTTATCTGCTTATCCATATCACAAAATAATACGTTGTTGCTCACAAAGAACGGTTTTACCAGGAGATGCTCAACTAAGTTACAACGCACTTTACTTTTTGTTGCCAGTTGGGTTGGCAGTCAATGAAGCTGTGTATCGTAGTCTTCTCGAGTCTGTAGCTTCACGAAATCTAATTACCAAAAGGGCCTTCAAGATAGACGACAACAATCAACATGGAAATAAGGAAAATGGTAATGGAAGTGCTAAGCAAGATTACCAGAGGGACAATGAATTTAGTTGTAACTACAAGTGGAAACCACATCTAAGGACGATACCGGAGATAGCCTCACCTTCTGCCTAATAAGATGCTTGTAAACAAATAAGTGACACATGTATGTAAACTTTCATTTGGATTAATTGAGTGGTACAGTTTCTTGCTTACACTTTTTTCTATCTTGGATACATTATTAATTTATAGGGTTAATAACTTTTAAAAGCAGATAATTGTCGAGAATGGCGTTTAGCTTAATAAAAAAATAAATCTTTAGGCATTAAAGTTGACATTTTTGTTTTTCTTTAAGATATGACTATATTATGATCATTTTACCCTTCTAATTTTTTCAAATACTTTTTTCAAATTTTTTTCAATAATTTTTTGAATTTTTTTTCGAAATCCTTTTGTTTTGAAATTTCTCAAATTTTTTAGAATTTCTTTTTTTTTGAATATTTTTGAATGGTAAAATGGTCATAATACTTAAAGAAAGACACAATGTCAACTTTAATGCCTAAAAGAGTTATTTTTTACACATGAGAATCGCCATTCTCGACAAGATAATCTTTAAAAGATTATTAATTTTTAATTTATATGCAACGGTGGTCGGTTAAATAGGTCACTTGGTCATGTTCAAGTGATGATTTTTTAAGTCACTTAAAGTTTAGTGAACCCACTGCATTATACAAAGTTTAAAGTTCCGTTATCGAAAAGAAAAGAAGTGCAACTTGAAACTATATCTATCACCTAGCCCAAATTTATCCGGCACATTATACAAAGTTTAAAGTTCTTGGAGATTATTGATCTTAATTACGGATTCTTGTTTGTTGGATAAAACCTCTAACAAACCCGAAAACTTAGTGCGGAATTGATCAAAGAATTTATAAGAAAAGTCGACACCTCAATATTACAAGATAATCTATAAAAGAAAAGAACAATATGCACACGACTCAAACCACTTTTATTAATAACTAATAAAGACTTACATCGAGACAAGAAAAATTAATTAACTAGCATCCCGTCACCTCTATATATAGAGATGAGGGGATACAATCTCTATGAAATTAGGATTCCATATTATCCTTGCTTGACTTGCACACCAAGCAATCCTAGTTTAAGTCTAACCTTAACTTTATTAAACTAAGCACAATTAAATCCCTATGTATATACTAATTACACTTTAGCCCACTAAGAATTACCACTATATCATAACAATTTTCACCTTAGTAGTGATTCTTAGTCTATATCGATACTCAACATCTTCATCCAATGTTAGAACCTCGAATAAGGGACAACCTTGTTAACAAAGCATTGTACCTTAGTAAATATTCAAGTTAGCTTCCTTAGAACTCCTCCACCTTTTTCCTTTCAGCAACATTACCATTTGCACCCTTTTGACCAGGTACTCCGGCTTCCTTAATGTTTGCCCCCACATTTGCACCAAGGTGTACTTGCTCCTTTATAAAGCAGTCCATGTTTGTCTTTTCTTCAAGTTGTTTAACCTTCAACTATCTTTGAGCCACTGAATTATCATCGTTACTATCTTAAATAATCCGAGTTTCACTATTTTTCTGAGCTCCCTATAGTTCTACCTCAAACCAAACACACTTTTGAACATGTACTCCATGGAATCTTGTTTTCACACTAGGACCAAGCTGCTTGAACCCAACTTGTTTAGGACCTCCATGTTTTTGTACACTAAACACATCGAGCTTTTCAATGTTAAACATAGTACTCGTACTAGCCATTTTTCTTCAAATATTGCTTTAACCTTGTCAAGTTGATTTAACCCTTTAGAAACCCTAAAGACTCAACCTTTTCAACAAGCATCACAAGTCGTGTGCTAAACCTGTTTTCATGTAAATATTGATCTACTAACCTTTAGAAAATCATAAAGCTTCGATCTTTCCACCTTCTAACACCACGAAACTGGTTTTTAGGTATTTAATTATGAAGAATGGCATTTGAGTAGTTTGACTAAATTTATATGTATTGGAAGATCAAATATAATTGGTTAGTCAAACTATAAGTCAAGTCTATATAGTATGAAAGTAGAAAATACAATGTGGCTAAATTATAATGAAATGGGACTTAAAGGACTAATATTGCCAAGTTTGCAAACATGATCTATATTTAGTATAAGTCAACCCTCCCCTTGACTTTCTAACACATTCTAGAATGTGTGGGTGGCGATCAAAAAAAAAGGAAAAAGGTGACTTTCTAACACATTCTAAAAAGGAAAAAGGGAGGGAAGGATGAAGAAATTACTAGTGGTCGATTTGAAGGATGATTAAAGTTCCAAATCAAGAAAGAAGCTTATCCAACTATCCTCCTCAAGTAAGTATCTCAAATTAGTGACTTATTGTATTGAGTTTATCATATTAAATGTTATGTGCTATGTGTTGTATGACGTGAAAGAATGGTGTAAGGAATTTGGTGAGTGTTAATTGTATGTTCTAGAATGAAAATAAGATTAGGAGCTAGTTTGGTATAACTAGCCAAGGATGTGACTAGATTAGTTGTACGATTAACAGGGTATGTAAGTTTATGCTTAATATGGAATGAGATTGGTTTAATTTTTCTACGCAATACATGGTGTAGATAAGTCTCGTGGATTTGACTTTGTATGTATATGATGCTAATATGAAGTAAATGATGTGTAATGCCATGTTATTTCCTGTTTACTTACTAAGCCTAATGCTTATGGTTTAGTGTTTAACCATTTTTTAGGTTGTATTATGTAAAGGATCGCTCAGATAGTAGCTTGTGATGCTAATAAGGAATGGAAGTGTTTGTTGGTATTAGACAAGTAAATTTGATTGATATCGAGCTCGAAGTAACGTTGAACCCCCAGTTGTTTTGTAGTCTTAAAGTATTGAAAAGTGTAGAGTTGTGGAGTCCTCTTATGGGTTTAAACTTGTATTTGCAGAATTTAAGTATATTGTAATACTTTGCGTAAATGGTATGAAAGTGTTTAAAAAGGGTGTTTAATTTAATAGTTATTTATACCCATTTTGGGTTCAAATAGGTGAATGGTTTTATGTTCGTCGTATAATGCTTGGTTGCAGTTTTGGTATTCAAATGGATGATAAGTCCAGGTTAAAAGTTGTTTGTGTGTTTAATTGAGTTATGGTTAAGTGTTAAAAATATGCAGGTTTTGGGGCACCTATACTGGTCTACGACGTAGAGACATGGGAGTCCCTACGATGTAACCACTGTATTGGTTGTAAGATTTTTATCACAAAACAGTCTACGACGTAGACAATGTAAGGTATTCATGCTTTTTATTTAATGTTATATAAGGCGTAGGTGGTGCATAGCCTCTATGGCATGGATGACTAGTTTAAAAAAAATTATCGAGTCGGGAAAGGGGCGTTTCAACTTGGTATCTGAGCGTCAGTTTAAGTGAATTAAATTGCCACTATAGGGTTGTTAAACTTAGACCACTAATAGTTGCATGTTCCGTAAGCTTGAGTTATACGAAAGTATTATGATACCTTAGTTATAAGGCAGTGTTAGTGCTTACGGCAAAGATGAGACAAATATGTGGCTTAGACATGAACTAGTAATCGAAATGTGATATATGAGCCATAAACTATGTGATTTGAATGTGATTAAAAATGTTTTAACACTTGTCGGATAAGTGTTAAGTATTATTTTATGATGTGTATGTGACGTAAATTCCATGGTAGTTTATTATATGTCTAAGTAAAATGTGAATGTGTTTGATAGCATGATGCATAAAAGTGTATGAGTTAAGATAAATGCATTGAAATGCATATCAAGTAAGGCTTGATATGGATGTGTAAGTACTGTATAATGTTTGTTGAGTGAAAATAGTTGTTGATAGAATGTTGCGTAGAACGCATGAATTTGGTATAATGTAATGTATAATTGCCATAGTATGTGTGATGACCTAGTGGTGGCTAAAAAGTTGTAAGAACAATTTGATATGAGAAAAAGATAAGAATTATGAGTGGTATTTGATAGAGCATAGATGCTTAGAAAGCTTGTGATTAAGTATGTGATGAGTAGTGAAGTATATCTATTATGCGTTGCATAGAATGCATGATTGAAATAGAAAGTGGTTATGGTGACAGAATGAACGATTAAAATATGACAATGATCAGATGCTTAAAGGCTTTATTTCTTATATGCCTAATTAAATTTAGAAAAATTTGAGGTGTATGATTAAGAGGTGATGAGAGTATGTTACCTAGAAAACATGACAAGTAAAACGCGTTAGTAATAAATGCTTAAGCGTGATGAGTAGAAGTGGTGAATGAGATAGATTGCGCTAAAATTTGTAAGTGATAAAATGGGCTAGAAAGAATGTAAAATGTGTATAGAATCATGTAAACATATTGAGAATATGTACCATGATAAAATGTGAGATTTATGCATATGGAAGAACCAATAGACTAATATGACATAATGACATACACTGGAGTGTATGAGTCAATTTGGGATTGACAGATAAGTAATAAATAGCATTGTAAAAATGCATATATATATAATTCAACAACTATTATTAGATATTGTCTAAACGAAAGTGAACACAGTTGTGATTGTTGAAATTGCTTTAAGGCAATGAGAATTGGGGAAATGTTAATATGTACTTAATAATAAAAGTACATGAATAATGATGTTAAGAAATAAATAGCTTGAACCCGATACTCTAGTTTTGGTATCCTTTAGGAAGGCCCAGCTTGCCTTTTTTAGCATGTGATTTGGTATTCTTCAGGATGGCCCAACGTGTCTTTTTTTTCATGTGATTTGGTATCCTTCAGGATGGCCCAACTTGCCTTTTTTGGCATTTTTTTGGATTCTTTGGGATGACCTAACTTGTATTCATGACATGGTAAAGGTCTACCCTTTATGGGTCGGATGTGTAATGGCCAACTTAAGGTTGGTGATAGTGTAAGGGTATGATTAAGTGGTGAAGCCCTACGGGGAAATGCTAAGTTTCCTTTTGGGGAAATGTTATAATGAGATTGAATCAAAGGCTAGAAACAAAATAAGAGTAAAGAAAGTATTAGGTAAGTAGGAATGTTGTGTCAGAAATATGTAAGTAGGATGATTTATATTCTCTTTATTTAAATGGATTGGAACGCTTCTTCATTTAAATAAAGAAATTGTAAATCGCTTAACCATAAGTTTATAATTCCTTACTTACATAAATTAGGGCGCCTTTTTACATACATGAAGAATTGTAAATGAGTGGGAATATGTGTAGTCGATATTACACGATTACGACGTTAAGATTTGGATAAGTTAAACCTATAACATGTTAGACGTTGTAAGAAGTAAGATAAGTGTGTATAGAAGCCGACGAGGATGCTAAGAGTAGAAGCGAAACATATAGGGTAAATACCTAAAATGAAGATTATGGTATAAAATTTGAAAGATGTTATTGGTTATGTGTCAAGAAAATTATACTTGATTCAATAAGTATTTTATAATGTAAAGAAAAGAATAATAGAATGACCGTGTCAGACGCCAAGTTATATAGGGCATCAATGAATTATGGATGACATGGTCTTCAAGTTGACTTATATAAAGTCAAGATTAGCGAAATTTTCCAATGACTGTAAGAAAATGTGATGTTGCA
This sequence comes from Chrysanthemum lavandulifolium, assembly GCA_022545495.1. NCBI lineage: Eukaryota > Viridiplantae > Streptophyta > Magnoliopsida > Asterales > Asteraceae > Chrysanthemum > Chrysanthemum lavandulifolium. The sequence continues at coordinate 166,555,215 of CM040238.1, read as the reverse complement.
AGCAAAAATGTAGTAAAATAATAGATGGACTTTAGTAAATGTGATGAAAATAACATGGTGTCATTAGAAAGAAGTGAGAATATGTGAAAACTAAATAGAAATATTGCAGCTTTAGAGAAAAATTTATTGACTTTTAGGATTAGGGATGTAAAACCAAGTAAATTATAGCAAATTATGTTAATGTAAAAATGAGAAATTGGTATAAAAGACTAGAATTATGACTAGAAATTTGAGATGAGCTATAATGATGACTAAGGCTTTATATGTATTGGAAGATCAAATATAATTGGTTAGTCAAACAAATAGTCAAACTATAAGTCATGTCTATGTATTATGGAAGTAGAAAATACAATGTAGCCAAATTATACTGAAATGGGACTTAAGGGATTAATATTGCCAAGTTGGCAAACATGATCTAGATTTAGTATAAGTCAACCCTCCCCTTGACTTTCTAACACATTCTGGAATGTGTTCGGTGTATGTGGGTGGCGATAAAAAGAAGGAAAAAGGAAAGGAAGGATGAAGAAAGTATAAGTGATCAATTTGAAGGATGATTAAAGTTCTAAATCAAGAAATAAGCTTGTACCAACTATCCTCCTCAAGTAAGTATATGAAATTAGTGATTTAGCGGTAATTTACGAGTTAGGATTTATAAGTAAGATTGGTGGTTCTGGGTAAATGGAGTTTTAAGCTAAATTAAGATGTGGTTATGTTAATGGGTTAAGTCTCATTAATGTTTTATGTTGAATTAGTGAATTTGGGGTTTTGTTATATGATCATAATATGATCATGAAAGGTTAAGATGAGTTGGGCATGTTAATGGGTGTGTAACCCTCTTTATTTTAGTACTGAATTTATAAGTATTGTTCCTGGAATGATCTTCCTAGGATTCAAGTGATTATGATGATTGTGCTTTTGGTTAATTAGCTTGGATGTGAGGTAAGTAAAATGGTGATAATATGTTATTGTATTGAGTTTATCATATTAAGTATTATGTGCTATGTGTTGTGTGATGTGGAAGAATGGTGTAATGAATTTAGTGAGTGTTAATCTTATGTGCTAGAATGAAGATAAGATTAGGAGCTAGTTAGGTATAACTAGCCAATGATGTGACTAGATTAGTTGTGGGATTAGCAAGGTATGTTAGTTTATGTTTAATATGGAATGAGATTGTTTTAATTTGTCTACGCAGAACATGGTGTAGATAAGTCTCATGGATTTGATGTTGTATGTATATGATGCTAATGTGATGTATAATGGCATGTTATTTCCCGTTTTACTTACTAAGCGCAATGGCTTATGGTTTAGTGTTTAACAATTTTGTAGGTTTGTATGATGTAAAGGATGGCTCAGATAGTACCTTATGGTGCTAATAAGGAATGGAAGTGCTTGTTTATATTAGACAAGTTATTTTTTATAGATACCCAGCTCGAAGTAATGTTGAACCCCAAGTGTCGTGTGAGTCTTAAATTATTGAAAAGTGTAGAGTTGTGGAGTCCTCTTATGTGTTTAAACTTGTATTTGCTGAATTTAAGTATATTGTAATACTTTGCGTAAATGATATGAAAGTCTTTTAAAGGGTGTTTGGTTTAGTAGTTATTTATACCCATTTTGGGATCAAATGCGTCGAATGGTTGTATGCTCATCGTATAATGCTTGGTTGCAGTTTTGATAGTCAAATGGACGATAAAGGTTAGAAGTTGTTTGTGTGTTTAAATGAGTTTTGATTAAGTGTTAAAAATGTGCAGGTTTTGGGCACGTGTACTGGTCTACGATGTTGAGACTTGGGAGTCTCTATAGTGTAACCAATGTATTGGTTATACGGCTTAGAAAATGTAAGGTCTTCATGCTTTTTATTCTATAGCAGGGTACCTTGAAGTAAAAGTTTCCGGTAAATCATGTATTTTAGTTTATTATGTTCTTTTTGACAATAAATTTACGGATATCAAGAATTATGTTTAATCCGTGCCCGTTCGGGCTCGAGCCCGTTTGGCCCGGGCCCGTTTGGGCTCGACACCGTTTGGCCCGTGCTCGTTCGGGCTGGAAAAATTTGTGTAGCCTCTGCAACAATTTTTATTTATGTCTCTAATAATTTTTAGTGTTTGTTTGGCTTAGTAGCTTGATTAAATTGTACATTGTGATTAAATTGTTGTTTATTTTGGTGTAGGGTGAATTAAATAGTGTATTAATTGACCACTTTAATAGTATTAATGTGGTGTTTTTTTAATATGTGCATTAAAGTGTTGTACACTATGCTTATTTGCTTGTAAGTCTGAAATTTTGTGCTTTAATGTGTTGTACATCATGCTTTATTACTTGCAAGTCTAAAAGTCTGAAAATTAAATAGGAGAGAGAGTCGTTTGTGCATTATAAGTAGTAGTGATGTTATATAGGCATAGGCGGTATATAGCCCTACGGCTTAGACGACCAAGGTTTTATTTATTTATTTATTTATTTATTTTTATTTATTTTTTGTGTATACGGGAAAGGGGCGTTTCACACCTCAAGTCTACAACCTTGATATATCTTGTACTCCTAGTAATCACTTTTCTTGAATCCCAAGACAAAGCTAAACCTTACTTGTCTTCCAAGAATCACCAAGAATTAAATTCCAAGAAATCGTGGATACCTTCAAACTTCAACGATTAAAGATCCTATATAATCAAATAAACTTAGAAGTATTTTTACCCTTGAACTTGATCATCTCTAGAATCTAAAAAATAAGACCTTTGAAGTTTAAAGATTCGACCTTGTACAAACCGTTTTGAATCTTGAACCTTGTCGAACTAAACCTTTGCAATACCAACCTTGATAAAACCCAAGACTCTTTTTTAAAAACTTGACAATCTTATGCCTTTAAACCCTTGAACAAAATCTATTATGAAGAGAACTTGCATATTCTTTGTAGAAACTAGAGGGGGGTTGAATAGTTTCACCATTTGTGTTTACGTTTTAAAATCTTCAACTTGTTTGATTCGAAGTTATGAGATATCAATCAACAATATAAAAACACAATATATATATACACAAACTTATACCTCGTCCACTTGGATACACACACAATCCAAGTCTTCACACAAAGCTTCACGGACTTTCACCTCGTCCACTTGGATCTTCACACAATCCAAGTCTTCACACCACTTCATTGGCTTTCAATTTGTCCTAATCTATACAAAGCACTATACGGACATACACCTTGTCTAAATCTATTAAAATACAACTAATATTGACTCACACACAAGTCGAATACATGAATGTACAAGATACAAGATCTAGAGAATTTAGATGAAGAATCATAACACTAGTTACATGTGTGTGATCCTAACTATAATGCTTTGTTTCTTGATTAGTACGAAGGCTCTTCTTTTTCACTTTTGAGTAGAGGATAACGAGATCACTTATAAACAAATTACGATACACGAAAGTGATCAAAGATTGGAAAGGAATGTGACAGAAAGATCAGAGTATTTTTAGTGCAAAAGGTCTAACTTTTCTGAGAAAATAGTGTAGTATTTATAACCACAAAGAGGATGGAGGATGGTCCCTTATTTGTCTGGCGGTCCCATAAAATTAAGGGACCGTCGACCTATATGGGACTGTACCATAGAGTTCGCTCCTCTTTTTGTCCTTTAGTGGGGAAATATTTATCTGGTGAAAATTTATCTGATTTGGGTGGAAAAATTGAAATTCAAATATTTTCTTATGAACAAAGCATTTCTTTAATTTACAAAAATAATTTGTAAAGTTTATTTATAAAAAGTTTTGTCACATTTATATAAATATGAGTTTTAAGGACAAAATAAATCCTTTGATCACTTAACAATGTTGGTAAGTTTTGTGTTCATACCTGAAGTGATGTTGTAGTCGAAACAAGTTTTGTAGGTTAAAAGCTTATCAAGTATATTTTTACATAACGTTTTCTTACGTTTTGTGATTATCAAAATATATAGAGATCGAATAATGCAAACAACGTTTTTGACATTATTTGTATTAACAATCTCCCCTTTTTTGATGATTATAAAACATATACTCATTTTAGGTAAAAACATGTTTTAATAAGTTTTTAAATGAGTTTCGTTTCACTTCTCCCCCTTTTTGTAGAATCAAAAAGGTGCCGCCGATAATTAGAGTGTAAAAAAATTGACGATAATAATGCTCCCCCTTAATTAGTGCTCCCCTTTGTTGAGGGCACAAAGGGAATCGTGCTATGGTGTCTTGCTACAAAAACAAGTTAGTGGACAAAAGCAAGAACATATATATAGGTATATGGAGATGAAAAAAGAAATAAATGAACTAAGAAGTGGATTTTAGAGGATAAGAATATAAGAAAAAGAGATAGTAAATCAGAATGATAAAGAAATCAGATAAGCATCAAATAAGCTGGGACGATCCCAAATATAGGGGGACGGTCCTTTAAGGTTATAGGACCGTCCTTTTGATATAGGACCGCCACCAGTAGGTGTGTTATTTGCTTAAAATTGTGAGTTTGGTGTCTTTGTCATGTTAAAGTTGGTTAGGATTATATTTTCCACATACATTTAAGACAAGAATCATAACAATAAAGAGTCACATTTCATTAAACAAGCCACAGATTTATACATATCCAACTTCATACATAGAGTAAGAATTACATCACACATTAAAACCACATTACAACAACATAAGAAGACTACAAGCTAATCCTAGAGAGACAAATAAATCCCTAGTGCATGCTTGACCCAAAAGATACTCCAGGATTATTTTTAACTAAACATATAAAGATGTTTAGTTGAAAGGTGGAGAGGGTGGTTGAGAGGAAGGTGGTGGGATGATGGTATGTGATGGGGAACGTGGCATGGTGGCTAGAGGAGTTGGTTGCATATGAGCTTGAGAAAGAAGGTACTCAATGTGTCCAAAAATGAAGTGGATCTCATCTCTTAGGGAGGAAATGAGGTTGATGTTGTGGTGACAACATGCACAACCATAGAATGGTGATTGACAAAGTTGTAGGGAATTGGATATCCCATGATAGGAGAAGGTGGTGAAGTAAAAGAAGTGTGATCTAAAGGCCCATTAGGTGAGGAAGATAGGTTTTTATTTGAAGGTGGTGTGATAGATAGCCTAAGCCATGGTGATAAGTTACCAAAAAAAGATGAAAAAGAATTAAGATTAGGTCTTGAGAAGGTTGAGGAGGTTCCATTTGTTAAGGGTGTTTTGGTGGGTGCACTAGGAACTTGTGGAGAAGAAGAAGTAGTTTTTGGTGATGGTGTGTCTTCCTTAGTGAGATCAATGAAGAGTGATCTGGTGGTATTATGGTTATCTTAGGCTTTTTGTTTGGAGGAGGTAAGGATGTTGAAGAAGAGGCCATTGTAGGAGATAATGAAGAAGAAGATGAGGAAGATGAAGAAGGTGGTTTAAATAATCAAGATGGATTATGGTTTAGGTAAAGCATGCATTAGTGAAATTAGTGCTCAAAAATTGTTTTGGCAATTTAGGAAATAGTGGTGAAAATCATAAAGCGGGTCAAAACTGCAGAAAAGAGAAATAGTTTAAAAATCCGTGACTCATGGTGGATGGTCCTTTAAACATAGGGATGGTCCCTTAATTTTATGGGACCGTTTGGGTATTTATCGGACTGCCTCTAGTAGGTTCTAGGTTTTTACCCAGTTTTTCATTTCTGCAACCTATCCAAAAACACTATCTAATCGATCCAGATTTTCTGCATAATCATATAGCACTTCCAAATTAAACTAAGTACTAATGCATAGCATCCAAATTCAAGAAATATTATACAAATTGTGAGTCCCAAACCTCGGATCTACTTAGCTTGTATAAGTAAATTTCTTTGGATGATTCCAAAACAATTGTGAATTAAAAAAAGCTTAATGCTATCAAGTATGCGGAATAACTTGGTAACACTTAGAAGATTAACCAATAGAACAATAAAAATGCAATAGAAAAAGTATTAACCAAAACACTTCAAAATTATTAATCAATAATACGGATACTTTAGCAAGTATCAGGGTATACAACCTTGAAGTTTTTCACAGAATAATGTATATTATAAGTATAACCTAGGACCTCCTTTTATAGGTTAGGGAGTCCTTTACAAGAAAACTATCTACGTATATCTTCTAATTACATAGAATATATTCGGTATATTCTGTTACAACCCACATGTCTTTCCAAAACAAACAACAGTACTAACTTTAACTAGCAGTACTAAGTTATCAATACTAGAACTAGTAGTACTAACTTATACCTGCAGTACTAAGTGTGAAGCTCTTCTATTTCCCAACAATCCTCCCCTAAAATTGTGATTAGCCTTTAATGACAAGTTTCTTTATGTGGTCTCTGAGGATTCTTCCAAACATTACTTTCCTCTTGCAGTCTTTATAGCTTGGTTACAATGATTCATGATCTTCCTTATCAGCTCTCTTGCCATAAGCTTTGGGTGTGCTATGGAGTCAACTAGGATTGTTGATACTTCACCCTGAATTTGTAACATGTTTGCAAACAAAGGTACTACAAGTCTATTGAACCACTTTGATGCCATCTTCATGTTACTAATTTTTTTTTTGTGTGAGGTAAGGAGTTTGGTAAATGTTTTCATGGAACTTGAGTTTAACTTGTCTGGTTTCCAAAACTGTTTGAATATATCGTGGGTATATTAAAATTTTGAACTGGTTGTCCACGTTTTTCACCATACTATCAAAAATCAACTTTGAAAATTTGTAAGTCCTATCAGTCGATAAGCATATGAGAGCAATAGCAAAACTTCTACTGAACTGCTCCTATGAAGTTTTCTTAGGACTCAAACAATGAAGGATAGTATGGATTAAAAATCTCCATTGTGGGGCAAACACAACGTTTATGAAAATTCAAGTTTTTAGAGGATGTGTCATACCCCATTATGGATAAGTTTTGAAAAATTTCAATATTTGGCATATCGCAAATACCATCTACATCTCCTAGGTGCAGATGCCTTCTAAGAGTTGCTTGAGTAAGAGTGATGATAGTGCCGTCAATTTTGGCTTTTATCTGTTTGTTTCCATCTTCAAACGTATTGACACCAACAGTCTGTCAAAACTACTTATATGAGAAACATAGACGGTTGGATTAACTAAAAGAGCATACGTGATGTGGGTATGATTCAGAAAGTCCACTATCTCATAGAAGTCGCATGCTTCCTTTGTTTTCTCCAAGAATGCCACTTGATTGTGTTTTGCTACAAATTCAAGAGGCGCAATTAAAGAGAATTAAGGTTTTAGGGTTAAAAGTATGTTTTGACTATTGGGATTTAATCAATATTGAATGAATTGTACTAATTTGGGAGCCAATTGAGTATTTATAGACAAGACTTAGGGTTTCTAGATTAACGACTCAAAATAATAGGAAACTTAATCGAAAGGTAATCTATGAAAAGATAGAAAGTAAATAATTTCCAATTTAGAAACCCTTTAAGAATGATAAATAACAAAAGAAATTCAATGACTATATTCAAAAAGTATTTATTTCTGAACAGTACTAACGAAATACCCAGCAGTACCGGTACCAATTTATGCTAGTAGTACAAATATTTTGCCTAGCAGTACAAACTTTTCCAAAATATTTTTCTAACCAGTATAAACTCAAATTTATTACAAAACAACACTGCATTGAGTTTTAAGAAGGGATTAAGTGTAGGGGAAGACACTTAATCAAATTCCGGTCTCATATGACTTCTGGTTGTGTGAGAACCAATAGTTTCAGTACTTAGTATTGCCTGTGACAGATAGAATCATTCTAAGAGTCTTTGTTAATACAAATAAGCCGTAAAAACGTTTATTTATATTTTACGATCTTCTAATGTTTTGTCGATAACAAACGTAAAATCATTTTAAAGAAACGAATAAAATACGTAAATAGTTTGAGCCAATATTTTCTAACACACTTACGTTTTCACATAAAACACTAAAACAAGTATAAGTGATTTTATGATTTAGTAATATATATGTACAACAACTAGTGTTTATATATTGGGCAAAATATATACACAACTAGTATATATTATATAAATGGGTAAAAACTAAAACCCATGGAAAATATCCATAACCCATGGTATTGACCCATACCCATTTGACTAGGTACATTGCACTCATGAGATACATTGTATCTAATAAGAAACCCATGGATCAACCCATAACCCATGACCCATGACCCATAACCAAAATACCCATGGGCAAGAGGAGCGTCCCACGGATCCCTAGGATTACACTAGACGGATCCTTGTAGGAGGGATCCGTGGGATCCGGGAAGAGTAAGCATTCTCCTCTATAAATAATGAGCCATTTCTTCCTTTGGCTTGCCACTCTCACATAATTTCCCCAAGTATTGTAACTCTCAACCACCGATCCTAAGGGATCTTTCTATGTAGTTTGTCTTTTGTTTTGTGTGATTCTCTAGGTTCCTCTTAAAGGTGAGATCACCACTTCTTGAAGTCGAGCAAGCTCAAGTCCATGAGTTTCCATGCTTCGTCATCATCAAGACAACTGAGGTTCTCTTGTTGATAGTTCTTTCTTCCTCTGTAGATGTGTTGTGTTGAAGGCATTAGTGAAGGATGCCGAAAGAGTCAAGACGAAAGCATTAGTGAAAGGTGCTTAACGTCCATGTCAAAAGCATTAGTGAATAATGCTAAAGGTGTCAAGACAAAGGCATTAATGAAAAGTGCCAAGCGTTATGTCAAAGGCATTAGTGAAGGATGCAAGGATGCCTAGGAATCAAATCAAGTGGCATTAGTGAAGAATGCATAGGTCGTATAATTGATGAGGTGCATCGTTATACATATAGTAATTTTTTATATTCAAGGATGTTGATATCCTTGATGGTGTTGTAATAAGGAGTGGGTCTCCTTGGGATTAGGTGTTGTGTTGTGTTTGGTAGTAGTTCCTCCATAGTAATGGAACTAGGCACTTAGCCTAGTACCTAATAAAGGGTAGGCAACGTTGTGGTAGGTGTGGTTCACCTTGGTGTGAAAGAACCCGGTGGTTAGCCTAGTACCGGAAAAAGAGTAGGCGATGTTGTGAAGGCTTCTCCGCCATAAGGAGTTGGTATCGTGTAGTGATTACGAACTCTCGAGTAGGTGACTCGGGGAGTGGAGTAGGGCAAGGAAGGTGTCCTTGTAGCCGAACCACTATAAATACTTGTGTTGTGGTAATGTGCTTCTTACTCTTTATATTTCATTACACGTTTATATATCTATCTATCAACGTCCAACATATACAACCAAATAGATTAACATAAGTTGATCTAAATGTTTTAAATTGAAGTTCTAATTGGCAAAACTATTCAACCCCCCTTCTAGTTTTCCACAATTGGCATCAGAGCTTCGTTACCAAGTCTCTTTAAAGTATGTTGTACTTTAAAAACTTGATACGATCCGTGTATGTTTGAAAACTACAAAGAAGGATTTTTCAAGTCATATTTTTTTTTAAAAAAATCATTATAATGTTTATTGTTGGACAATGATAGAATGTTCTAAAATTTTCCTTGTTAAGTATTCTCCATACTTGGATTTGGGCTTACCAAGAAGATTATGAAGAAACTATCTAAATATTTCTTCTCGCAAAAAGAATGTTTAGCACTGTTCTTCTCACACATGAATCTGGAGATTCCAAGAAGATCACAAAGCATTTCATCTAAATACTTCTTTCTTAAAAAGAATATTTAGCAAAGGTATGGTCGTTAATAATTTACTTTTGTTTTTATTGTTGTTTAAATCTTAGTTGCATAATTAATCTCTATTATTAATTACTTAAGTAGTTATCTATATTAAAGTCATCATCAAGAATAGTATTCTTCGATTAATTTGTATAGACTACACTTCTAACTCGTAATAATGATATCGTGGTTATTTGATAGCCTTAATCATTATCCATCACAAAAGAATTATTGACTCTTCATCTATGTCAATAAATTTCTGTGTGAAATTTCTTATATTATGAGAAAATGAGATTTTATCATAATCTTTGATAAACCTCCCAAGAATTGTGACTAATTCTAAAAAAGAGAACCATGTCAAATAGGATTAGTATTAAACCGTCAAAAACTAAAATCACAAGTTATTGAGCTTAAACATCAAACTTCAGGCGTTTTAGAACTCCCAAACCAAAGCTATCAAGGAATGCTTGAGCTGATTTTTTGTTGTCATGCCGGATCTCTATGCTTACACTAGTCGGATCCCAAATGAGAGGGATCCGCGGGATCCGTGCAACAGAAGACAGCATAAGTTAAGAATGATCACTGTGGAAGTTCCACAATTACTTTCCCTTCAAAGACTCACGAACAAAAACCCAATTACTGTTCACAGGAGCAATTTGATCATCTCTCTCAAGCATAACAATCACTTGTGTAAGTATAATCTTCAATACATTGTTAATTTAATTCCTTGATTTCTAGGATTACAATTTCTTCATTTTTAGAATTTGGGTTCAAATGGGTTTATCATAATTTTTTACCACATTGTTTTCTAAGATAATCCAAATCAAAGAATTAACACTGTTAATACAAATTAAACTCATTTCTTGAATTCAATAAAAATGATTTGAGCAAAATTGTGATCAAACCCTCTAGGTTACTATTCACAATTAACACCACATTGTGGTTGTGTTGTTTAGGAACAATCATGCCAAGCAACCGACAACAAGACTACCAAGATACCGCCCATTACATACCAATGTACCATAGAAAAGATGGACTTAGTCCCGAAGATAGGAAAGCTTTTAAAATTCTTGAAAAGAGACTCTTTCACGAAGGTCGAGTAGTAGAACCATCATTTCTTGCCAATACCGACATAAGAGAAGTTTTTGGAACTATTGGGTTTGATTGTTTATTGGACATAAACGAACAAATTTTCCCGGTTTTCGTACTCGAGTTCTACAAAACAATGAGGATAGTTAGAAATGATGATGGGTCCATCTCGATTATCTTCATTATAAATGAGCATGAGTACACCCTTTCGCTTGTGGAGTTTGGAAGAATAGTAGGGGTTCCATATCAAGGTGTTTGCATGTATTCTAATGAGTGGTCGTTGGAAGAGATACACTATATGGTTGGTCATCATGAAATCTATCACAGGATAATCCCGGAAGCAACCACGGTGAGGGACACCGTGTTCATGCCAAGAGCATCCCCATCGAGGGTCACTAGGAATTCGAAAGTGATCTATAGGGATCCTTTCAAATTGGAGCTCTCCGAGATGTACGCATTGTATAGGAAATAGGAAAATGTGGTAAGGGAGAATGTGTTGTGCCTAGTAGGAAACAAGGATCACCCCAACAAATGTCTAAGTTTCATGATCTATTGCCTAGTGACCGAGACTCGCTTCAACCTTCCTTACTACATGATCAAGAGAATGGAAAGTGTAAGAAGCATGGACAAAATGGTGCTCCCATACGCAATGCTCCTAACCCGTCTTACTAAATGCATCTTTGCATTAGATCCTTCTCCGCAATCCTATGATCATAACTTTTGCAACAAGGTTATGGTGTCATTAACCGAGGGTAGAACTACAAGGTTTATGGTGGAAGGCAAAAGGCCTCACCCACCCACGGATTCCTTGGATGAAAGGGAGAGGCAAAGAGAAGGTGAAGGTAGTAGCAACCCACTCGGAAATACCGATCTCGACCCCTTAGACTATATCAACCAATTGTCGGACGTTCCTAGTGCATCACCCGAATGGCAACAAACCAAGGGAATCTTCAAGTGCTTCGCCAACTTCTTGGATAAAAAGAAGTAGAGATTGTCACACCCTCGCCGGAGGCGGAAACACGAGGTGTAACGGAAGGGAACATAAGCACAAGATAATAGAACATACCAACGTTAATATTTAAAAGAAAAAAAATACACCATTACAATACTAGTTTAGCCGACATCGGCGAATATATTACAAAGTTTAGATTCCAAAATATATGTTTTATACATAATGATTTATATTGACAAGTGAAAACTTCATTATGCAAGACTTGGTAGAAAGAGCTTACTAACGATCACCTGAAATGCATGAGAGAAAAACGGGTCAACTATGAAAATAGTTGGTGAGTAAACACGCTTAACAAAATATGAAAACTCGTGAGAAATAATCAAAGCTTTCGATCGACGAAAATGGTCCATAAAGCAAAGGCATTGTAAATCCACTCGGTTCAAGTTCCGCCCATACAAAACTTGCAACCCGTGTGTTCACAACCCACCGCCAAAAGTAGTATGTCTAATAGTCAAGTATAAGCGGTCATAATAGTTCACAATATAGTACCACGAATATAATAATTCGGGATGCTCCGAACATGGGAGACTTTGCCGCTCCAACAAGGAGACTCCTTTGTCACCGACCACCTAGGCGAGAATTATTGAGAACGCCCACCGATGGGTGAGACTTTAGAACGCTCCACCAATACGGCGAGACTTTGCACGCTCCACCCATAAGGTGAGACTTAGAACGCTCCACCGATCTGGCGAGACTTTTAGGTCATATCACGTACGGTTCAATATATTCAAACAGGTCATAAGTTCATAATTAAATCCAAGATTCTAAGTCAAGTTCAAAAGTTCAAGTCTAAAGAGTTCATAGAAGTAAAAATCAATTTAGTTCAAATATGGTTCATGCATTTCGCCCCAAAAATTATAGTAAAACGGTAAAAAGGGGATGTGATTACTCACTTGGTAAACTGGTGTGATGACAAAAGTGAGTACACTGAGGTATAATGTGATGCTTTAACCGGGACCTATTACGAATGATATGATATATAATGAGTTGCAATGTAATGTTATGCATGCATTTCGTATGTTATTTATACCATTTGCGAGTTTTGAAAATAATACTTATCGTCGAAAAATACTCTTTTGACGTCTTGACCCTTCAAAAATGACTTTACAAGTATTTACGTCAAAATGTCATCCTACAATGGTTTCGTAATGATTTATAGTGAAATTTTCACTTTTCGTAGCAAAACAATGTCGTCGAATTTTCGTGAAAGTGATAAAATGGCTTTGGAAAACTAGTCGTAAAATGGTGTACGTCGAACGTTAGAGAACGAACTCGACGGTTTTGGAAAGTTTGTATCGAAATCTAGAAGTTTCGGTTCGGAGTTTTCGTCAAAAGGTCTCGAACATAGAGATAATAAGGGTTAAAGATAGTGATTTTGGCTAATTGTGGTGTAAAAAGTGAGTTTCGCCAAGTTTGAACATCCAGAATAATTTATTACAACTCCGCTATACAAGCGGCTTGTTGTTTTGAAAAATATGCTCGGTGATCTAAATTTTACTAGAAGACATTTTGTTCCAAAAGTTTCACAACCTTGATAAAAACAGCCCTCAACATGGACGTTATGACTACCGTAACACTTGTATCGTAAAATAATATAGTTTTTCGAAAATAATAGTTACGGCAAGTTTATGAAAACGCATATCCTTGTCGTTTCAAATCCGCTTTCACGTATAATACGTCCTTAGCTTCGTATCAAGTAAACTAATATATTTTGATAAGTCGAAATAATTTGTGAAGCTTAAGGCTCGTTTTGACTCGTACAAGAAAAATATAGTATGCTGAAAATTCGAAAATTATATTTTTCGTCAAAACTTGTAAAATCCATAACTTCTTCGTTATAACTCCGTTTTATCCGTTCAAGCGCCACGGATTCGTTTTAAAGTATATTTTCTAAATATCAAGGCCAAAAGGTCGTGCCTACTGTCGGTTTTTCCAGAAAATCAAAACAAGGACAGAACACTTTATATACATATCGAAAATAGTTTTTCATGGACAAAACCTATTCTAATCCCTTCAAATCAACTCCAAAGCTAACCTAATCCTACCATACACCTTCTTAGGGTTTCATGGGTTCCTAATCACCATCAAGACCAATGAATACCAAGGGATAATTATAGGATGACCATAAATGTATATATATACTCTAAAATCATGTAAAATGGTATAAATCACATATGTCTTGCATGTTGCTCCAAAAATGAAAAGATACATATGAGATGATAAGAAAACATGAAAAATGATAGAAACATGCTTACAAGTGAATATGATGAGGTGCAAGTAACAAGGTTAGCCTAAATACCCTAGGTTTTTATTTCAAAACCTAAATAAGAGTATTATCTAGATTGCAAAAACACTTGAGCTTGAAAAATTTTGTGATCCCTTTGTATCTCTTTCTATGGCCGGTTTTAGAGAGCAAGAAAAAGGAGAGAAATATCTTGAATGTGTATGAAAATTATTGATGTGAATGATGAAGTAAAAGAGGTGAAGTGTATATGTAAACAATCAAAGAAAATTTTCACCTAAGCCAATTAATGCATACATCCCCCCCTATGGCCGGTTTAGGGGGGATATGTTTTCCAAATTATATATTTTTTTTTATAAAATGTTGTGTAAATGTATACTTGTATAACTTTTAAGAAAGTGTAAGTAAATGGGTGGTTAAATGTAACTTGTAAGGTAAATGGAAATTTTTAGGTAAAAGAGATTTTTAATAGACCAAAATAGAATGTAATGAGATAATAAAATTGTAAAATACATTCCTTGTGAAATTTGAGTGATAAAATAAATATCGAGTAATTTTTAAGAAAAACGTCATAATAATATAACTTTAACGATTTATATACCAAATAAATTCAAAACACTAGGTAAAGTCAAAATATAGTTTTTATAACTAAATGTAAGTATAAAAATATATCGGGATCATTTTTGAAAGTAACGGATTAAATATTTAAAATAATAACTCACGCGATAACGTTTATTAAATATAAAAATTACGCGTTAAATGTGAAATGAAATGCCATGAATGAACTAATATGATGCATATTAAATTTAAGAAATGACCGGAATTTGAGAATTGTGACAGAGATGGTGTGATAAAGAGTGGAAGATGGGTGAAGACGGGAGAAGCAAGGTAAGGTCATAGGACCTACAATGTGTGAAAAACAATTTCAAACAATGGGTTGTAACACTTAAACAATACTTATGTAGAATAGGATGTAGCATGTAGGTGTTGCCATAACTTGGAATTAAACAATCTTAACTTAGGAACATGTAGGATGAGATTTTACGACTCTTTGAAAACATTCAAGTAGTCGTCGTCACTCTTTTTTTGGGAACTTTTAGTTGTCCCACATTTGCTATGCGTTATACTTGATATTTTCCTGCATTTAGTCCTTATAGAAATAGCTAAGAGAAGCACTTGCTTAAGAATGCAAAATGACACATTTGCTGAAAGCCTTCTGATCTGCAGTAGGTAGATCCCAGAATTATAACTAGCCGGATCTCTCCCAGAAGGGAATCGTGGGATCCGTGACTACAGATGAGCAATACAGACTTGCTTACATCAAAATAGCTCCTAGACCACCTCACACTAGTCAAACATAAGACATTAGAGCCAACTAAGTCTTCCTCAAATATTTGAAAGCCTCACACTCACCCATGGCTTACCTAGGATATATTTCAAAGTGTTTTTGATTTATCAACTCATCAAAACTCACCATATTTCCGCTCCAACGCTCACACATTATTTGTCACATCTCATAACACTTAGTTTGATATATCCATCAATTTTAGCAAATTGGCTTTAATCACTTTTGACTCAAAATTAGGCTCAAAACTAGTTTTTCATTTTTCTTTATTTTTTAAGATTTTAGTAAATTTTTTCTTGAGGCATCATCTGACTTCTAGGACTAAATTCCACAATCTTTTCATCTCAATACAAATGGTATCTTTCTCAAGCACTTAGTTAGACTACATAAAGTGTACTTTCCTACCCAAAACCATCATTAAGCACCATCACCCCTTATGGTTGAGCATTTAAGACATCCACCACTCAAGACTTCCAAATTAAGTCAAAACCTTGAGATACATAGGTACTAGACCTTTCAAAAAGCATAATTATTTCACCTAGAATCATGCGACGACGAATCCCTAGTTTATAACCACCGGATCCACGTGAGAGGGATCCACGGGATCCGTGGTGTGAAAGCTTAAATCGCCTTCCTCTTCAATTTTAAGCCACTTTTTAGTTATCTAACCACTTTTAGCTTCCATTTATTATCTCCTAGAGCTGATCAATATCCTAAGTGCATGCTTAATCCTCTTAATGGCCAAGAATTAAATTCCCTAAATTCAAATTACCCTTTATATAAACCAAACACTCTTAAGGTTAAGGCATCACTCCCACCTAGCTTTCAAAAATCAGCAACTAGAAGCTCATATAGCATCCTTGTCATCACCATGACCAAAGCTCTTAGCAACAACTCCTCAACCAAAGGCTCATCCAAAAGAAAGGGTCATATGATCCATGAAATTTCATCCACCGAATCATCTCCTATAAGAGATAACAATGCTAGAATCCCACCTCAACAAACTCATTCAAAAATTGCTAAGAGAACCGCAAGGATTAGCATCATACCTTTTGGGCTAGAAAAAGGGTCATCTAGCTCAAAACCAAACATAACTAGTTCTAGCAAGCCATCTAAGCCTTCATTCTTTGAGCATGGACCACACTCATTTAATGAACCTATTCCTCACCCAAACCTCTATTCATTAGAGCATTCACCACCAAGAACCTCCCACTCACCAACTTTCTCGTTAAACAGGGAACCACCCATAACACCAACTAGTCCATTATGGGAAACAAGGAAAAACCATGGACTTGATCATATGGAGGAAGTTCCATTACCACCACCATCATTTTTAGTAGAACCTCATCCCACATCTCAAAATGAACCCCGCAATCGTTCGTAGAGCCTTCTCAAAACATCCATTTTCCTCCGGTTCCTAATCAAGACAATAACTTTTCAAATTGTTTAAAAACTCAAGGACTTGTTCAAGAAGTACGAAATGAGTTACATTTCATGTTCAATCATCTTCTTGAAAGATTGGACCAAATCAACAAGTCTACTCATCCTTAGACTCAAGCACATAGTTGCTTCTTAAGTTTAGTAACTTATTAGTATTAGTAGAATATGTATGGCTAGATCATTCTTTTAGTTTTAGAGATTTGCTTGATTATCTCTTTGTTTTATTGAATGATATCTTATTTGCCATATTGCTTTGAGTATATGTTTGTTATATACATATCTTACTTTCATATTTAGCATTGCTTGATATATCACCATTGCTGAAAAACCTGTCACCAGACATACGGATCCCTGGAAAATGCCTAGACGGATCCCTCCATGTAGGGAACCGTGGGATCCGTGGTACAGAAGAAGAAAATTCTACTAACTTGAGTCTTATTTGCATGAAATTATGCACTATACTCTTGTTTTCTAACCTTTATTTTGTAGATTTTCAAAATACACATGAAGATTTTGACACCATAAAGCTAGGGGAGCTTTGTGTCAAACCATATTGCAAAACCATTTGCAACATAATCCTTATTTGGATTATACTTCATGACACCCCATTGCAACGTTGCAATCTTCAAGGGGAGCATTTTCTTCACAGACGAACCATTTGCAAACATAATTGCAATACATTAGCTTACTTATTTTATGTAGTTGACGCCTCACAAAGGGATGGACTCGTCGAGGGAGTTAAGGCGAGAACCATTCCGTCGCCACTTACTCACTTTACATCTTTTCTTTTACATGTTTTCTTAAAGTTTTCATTAGTTTCTTTTCGACGCTCTTTTGTTTCGACAAAAGGGGAGAAGAGAGTAAAACTCAATTCAAACTTTTACAATTTTAGTTTTACTTAAAATTTTTATGTTTTGTCATCAACAAAAAAGGGGAGATTGTTAATAAAAATAAGCCGTAAAACGTTTATTTATATTTTACGATCTTCTAATGTTTTGTCGATAACAAACGTAAAATCATTATAAAGAAACGAATAAAATACGTAAATAGTTTGAGCCAAGATTTTTCTAACACACTTACGTTTTCACATAAAACACTAAAACAAGTATAAGTGATTTTATGATTTAGTAATATATATGTACAACAGCTAGTGTTTACATATTGGGCAAAATATATACACAACTAGTATATAGTATATAAATAGGTAAAAACTAAAACCCATGGAAAATATCCATAACCCATGGTATTGACCCATACCCAACTGACTAGGTATATTGCACTCATGAGATACATTGTATCTAATAAGAAACCCATGGATCAACCCATAACCCATGACCCATGACCCATAACCAAAATACCCATGGGCAAAGAGGAGCATCCCACGGATCTGTAGGATTAGACTAGACGGATCCCTTGTGGGAGGGATTCGTGGGATCCGGGGAAAAGCAAGCATTTCTCCTCTATAGATAGTGAGCCATTTCTTCCTTTTGGCTTGCCACTCTCACACATACTTTCCCCAAGTATTGTAACTCTCTAACCACTGATCCTAAGGGATCTTTCTATGTAGTTTGTCTTTTGTTTTGTGTGATTCTCTAGGTTCCTCTTAAAGGCGAGATCACCACTTCTTGAAGTCGAGAAAGCTCAAGTCCATGAGTTGCCATGCTTCGTCATCATCAAGACAACTGAGGTTCTCTTGTTGATAGTTCTTTCTTCCTCCGTAGATGTGTTGTGTTGAAGGCATTAGTGAAGGATGCCGAAAGAGTCAAGACGAAAGCATTAGTGAAAGGTGCTTAACGTCTGTGTCAAAAGCATTAGTGAAAAATGCTAAAGGTGTCAAGACGAAGGCATTAGTGAAAAGTGCCAAGCGTTGTGTCAAAGGCATTAGTGAAGGTTGCAAGGATGCCTAGGAATCAAATCAAGTGGCATTAGTGAAGAATGCCTAGGTCGTATAATTGATGAGGTGCATCGTTATACATATAGTAATTGTTTATATTCAAGGATGTTGATATCCTTGATGGTGTTGTAATAAGGAGTGGGTCTCCTTGGGATTAGGTGTTGTGTTGTGTTGAGTAGTAGTTCCTCCATAGTAATGGAACTAGGTACTTAGCCTAGTACCTAATAAAGGGTAGGCGACGTTGTGGTAGGTGTGGTTCACCTTGGTGTGAAAGAACCCGGTGGTTAGCCTAGTACCGGAAAAAGAGTAGGCGACGTTGTGAAGGCTTCTCCTCCATAAGGAGTTGGTGTCGTGTAGTGATTACGAACTCTCGAGTAGGTGACTCGGGAGTGGATTAGGGCAAGGAAGGTGTCCTTGAGTCGAACCACTATAAATACTTGTGTCGTGGTGATGTGCTTACTTTTATCTTTCATTACACGTTTATATATCTATCTATCAACGTCCAACATAAAAACCAAATAGATTAACATAAGTTGATCTAAATGTTTTAAAATGAAGTTCTAATTGGCAAAACTATTCAACCCCTCCTTTTAGTTTTCCACAACCTTCTTGACAGGGTTTCCAGCTTGTGGCAGTTGTTACCTCTAACACAAAAGTGTTAGATTCACTTTTGCTCGTTGTTCTCAATGCCAGAGCTCCTTGGAGTAACACACTATCATAAAACATGATAGAATGGCAAAGAGTGGGTTAGATTAGAATAAACTGTTTAACTGAAACCATCAATTCATATTCAATGAAGATCTAGATGCCTCATAATGCTTTGGCATCTACACAATTATTAGCATAGCAGATCTCCATCATGTGGTTGTATACAGTTGTAAAGGGGAGTCAACCAGACAATTTGCTAGAACTGCCAAGGTCTTACATATTCCAATCCATTCATATTGATGTGCCTTGCTTGCAAATGTTAGTCTAAAACCAAGAAAACACAAAATAGAGTATTTCCATTATGATAGTACAAAGTATGACTAACATGACAAGAGAAAGGAAATTAGTTTCGTTTGGGAACCCAAGCCATCACTGGCTTGGATCTGCCTCTTGCATCAAAATAATTATTTTTCTTCAATACTGATGCATTATTGGGTTTGGTGGACTTCCTAACCCAAACAGTTGAGGTCTTAACAGCATTCCCCTTGTTACCCCAAACAACATTAGTTTTAGACCTGAAAGTATTAGTTTTTGGTCTAACAGTGTTAAGTTTTGGCCTGCCAGTACTAACTTTGAGTCTGGCAGTACTAAAACTTCTTTTGTAAAATTCAACATGTTGTTTAAAGTTTTGAAAGGTTGATGTTGTTTTTTCTTGTAGTGGGTCTTGGGTCAGTTGATGGTGTTGGTTTAGTAAAAACATTTCTTGGGTCTGACACCAAAATAGTTGGTTGGGGGAAGCAGTACAATTTGGCCTAGCAGTATTGACAGTTTTAAGGCCAATTTTCAAAAGCACCGCTCTTGGAGTGAAAGGGGTTGAATGAGAATATTTAGCATTAAAGTTATTCACCCTAGCAAAATTATTCCCATGAAACATACTACCCCTCTGATTATACTTGCAGGTTTTCTGCAGATGCTCAAAACTTTCACATACAAAGCATGATTTGTTTTACCAAACAAACTCATCTTCTAGGTGCCGTGATTTTTGTCTATTCCAATTCATTTGGTTTCCGCTAGGAGTGGATATTCTTTCTCTAGACCTATACATCTCAGCATACCTGACTGTGTTCCTAAATGGTTTTTCCTTTAGTTTAGGTTGGACAGTCTCTACATGTGGAACAGACTTAGTTTCACCATTTGTAGAAGTATTGACTTGTGAGGTATCAAAAGAATCCTTAACATTATTAGTCACTTCCATATTTACATTTTGAGGTCCATACTCTCTTTCAGGTTCTTTAAATTCCTCTATTCCTGTGCTAGACAGCTCAAATTTAGGAGGTTTATATAAACCTGAAGTGGGTGGTGCAACATTAGTGTATCCTAAACCCTTTCATGGTTTAAAAAGACCAGCCTCTATGATCTTATGGGAACAATCTTTTGAATATGCATATTTGTCCACACGAGCTTGAATGTTATCCTTTTCTAAGTTGATTTTATCTAAATCAGTTTTAAGCACAAATATTTCAGCATCTTTATATAACATGTCTCTCTTAAGAACTGTAATATGTTTATTCAAAGCTTCCTCATTTTCTCTGTAGTAATCTAACTGTTTTTCTACAAAGGCTAATCCTCTTTTATGATTAACCAAGTTATACTCAGATTGATTTAATTCTATCCTTAACTTATCATACTGAGTTTTTTAAGTTTCATAGTTATTCAGACAATATTTAGTACAAGATTTATCATTGTATACCTCAGAGTCTGAAAACGCCATTAGTGCCATGTTGGGAGGAGCTGCTTCTTCATGAGCCATGTAGCTCCAGTCAAACCCAACCCCATCAATGGCTAGCATAGCCTTGGAAGATGAATCTTCCCCATTGGCTGTTCTGCTCATGTTTCTACCTTCCTGTAACCTTGGGCTCCTTCATTCCCTAGCAAAGTATCCCAGCTTCCTGCAGTTGCAACATTCGACTTTGGACTTGTCAAAGCCATTAGTTTTAATGTTGTAGATGATGATCTTCTTTCTTGTCTTCTGGTGGAACTTCTTTGCCCTAAAACTCAGGAGTGCTACCTGCCACTTAATGTCCATCTCTTCAAGGTCATCCTCATGTATCTGCTCCAAGTCATCATGAATAACCAGAGATCCATTTGGCTGACTAGCTAGAAAATCATTAACAGTGGCATCACTTAGTTTAGCAGAATTAACTTGTGTGTTAGCAATACCAATATTAGTACTAGCAGTACTAACTCCAATGACATCATTGGTACTTCCAGTGTTTGGTTGAGCCAAAAATGCTATATTTGGTGATCCTGAGCTAGCATCTGGAGTGGTGTATTTATTAACTTGATGCTCAATGATTTTAAAATTGTTGTATAGATCAACAATTTTCATTTTTTTAAAGTCTGGCTTGTTGGTCCAGACAACTACATGTGTGTTCCACTCATTTGGTAAACTTCTCATGAACCTAGAGTTCATATCTTCAACAGAGATATCCACACCCAGAATGGCCAACTTAATAACAATCTTTTGAAGCCTATTGTATATAGAATCAAGAGATTCTGCACCGGTTGCACATAAGTTTTCAAACTGTTGTTTTAGCAGAGTCTTCTGGGTCTTTCTGGTGGCTTCATTCCCACCAAAACCATCTTCAATAGCTTCAAACAACTTCTTTGCATCCTGATGCTTGGAGTTGGTCAATAATTGTTCATCAGGGAAAGACATAAGTAGCAAGCTTTTTGCCTTCAGATCATTCTTTCTTCTAATATTTTCATCATTGGATGTAGGCTTTGGAATGGTTGGACCCTCTCCATCTTTTCCTGGAATAGGCACTGCAATGAAAGAATTTCCATTTTCAATGATCTCCCAAAGATTGTAATCCAGCATTAGAAAATACTGCTCAATCTTGATCCTCCACACATCATATTCTCCCTGCTTCACATTGGGGATCTTTTGTAGCAGCATGTGATTGGTTTTTTTCAAATTCCATTGCTTCACATTGGGGATCTTTTTGGTCACTTAACAATGTTGGTAAGTTGTTTGTACATACCTGAAGTGATGTTGTAGTCGAAACGAGTTTTCTTGGTTAAAAACTTATCAAGTATACTTTTATATAACGCGTTCTTACGTTTTGTGATTATCAAAACATATAGAGATCGAATAATGAAAATAACGTTTTTGACATTATTTGTATTAACATTTTGGACCAACAACTTCGAACACCTTTATCTATATCTATGAACCTTTGATTGGAGATCCCTTCAATGAGATTCTAGTCTAGATCTATGTAAACTGTGCACTCCCTTCATATATTTAGAAGTTTGAGGTTCTCTTGGTTTCCAATATAGCTAGAACGAGTGTGCACTCCGCACCTCCTAACTCGACTGTAAACTGAACCTGATTAAGCCCTTGATCGTCAAGTAAATCACAATTACAGAAAATATAATATGACACTAAAATCACCAACATCTAACATAGCAAACACCACTCGTTTCTGATTAAGAACTTAAAACTATGGTTAAAAATTCTTCATTCTTTGTGAACGGAAATTGAATTTAACAACTAGCAATTAGCTAGGAAAAAGAAATTACAAGGTACATGTGAGGGTTTTTTGAGGTGAGGAAAACAACTCAATCATAGGAAAAAGAAATTACGAAGTACATGAGAGGGCTTTTTTGAGGTTTGGAAGACAACTCAATCAAAGTTTTTCCTATATAAACTTGAGATCCAATTACATCATTTTGAAGAAGACCTTTCTTTGGTCTTTTGAAAGAAAAAACAGTTATGGCAAATCGCCATAAGATCCACATTGTTGATTGAATCATGGCGTCAAGGATTGGATGGATATATAATACCGAACACATAACTGTTACATTACCTCATTTGTGATACTGATCCGATATTTGTATATAGTTTTTTTTTTTTTTTTCATATGAACCACTTAATATGGGCTCAATCCTTTGATCCCACTTAGAGATCCACTAAAGCTTTGTCCTCCCTTTTAAAAGGCTAATTAAGCGGTTCATATAAAACCACTTAATTTGGTAAACACCCCCTTTGTCTTAGTGTTAAGGGATCCCTAAAAATTCTCTAAATGCCCCAGCTTGCCCAACTTTATTACCCCAAATGCCCCACTTTTTTAACTTCTCAAAATGCCCCATGGGCAACTCTCCCAACTCGAATATTTGGGCAACTCTATCAAATACATGACATGTGTCCCATTTTGTGGGCAACCTTGACTTATCTAAGTACAGTGTAATAAAGTTGATTGGGCAACTTTGACTTTTAATGTTAGAATCGACAATTTTTGTCTTTTAGCCAAAAGTAATGCTTTTTATTATTAAAAGTACACAAATATTGGGCAACTGGGTCCCACAAGGTTGTACTTTGGGCAACTTATGATGTATTAAGTGTTGAATGTATTGAAGATATAAAAATTTTAAAAAGGTATAAGTAGTTTAACCTTTATACATCCCTTTATACATTTATACACTTATACAGATAAACTTCCTCAACACACTTCTTATTTGGAACCACCACATCGCCACCACACAGTTCCTCAACACAATCTTCCTCAACACAATTCTCAGCAAGAGCGAACACCGTGTCCGATCACATTGGCAGTACATCGGCACTACACTGTCCGATCTAATGTCTATCAGAAAAACTTTTAGGGTTAGGGTAAGTAATACATCATAAATCATCTATTGATTTATGGTTTCTTAATTATGTTTTCGCTTGTTTAGGGTTTCGATAATTTATGGTTTCGCTAATTTAGGGTTAACTTTAACGTAATTGTTCTTGTTTGATTTTGGGTTTCGATATTTTAGGTTAACTTATTGGGTGATTAATTGTTTCGTAAGATAACTTGTAACCTATTGGGTGATTAATTGTTCTTGTGGTTTTAGTGATTTGTTGCTACTTATTAAGTTTGACAAACCACCGTAAGTAAAGTTGTAGTAAGTGAATAAAGCACTCTAATGATGGTGCAAACCGGTTGGGTTAACGAAACAAAATACAGAAAATTAAATTGCGACACAACTAAATATAATCCGGTGATCCCAAGTTTGAGAGTTGTTAGAGTCGTAACCATCGTCGTAAAGATACTCGAGCAACCTTCAAATCAGCTCATCCCACTGCATACAATGCATTGAATTCTCTCGTCGGCGACTTCCTCCATCTCTAACAAGACTTCTTCATCTTGGAGCATAAGTCGCTCCCTTTTGGCTTCCATCTCTAACAGCACTTCTTCATCTTGGAGCATAAGTCGCTCCCTTTCGGCTTCCATCTCTAACAGCACTTGTCTTTCTGCTATCTCCCATTCTTCTTCCTCCTTAATAGCAGCGTCCTCCATTTCTATTAAAAGTTGTTGTTCATCAATTTGTTGGCCAAAGTCTTTTTGTTCCGGAAACTGTTGGCTGAAGTCTTTTGTTATGGAAATGATTCAGGAAATTGTTGGCTGAAGTCTTTTGTAGACATTATTGATATAATTTTGTAACCTATTTAGCAACACCACTTGAATTTAAATTCACACATATAAGGTGGGTAAGTTTGAAAATTTATTACCACGAATATGTCAATAAATGTGGTGCAGTGGAACCTCTCCCATATACTTGACATGGGCCCACATTGTGATTACTTACACGATTTATTGGGCAACGTTTGCTTATTTATTGCAAAGTGTGAAGGAAGGTTAATTAGAATGGGTGTATCGTGAAAGAATGATCGAGACGGCCGTGGTCAAACCATGGATTGAATTATTGTTGGAACCATCGCAAGTACGAAGAAACCACGCTTATAATAACCGCTGAAACCACGGTAGTTCGTAAGAAACGATCTAGTATGAAGAAACCACGGCTAGTTCGTAAAGAAACCACGGCTAGTTCAGAAGAAACCACGGCTAGTTCGTATAAAAACCACGGCTAGTTGAAAACATACCACGGCAAGTATGATCAAAACCACTATGCGGATCGTTGAAACCACGCTCACTGAGATGATACGACGGCTAGTTTAGAATAAACAATGATATTAGAAGATTGGAAGTCGGTTTAAATGTAATATCATAATTTATATGTAATCGCTTAGTAGTGATCCTTATATTATTAAACAAGCAATAATAATATCAACTAATAATATTTACAAAACATTGACAACATTTTGGATATTTACCGATTTATCATTCCAATAGTTACTACAATTGATTATACATACACAAAGAATGACCATTCCTTATGAGCTAACATCTTTAAGTACCAATTATATACATACATATTGAATCTTGTATTTCCATAGGTACTCAAACATTCTTTCACGATAGCAAGAGTCGTTCGCAGGATCGCTGCATGGCATGTTATGAGTCACCCCATAGGTTAATGCAAGACCATATCCCGCATCACCGTATTGACTGCTTTGTTTGGGGACGCCAACACATTTTTGAAAGGTAATCCGATAGCGCTGATATCTATGCCTTTGGCCGCAAAGACTGCTTCATCTAGTAATTTTGGCGCCAATACTTAAATTTTGCAGCATGGTATCCTTCCACCGACACGCTTTGTTTGTAAAGGCCGAAACGAATCACAATGTCAAAACACCGTGATCGATATGCGCTCTCCTACCGCCCAAAGGTTTGTCGTTCGTTATTGGAATAGTACCTACATCATTTATGATATCAAGATAAAGCACCACGAACATTTTTACACACCCACGGCAATATGGAAAGAAATAAATACCTTTTCAACATTAGCCCAAGGCACCGGGTACTTTACACCATCCGCCCAATAGGTTCGCACTCATTAACTACTTGAGGTGTGAAAAGGGACCCACCATAGCCCACCGGCATCCGATGGTCGAAATGCCACAAAGAATCTACCCATATGTCAAGTGTCATTATACACCCTAAGCACATTATTAAAAACATGGGAATCACAAAGAAACATTTATGGTAGAATACTAACAATCGATTTTATACGCACTCGTCCCCCACCATCCATCCTTGTTTGCACCCAGAGCATAAACAAATCCCCAAACCGAGATCAAGAGTGTCTCATTGCCCCTGGGAAAATAAACCTAGTACCATTATTTCTTTCAAAATTTTTAACGGAACATGGCATTTTACCTTTTGTTTTTTTCTCCCATCTCCGCCAGATTCTAAATTATTAAAAATTAACTGCTTTAGTTAATGTTTGTATTACAAAGTAAGAGATATAAGTTGACACGGTCACCCACAAACGGTTCCAATGTATCATCAAACTGGAGCGTGAGGGATGGGGTTCACAACCGATCCTTGTCAACGCCTTTGGAGTAGTACGGTGGAGTAGTATAGTGAGCAATATCTCCCCGGCTTCTCTTACGCTTATGGAGTTGAAAACTAACTGATTTTTCATTCTTCAAAAATAAAACGATTCATCTTTTAACAAGGAGCTCGACTATCCAAACAATTAAATAACTTCAATGCTCAACGTTATTCTACAATAAATTATTTTAGTCATGACTAACCATGGTGTGATATTAAGGACAACAACAACAAAGCATGACTGCTTGTCTTGGGCCTCAGATATTTTCAAAAGTAAATCCTCCGCAGTTGACTATGTATGTTTAACTATTTACATGACTGCTAAGCGTGGTGTCTATTAATAAACCATGATCTTATTGTTCACCATATTTCCATCAAATATTTGCTCCATCCATTTTCGCCATAACCATATTTCGATAACATTAATTGATTTATGTCGAGTTCTAAAGGAGTTAGGTTTCGTGAAAACCACGATGAAAGGGAGTGGTCGATAAAGGTAGCAAGAGAGGTAATGTTTCTCAAATATATGAATTATATGGACCGATGTCGAACCTACTTACCGCTAACACTCAAGTGCTAGAAGACATAAGAAGAGAGAGATATACGGTATTGAAAAAAAAAGTTATAGAACCAACCCATGCTATAACTCTAAGCAATCACAAAGGTTGAGCCAATGCAAGATGTTGGTCCTAGTAGTGAAACTAATGTTCTAAGCAAATGAATTGTCAAGACACTCAAACACAAGTCAACCATAAGATAAAAGAAAATAGTTTGCATGTCTCCTATGTTGTCAAAGTGATGTTTTAATGAAAAGATATATTAATATTTTAATAATTATATCAATCAGAGCACATTGTAAAGATAAGATAAGATTCTTTGCACACAAAGAAAGATGATTTTATTCTAAGTCAAGCAAGACAATGTAAAAGATAAGATTCTTGTTACTACTACATATCCTACTACATAATATTTTCCTAGTTTCTTTCTCTTATTATCAGATCTCACTTTCTTCTTCTTTTGTCGCCAAGAACAAAGACTAAATGGAAACTTTCAAAATGATGAAGAAGAGTACGAGTTTGTCTTAAACAACGATTTCCTTTGACGGTTAGATGTTTTGGGAAGAACCAATGAATATGGTCTATAGGCATGAGTGTGTGGATGAGGACAATATCCTTACTTGGCGCCCAAGACTTCTCTTGGGATGATTTATGGAGTTGATGAGGAAGAGGAGGAAGAATATGAAGATCTAGAGAATGAGGAGAGGTGAATCGAGCTGGTGCAGAAGATCGAGAAAGAAAGAAATGAGGTAGAGGAAGAGTTTCAAAGAGGTGATGCAAGAAAGGAGGTGGTGCAACAAACGCAGGAAGATGATAACAACCCAATGGAGCAACATGAATAATCCTACATTATTTGAAAATATTTCTAATTTGGAAAATAGGATTACTAGTCTTGAAATACTTCCGACTCAAAGCAATTAAAAAGTGCGGAGAAAAACTAAAATGTAGATTATGATGATGGTCATTTATGTATTTAGTATCATATTTGTTTTTAGGTGTCGAAAACTGCTTTAATGTATGTTTATGTGCTATCTATGCAAATGTATTAATGTATATAGTAATCAAATGAAAAGTGGACTTGTTTGTTGATAAGAGAATTAAATGTACCTTGACAACATCTCGCCCATCCTCATCATCAATGCATATCACCAAAAGGTCAGGTATCCCTTCCATAACCGCTTTCCTCAACGTCCATATCCAATGTGTCTAATTGTGGAGCAACTTATGCAGCTGGATCATAAACGTTGTTCACGGTAAAGCCCCTCTCTCGCAGCCACGGGTCTAACAATGGTGTAACCCACAAACCATTCCCACCAAAGAGTGGCCGCCAAACAACAATTTTTTACTTTGCATCACATTATTACCGCACTATTCACATCCATCGATTCCTAGATAAAGGGTAATGGGTTTGATTTTGAAATAGAATAAAACAATATATATATAGGGAAAAACAAATCATAAGCAATGAATCATTCAAATTAAAGAAATTTGTTATCAACCGCATTATATTGTTGGAATGATGAGCATCACAAGACCTCCGATAATGCAATCATAAGTTGGGACATAGGCCCCAGAACTCATCGAATCGCATAACAATACACTGGATCATTGCTCCGATGGTGTGTTCATCTGTAGTATCCAACGGGTTGTTGGCATCAACAAGATCCACCAAAAAGTTAACATACTTAGGCAATCAAAGACACCTTCGGAATGAAGAAAAAATTCAAATAACTGGTTTTACCTTAATCTCACCAACATCATCTTCTCGACTTTATTCCTAAAGCATCCTCAATTACCACAATTTTTGTACTGTAACTCATATAAGAGTCAGGATACACCAACTACTCCTACACGCTCTTCTATAGTACCAACCTGTGACTTAAGGGATTTAAGCTCGCACGAAGTCATCTTTATCTAAGGTATGCGATTCCTTCTTTGTCACATTTGATCCCATCTCAACCTCAACATTATCACAACATCTTCAACCTTCTCGTGCTCATTCATATTCAACATTTCACCAAGCCCAACAACTCTTCTTCAACAATTTTGTCATTGACACTAGACGCTTGAGCTCAACTACTCATCAAGGCCACGAAGGGACATTTAAATCGCTTGAATTCCACCGCATACATCCGCATCACCCATACCGCCTTCTTCCACCATCGCTGGTCACCCAACTTTCTTCTTTCAACAAGTTGAATCTAGTTGACGGATGTATCCATATCGCGAATGTACCACGGACAACCGAGCTCGGCATTTGTCGGCACAATCTTCCGAGTGGTCCGAAAGCTCGAATAACAAAAGAGATAAGTCGATATGCTAAATGCAAAAAAACATACAACAGTAACTAATTTTGGGTTTTACTTACCGGATCGAATAAAATTGTATAATGTTTTTTTCAAAGTTTTTACTTTGGACCAAGCTAGACAACGGGATCTTCTCTCGGTCTTTGGTCCGTAATCGAGTCATTGGGAATGTCTCCATAATCCAAATCAAAAACATATACATTGAATTAATGCTAGTGATTGTGATTAGTAGGGATTATGGTTGCAGTGGTTAGATACCAAAGGTTCGATATGTAGTAATGGGATACAATTACATAACGTGTTGTTTCAAGATGCTGGTTTTTCTCAACTAAAGGATGAAGACACATTGTCGCGGGTTTCAACCAACTGCTTACCTAATGCCAAACCATCAACCATAACATCCTTAAATCTACACAAACACTTACACCGACTACGTACAATGCCTAGGAACCAAGCCAATGGCTAATGAACAATGCCAACACATTATTAAGATTAACCATCGTAATATACAAGCACAAATAAGGTTGTATGCTAACGATGGTAGCACATTCCGCAGCTATTTGATTGTGTCTTTGACTTGCTCACCAACCGCTTCCATGTCCCGACATACCGCCGAATTAATAGGCAACCTTCCTTTACCGCTCTATGTTTCAAACATACGAGACACCGTCGCTTCGGGAAACATTCAAGGGATGTCATTCTGCTTTCTATATGGGTTTTATCGGTTGTGGTGGTAGGATTGCATCCGCTAGATGCCTTCTTAGCATTACCACCCCAATAGCACTCAAATTAACTGTTTTGACGACAACGACGACCTCAGAATTGAAATTGGAAACCAGAGGATTTAACGCAAGCATTGTACTATACAAGCTTGCTACGGGAACTTTCAAAGACTTGGGCATCGAGGGGATGTTGGTCCTTTACGCTCAAACCGCTATGTGAATCACTAATTTTGCGACTCATCGTGATATGGCGGTTTATTAGGATGTCTTGTTTCATTGTAGTTTGATGTAGTTTATGTTTTAGTGTTTGCCGTAGCTTCAGGTGTGTCGATGCAAACATTTAAGTTGTTATGTATTGTGCTAACTTGGTATGTAAAATAACAAAATATGTATGGATGTATAAATTTAAGTTGTTATGTATTGTGTTGTTGGTATGTAAAGTAACAATATATGTTTCGATGTATATACAGTCGGACTACCAATTGTTCTAGACAAAGCCGTTGTCTTCCATAAGAAAGGTATAACCGACAACATATGCAATTACCTTCAAGAATGCACCCAACGCCCGCATCGTGGTACTGCTTGGTGATTGTGGTATCCGGTATGCATATTCTTATACTGACCGTCACATGGGAAGTCATTAGCCGCCGATAACCCCGCACAGCCGCCTTTGCATATCGTGAGCATATGTCTAATTTTTTTAAAACACGTAGTATGTGTTTGGTAGACATGTTGTTGTCAATGTTGGTTGTAATTGTAATCGCTTGTAACAAGGGATGAATTTTGTATGTATTAGGTATGTAGTAGCTAAACCGATGTACCAACTACTTTAATTAATGTGAACCCCAAACAGGATGTATTATTTTGTTAATATCGTTGTCATTAAAAGTGTTCGTGATCGTTGGGGTTTTTGTATTCACTCTATGTAAAGAATGTATCGGAGGGAATGGTTCGATTTCGCAGATAAGTGCCCTTTCATGGTGGCCTTTATTACAACTTATTCATTTTATTTTTAAGTTATTTTTAAATAATGAAAAGCATTTCGCAGATAAGTGCCCTTTACAAGCGTATGTTGTCAGATCCCCACTGCTCGTAAGAAACAATCACGCAGTTAAAGAATTTAGTCGATGAAAAGATACTCATTTTGCAAGATAAGTGCCCTTTTCATGGATGTATTATTTAGGTTAAGTACTTACTAATTATCTTGTTAACATATTTTTAAATGAAATACTCATCGCTGCCTTGATCCTTGTACCCGTGGTTTCAAGAATGCTTATATCCGTGGTTCCACCGACAAGGAGATGAAACCACGGCTAGTGTAGAAGAAACCACGGCTTGTTGACAAGAAACCACGGCTAGTTTACAAGAAACCACGGCTAGTTTACAAGAAACCACGGCTAGTTGACAAGAAACCACGGCTACTTCAGTAGAAACCACGGCTAGTGGAGAAGAAACCACGGCTACTTTAACAGAAACCACTGCAACTAGTTCTTGTGAGGTACTTCAATCCAACAATACTTAAAATGCACACACTGTTATGGTAACCACAATTAAACCAAACAACATAGAACACAATGAAAACACACACCAAGAACACATATTTGGTGATTATGGGTCTTTGTCTCTGATGTTTCTTTCACAGTTATTAAACCACCCCGATTATATTTGCTATTACTAGTTTTGCTACCATAGCCTTACCACATAAGTTTTGATTAAGATACGCATGACACGCACTCACTAAGATTAACATAAACATAAATTTTCATGAAACATAGGATTACATGACAACTACTTTGTTACAAACACTCGTGTTAGGCATCCCGATCCCGCAACACTTTTATTGAAAACACACTAGCCAACACCGACATACAACATTGCATCATCGTCCCTACCATGGCAACAAACCCTTAATCTTATCTCGTGAAAAGGTCAATATCCCGACCCTTAGTTCGAACTCGCTAGCCGTAACCTTCACCCATCGCTTGATGTAATCTTTCCTTTGAAGTTCATTTGAAAACTCGCCATTTTCTTAGGTAGAAACTGCAACCGCAGCCTCCAACTCTTCCACAAATTCACCCTTTCACGATTCATCGATCCACCTTCATGCAAACCCCGCATATCCGCCACCGCCAATACTCGACCGATGCCTCCGGCAATAGAAGATGAACATATCCTCCCATTGATAAGAATTTGACGCTCACGAACTCATTCAACCTAATTTGTCCCGCCATGGCTTATTTTTTTACTTTGATCCAAATATTAACCAAAACTTGAATCATGAATAGATGTATATGCATGCTTAAATAGCATAATCAATGACAAAAGATCCAAAAATAATCACATGCAAAGCCTTAATGAAAGGTCGAATTAACCAAGGTAGAAAACAAATAAACAAGCATATTTCAGCTTGACCAACTTTATGAGGTCCGACATCGCTATTTGTTTTTATCTTAGTTTTAAACAAGCATAATCAACGAAACTGCTTGAGTCACTATTATAGTCAAAAATCGTGTCCGCTATCATGATCGCATTTTGTATCACCAACTTTGGTATAGATTCACGCCTTTAGCACAAATAATTGAGATGTTCTATTGTAATTCAAATTTTAGCATAAAAAATATGAAACCGTAGTTGGCTAATATGAAAAGTAGTAGTTGGCTAATATGAAAAGTAGTAGTTGGCTAATATGAAAGAGGACAAATTGTAGGTGGTTTTGCCTCGTATTTTGCATTGACTAACCTTTCACATTTATTTACCATGATAAAATACAAATACTTGGTTAATAATACAAACACAACGCTTTATTCATGACAAAACACAAATATTGTTTAAAACTACACAACCATGTGCAGAGTGTTTAACTTTAAGCATACAATTTCATTAGTTAAATAAAGAGAACATTGTACTAGTAATTATCCATGTTATTGAAATCATCCAAGTGATATGTATTTGATGATTCAGTGGAGTGAGTTTAGGTTAATGCCGAGTTATCTACGTAACCCTCCCGATCACGTTACTTGCTTCACCATCCCAACGCACGCATCCCAATCCGTAAATTCTCCCATTTTGAAAATACCAGAGTCCGCTTGTGATTGTGGCTCATCTTGCAACCGAAAATGAGTACCGACGACGCTGACCCGCTCCTTGTTCACCGCCATCTCTTGCACAACTTCTTTACCATTGTCTTTCCCGGTATTTGTTTTTTCTCGACAACAAATATAACCTATATTGTCGAATAGTAAAAACATTTTAGATGCCCATTTTGAATGAACTATCTAGGTTACCGTTTGTCACAAGAATGGTTCCATGCAACTGCACGGTATGCCCTACTGTACCACACCTCCCACATTTTCTAACTTTTGGCTCCTCATTTTTGATGGGAAGCGATCTTTGTTTTAGGTCTTCCCGCCGCCTCTTATCCATCAACGGCGGTTTAACCTTTGCAAGTTACCCGGATCATCCCATTCGACTCTATTTCCAAAGGATACACCATTTCATGATATGTGCCTTTGAGTGCGCTTTTGTAAACCATGTTTCCGCCCATTTGTTACGCTTAGTCAATTTTTCTTCTACACACGCACACACATGACCACATGGTAGTCCCGAAGTTGCCATTTCCTGCACGTTATTCGTAATCAAAAACCATACACGAATAAACAACAATTACCGTAATTGACAACCGGTATATTGCAGGTACCTGCAACTGCATTCATTCTTTACGAAATCAACAATATGACTACGACGATTGTCTATAACTTGGTACACAGCACACATGGCAATGCCTCTTACTTCCCAATTCGCACTCTTCCACATTCTATGCTCAACCTTCCTAGATGCCCAATTTGTAAGTTCAAATTCAAAAGGCTCGCAAAATAAGCGCACATCATGTACCATTTATCGAACCAAGAATCAAATAATCGCGAAGATATATACCGTAGTATTTTTCGCGACGCTCAAATACCAATCTTGTAGAAGACGTCTCGTAGTACTCCAAGAGCATAGTTATTGGTACCTTTCGGACGTGCCTTGTTAGTGAATTTATTGACTCCGCACCGCTTGACGTCAAATAATTGTATCTTTACCACCGCAGAGGCTCTTGACCACTTTTCGCACCCGCGCTTTCAAGTTTTTTTTGACGGCTTCGATTTTTGGAACGAAGCTCAAATTGCATTATCAAAATCTTCAACAGATAGCTTTTGCACACCTTCCAAGACAAAGCCTTATGCTTTTACGGTGATATTGCAATTCATCATCAAGTGACGACAACAATAACCATGAAAGCAATTTGGAAAAACCGTGTCACACGCTTTTGTTATTGAATGATGCCTCGTCTCAAATAATCGCCAGATTAGGCACTTCACCAATGCATTCTTTCAACCACCCCAAAACAATGTCCAGTTTCAGCCGTCTCACCGTATGCGACCCTTGTAGCGATTGGAATAACTGATTATTATCATTCATACCAACAAAGAAGCATGTTGGTTCCGAGATACTTCTTTCGTATGCGCAGATCAATTATAATCAATGGCCGCATGAAGGCTATAAACTCCGAATCTAGTATCGCTATATATATTACCGATTAGTATACGCTAAAGCTTAATAAGATGTGTGTATAAGAATAATAATAGTAAAAATACTAATACTAACAAAGTAATATAAATGTGTCCGAAACTTACCGCAAAACCAAATGCTACAAAACCATCTTAAATCTTCCACTGCCTCAGACGATGTGTGTTACATCCCTCGCTTTTTTGCTTTAGGTTATGACAATATAAAGCTAATCGCTCAAACGATTGTTCATGTTTACTGCTCAACACCTCAAAAGCCAAATTCCTACCCCCAAGCTCGCTTGTAAGAAACGCTACTTTCCATTCAAGACTCGATCTCGCTTGTATGTCCTTTCCAAGATATACCCTCCGAGTATCTTTCAATTTATCGATTAGCAACCCACTAAGTAATTTCATTGTCGACACGATGATTAGGATGTAATTCAGCTCTTGAACATGTGTGGACATTGTTGATGCTAGAAACAAAGAATGTGCTATCCTTTTTTTTTACGTGTATATATGTTCCATGAGCAACCTTCATTTATACATTTCACTGCACTGTGGGTTCAGATTTAATAACTTTGTATTCAAATCGCTCAAGTAATGATTTCTTTCCAATAGTAAACATGCATTCTCGCTTTATTATAAAATTCTTTATGTTTAAAAAAATGTATCGGTTATTTGGGAATCGATGTTTTTAATTCGCTTGTGTGCAGCTTGGTGGCATGGGCATATTTTTAAATGAATCTCTTTGCGACGGAGGAAGTGAATAATCAGTTGGTGAAAAAGGTATCCTCGACCTTTGGTGTGTCATGGTAACTATCATTGTGAAGCAAATGGAAAATTCAGTGTCTAATGATAAATGATTAGAAGTCAAGATGATTTTACCTCCAAGGTGGCGGTTCTTTGTTGAAATTAGCAGAGCTTGAGTTTCCTCATTCTTAAAACATAGTTCACGAATGAAGTATTGGACGCCTTCATCATCAACCACGCCCAATTCCATGGAACCATCTTTGTAAGATAACCCGACTCTATCATTTGGTGTCTCTTTGACAACAGGCACTTTTTTCTTCACATACGCAACTAGTTTATTGAAAGTGATATTTTAGGTAGTTTCACCCATGTTTAGAAGAAGGATGCACTAAATAAACCTTAAAAGTAGAATTGTCATCGTAATCCATGGTTGTGTTTTGAACAAACTTAGGTGGAAAAAATTGTTGGACATTACAGTAAAGTCTTTTTAGTAAACCAAGTGCAAACTACCAGCCCTTTGTACTTGTGCATTTACTTAGGTTGCCCAACACTGTAAACTTTCTAAGGTTGCCCAAAATTATTGTATCAACATTGATACACTTTCATGAGTGTATTAAGTATAAACCACCCATTTGTGATTTGTTTATTTTAAATGTTGTACTTGTGCCAACTGCCTAAGATTTACTAAGATACACATTTATTTGTGTTATGTGACAAATTTATTAACTTTCCTAAACTTGCCAATCGCCTAATCGGGTCGAAACTAGTAACTTATCCCAACTATATATACATTGTAATAAGTAATACCAATTTCAAAGTTGTAGTAATGTCTAACGGTAAAATTGATTATGCTATAACTAGTTTTAGTAATATATTTGGGATTCTTACTTTTGTTTTTCATAACTAATGTGGATTGTGCGAAGCGCTTGTTTTTGAAGTGGAACCACCATGTGATGACGTGATTCATGAAATATATAGCAAACAACTTAACAAAAGATCTAAGAAGGATGTAGTTGAAAATGTGTGTTGGCGGTCAAGGAAATAGGTGACAATAATAAAGATGAGCACAAAAGTATAAATGGAAATGTTGATGGTGACAAGATGCTTACTAAGAAGCATGAAGATGAAGCAATAATGGAACAACAAGTTTAACAAGATAGGGTCTGAAAGAGAAATGGAAGAGAGAATGCGGCAAGACCGGAACAGGAGGATCTGCTCAGAACATAGAATAAGGTCACCTTGGACAATCAAAATGAAGGATAAATTTAGTAGAATTTAGTTAAAGTTAGATTAACAACCCGCACACCGATGCATTTTTTTTTCCTAAACTTAATCTTAGTATAAGAAAACATGTAATATTCAATTATTTAAAGTTCATATATTTAACTTTCCGCCTTGCAAGTTTGTTTCGTGCTTATATTGTTGGGAATAAATTGAAGTGAAATTGTTCATTGATTCATTCAAGAACAATGCTTTACACCATACCTTACAAAATGCAAACAACTTCAAATGCCACTACAAGAAAAAGAGGTATACAAGATATACTAATCCTAATCTACTACATCCGCTCCAACATCTAAGAGGGTTAAAAGAAATGATCGCATCTTTCACACTAGATCGGATATGCTCACATCTTTCACACTAGATTCCTTCTTTCTCGGATAACTAGGACGAGGAAGCTAAGGATCAAAATGGGAAGGATGGATTGATGCAAATAATGATGATGAAGAAAATAAAGTTTCCTTTATGCTTCATCCGCCGATTTCACCAAAAGCAATCCGCTTTCCTTCACCAAGCTCTTCCTCTATACGGTGTGAAGATGCACCAAAACATGGCGCAGTATGCAAGTACCACCTCCCTTTCGCACGAGTCCTTTGTTGAGGTTGAGGTGCCGGAGGTCGGGAGTAATAAGTATCTCAAAGAAGGAGTTCCTCCGTGTTATCGTAAGAATCACTTGATCCACTACACCATCATCTTCGTAAGAAGAGAGAAATGGGATGTCAAAGGGCGAGGGTCATGTGAGGTGTCCGAATCGAGAAAATCACCGGATGATGAGGATGATGGAGAAGAGGTTGATTCACAACCTCCGTGAAGTATTCATGGTCAATTTTGTTGATTGTGTTTGTGATGAAACTAGGGTTCATAATGGTAATTGGGGTAAAATGGTGTGAGAGAAGTATGCATTGGGATGATTTTATAGACCGTTCAAGGATCAATGTAAGTTAATGCGAGTTGTTGGCACAAGAATTTAGAATCTTACCAAGATATCCAAGTTTTGGTCTGGGTTGGTTTCTATTGAAGTGCATAACTATCAAATGTGTTGTTGTGTAGTAAATGAAGTCATTGACTATTTGTCTTGTTGTTTAGCACTTACTATAAGTGGGTAGATGGTTGTGGGCATTCCTAAGCAATGTCGCTTGTGGAAAACCACAAGAAGTGCAAATTATTTGGGCAACCCACGGTAGTATATTTCTAACCACCCCGTGTTTGGGCAACTCAAGGGTCATATGTAACATGTTGATCTATTAGTATATAATCCCCAAATCATCGCGCTATCAAATTATTCATCTTTAAACACTTGAAATTGGCGATATCACAAACCCTAACAACGCCTAAACTCATAATTAAACGTCGCTTACATCCAAAGGACACAAATGCCGATGAATATCCCACCACACACAACGTCGTGCATACCTAACCGAGAACAATCATATCAAGGGTTCCATGAGATGATTGGTTTTCTCAAACACACACCAATTCACTATGCAATAAGTGTACAACCTATCATTGTTCAAGAATACATTAATCAATTTTGGTTGAAGGCAAAAATTCAAGAACGAGTTGGAACCGAGGTTATTAGGAGTCTTGTTGATAGGAACGAGATAATAGTCAACGAGGATGTGATTAGGGATGTTTTGAAGCTGAATGATGCTGATGGTGTTGTCAATTTGTCTGATGATGATATTTTTCAGGGGTTGCAAAGATTGGGTTATGAGAAAAATGTGGAAAGAATTAAGTATCATAAAGGTATGTTCTCACCCCAATGGAAGTTTTTAATACATACTTTGCTTCTGTGTCTAAGCAACAAGACCACTGGGTTTGATGAGTTTCCATCAAAAATAGCAACTGCTGTCATATGTTTATCACAGGGGAGGGTGTTTAACTGGTCTAGGTTGATCTTTGAGGGGTTAATAAAGAACATTAAAGAAAAGGGTAAATACTACTTATATCCTAGGTTTGTTCAATTAATAGTCGAGAAATGATCACGGCACCCATTCATCATAAAGGGAGTATGAGGTACATCATATGTCTCCTAGGGTGTTTACACACTTGAGAAAAAATGACAAGTTCTCGTGAAAGATTACACCTTTATTCCCTAATATGCTTAAACTGCCAGACATTCCCGAAATGAGGAGGTGCTTGAATCCCAACCCAACCAAAGCAATGATGCTCAACCCACTCCGACAACGCTCGAACATACCGCTACACCATTACCTTTACTCGAATCACAAAACACCCAAACCAATGATGTCGCTCCCATCGCTACCACCG
This sequence comes from Chrysanthemum lavandulifolium, assembly GCA_022545495.1. Taxonomy (NCBI): domain Eukaryota; kingdom Viridiplantae; phylum Streptophyta; class Magnoliopsida; order Asterales; family Asteraceae; genus Chrysanthemum; species Chrysanthemum lavandulifolium. Next base: position 166,516,144 of record CM040238.1, on the reverse strand, counting down.
AACCTCAACCCAATGCCAACAGACGATCCCACGGTGAGAATATTATAGAAGTAGTTAATGAATTGAAGGCTAAATGTACACAAATGGAAAAACAATAAGAAGGTCAAGGAAAGGGTTTATGTGTTGGAGAGAGTAAGAAGACCAAATGGAAAAAACAATAAGAAGGTTGGTGCATCTAATAGAGTAATGAAGATGACTAAGAAAGGCGGTGTCCTCAAAGGGAGGAGCAAAAGCATTTGTTCGTGGGAGGAGGTAAACATGGATGTTGACCTTAATGAAAGCAATCGATGCGACCTTAATGACAACCACAGCCCCACAAACACCCAAGGAACTTGAAAAGAGGTTGCCGACATTGATGAAGTTATGTAAAAGCTACCGAGTCGGATCGATCGGCATCGCACATTTTCCTATTATACTTAGACCCACCGGTCCTAAACCTTGGCTAAACCTTTGGCTAAAGGGTTTAAGGTTGAAAAGCGTAATTGATAGAGGAAGGAAAAGAACAAATGGTAGAACCTTTAATGTTGCGCTTGTAGACGAAGAGGAAGAAGTTGTACATGTCAGATATAGTGATGATACAAATGACATCACCGCCAGAACCTCGAGGTTATTTCATCAACAGTTACGTCAGATACACATATTGGTACTACAACCACTGATAGTACGATTATCACAACTACTGTAACACAACCATCGCAGGAGAAGGAGGTTGCAGGTACGCTGCTGAACTTATGTAGAACCTTAGAAATTCCTGAATCTGTTATTGCACCTGTTCCCATTGTAATTGAACCTACTGGAAATAAACAATTGGCTAATACTTTGAAGAATGGGGAGGCAGTGAATAAAGTAGTAGATCAACGAGACATAGGAAAGGGTGAAGCTATTTCTGAACCTGAAGTAGATGAACTTCAATTTGATAGTACGGATGATCAGATTTCACATGATCGTGAATTATCAATACAATTGGATGAAAATTTTAAGGCTGAATATCTAGAATTAGAAAAAAAAGAAAGAACAAGATGAAGCGACTATGAGAGTGATTGAACAATTGAACAAGGAACAAGCATTTGTCCAAGGTTCTGAAATGATAAAGTTGGAAAGGAGTAATGAAGAATGGGCACTATTAGATGTTCCATCAAGGTCAAAGGTTGTTGCTGCGAGGGCGAGACAAATGCAGAATGAGAGAAGTGTCGTACCATACAATAGTAAGAATAAAAAACATCCAACTAGGGTTCAAAGGAGAAATTTCATGATCTCAATTCTCAAGAACGTGGAATTTTGCAAAGGCAAAGATTTGAAAACCGGACGGACGAAGAGATTGAAAAGTCAGATGAACGTTGGTTAACAATGAAAGATGATTTCATTCCTATGAATTCGATAAAGAAGTCGCTGGATCAACAACGAACAAAAGCGAATGGCGTAAATTCGGAAAATGTGCGTCTAAGAAACATAAATTGGATGAAGGGATGGAGAGGAAGATAGACCGGATTTGTATCTAAAGGTGAGTGATATACAAGAGCCGATTAATTGTACACCACTAAACGCAGTCAACCAGCTTAATGATTTGAAAATAATCACCGACAATGGTAGAGAAGTGATTGAAATAACAAGAGCGTATGGATGCGTAAGTAGATACGTAGATTTTGAAGCTTGTTTTTCTTTCTATCAAAAGAGGATTTGGAACAGCTTATGGAAAGTCATTGATTTTAGATATGGAAAGCATGGGCCAACCGGAGGATTAGCAAGGTTGGTGTGAGATCAATGAAAACATGTGTCAACCTAATCCATCGGACAAATTCGAAACAATTTGAAGTAGTTGAATGGATGCTTTATGAGCATTCCGTAGTACATGCCGCATAATCTACTAAGGATAAGTTTTTCATGTTTATTGATAAAGCCTATCCATTGTCCAAAACTGCTGCTGTGAAAATGTTGAAGCGAAGCTTGATCCACAAGGAACCATATCAACAAATCCAATGATAGGTCAATTGCTATTGAAGATTCAAAACATTGCCGTGTACAAGGTCCTTTGGCAATAAAAGTGTGAAGGAAGGTTAATTAGAATGGGTGGTGTATCGTGAAAGAATGATCGAGACGGCCGGTGGGTCAAACCATGGATTGAATTATTGTTGGAACCATCGCAAGTATGAAGAAACCACGCTTATAATAACTGCTGAAACCACGGTAGTTCAAGAAACGACGGCTAGTATGAAGAAACCACGGCTAGTTCGTAAAGAAACCACGGCTAGTTCGTAAAGAAACCACGGCTAGTTCGTATAAAAACCACGGCTAGTTGAAAACATACCACGGCAAGTATGATCAAAACCACGGCTATGCGGATCGTTGAAACCACGCCTACTTGAGATGATACGACGGCTAGTTTAGAATAAACAACGGCTATTAGAAGATTGGAAGCTGGTTTAAATGTAATATCATAATTTATATGTAATCAGTTTTTAGTAGTGATCCTTATATTATTAAACAAGCAATAATAATATCAACTAATAATATTTACAAAACATTGACAAAACATTTTGGATATTTACCGATTTATCATTCCAATAGTTACTACAATTGATTATACATACACAAAGAATGACCATTCCTTATGAGCTAACATCTTTAAGTACCAATTATATACATACATATTGAATCTTGTATTTCCATAGGTACTCAAACATTCTTTCACGATAGGCAAGAGCTGTTTCTGCAGGATCGTCAGACTCTAATGGCATGTTATGAGTCAGCCTATATAGGTTAATGCAAGACCATATCCCGCAGTCACCGTATTGACCTGCTTTGTTCGGGGACGCCAACACATTTTTGAAAGGTAATCCGATAGGCGTTGATATCTATGCCTTTTGCCGCAAAGACTCCTGCTTCATCTAGTAATTTTGGCACCAATACTTAAATTTTGCGTGCATGGTATCCTTCCACCGACACGCTTGTTTGTAAAGGCCGAAACGAATCATACAATGTCAAAACACCCGATCGATATGCGCCTCCTACCGCCCAAAGGCTTGTCGTTCGCTTATTGGAAATAGTACCTACATCATTTATGATATCAAGATAAAGCACCACGAACATTTTCGACACCTACGGCAATATGGAAAGAAATAAATACCTTTTCAACATTAGCCCAAGGCACCGGTACTTTACACCATCCGCCCAATAGGTTCGCACTCACCATTAACTACTTGAGGTGTGAAAAGGGACCCACCATAGCCCGCCGGCATCCGATGGTCGGAAATGCCACAAAGAAATCTACCCATATGTCAAGGTGTCATTATACAATTCCGCACATTATTAAAAACATGTGGGAATCACAAAGAAACATTTATGGTAGAATACTAACAACTGATTTTATACGCACCTCGTCCCTCAGCCATCCATCCTTGTTTGCACCCGTAGCCAATAAACAGTCCCAAAACCGGAGATCAGCAATAGTGTCTTCATTGCCCCATGGGAAAATAAACCTAGTACCATTATTCTCTTTCAAAAATTTTTGAACGGAACATGGCACAGTTACCTTTTTGGTTTTTTTCTTCCCAGTCCCAGTTCTCGCCAGATTCTAAATTATTAAAAATTAACTGTTTTAGTTAATGTTTGTATTACAAAGTAAGAGACATATAAGTTGACACGGTCAAATACCTCCACAAACGGTTCCAATGTATCATCAAAATCTGGAGCGTTAGGAGGGGATGGGGTTTCACAACTGATCCTTGCTGAACGCCTTCTCTTTGGAGTAGTGGCTGGTGGAGTAGTATAGGGTGAGGTGCAATATCTCCCTGGCTTCCTCTTACGTTTAAGGGAGTTGAAAACTAATCTGATTTTTTCAGCCTTCAAAAAATAAAACGATTCATCTTTTAACAAGGAGCTCGACTATCCAAACAATTAAATAACTTCAATGCTCAACTGTTATTCTACGGCATAAATTATTTTAGTCATGACTAACCATGTGGTGTCTATATTAAGGACAACAACAACAAAGCATGACTGTTTGTCTTGGGCCCTGTATTATTTTCAAAAGTAAATCCTCCGCAGTTGACTATGTATGTTTAACTATTTACATGTGACTAAGCACGCGGTGTCTATTTAATAGCGAAACCATGATCTTATTGTTCACCATATTTCCATCAAATATTTGCTCCTATCCATTTTCGCCATAACCATATTTCGATAACATTAATTGATTTATGTCGAGTTCTAAAGGAGTTAGGTTTCGTGAAAACCACGATGAAAGGGAGTGGTCGATAAAGGTAGCAAGAGAGGTAATGTTTCCAAATATATGAATTATATGGACCGATGTCGAACCTACTTACCGTTACCAAATCAAGTGCTAGAAGACATAAGAAGAGAGATATACGGTATTGAAAAAAAAAGTTATAGAACCAACTCATGCTGGTAACTCTAAGCAATCACAAAGGTCGGGAGCCAATGCGCAAGATGTTGGTCCTAGTAGCCGTGAAACTAATGTTCTAAGCAAATGAATTGTCGAAGACACTCAAACAAATAAGTCAACCATAAGTGATAAAAGAAAATAGTTTGCATGTCTCCTATGTTGTCAAAGTGATGTTTTAATGAAAAAGATATATTAATATTTTAATAATTATATCAACTGTAGCACATTGTAAAGATAAGATAAGATTCTTTGCACACAGTAAAAGACAGTATTTTATTCTAAGTCAAGTACAGCACAATGTAAAAGATAAGATTCTTGTTACTACTACATATCCTACTACATAATATTTTCCTAGTTTCTTTTCTCTTATTATCACAGATCTCACTTTCTTCTCTTTTTGTCGCCAAGAACAATGGCAAGACCAAATGGAAACTTTCAAAATGATGAAGAAGAGTACGAGTTTGTCTTAAACAACGATTTCCTTTTGACGCAGTTGTTAGATGCTTTTGGGAAGAACCAATGTCGAATATGGTTCATATAGGCAAGTGAGTGTGTGGATGAGGACAATATCCTTACTTGGTCAAGGCCGCCAAGACTTCTACCGGGATGAGATTTATGGAGTTGATGAGGAAGAGGAGGAAGAATATGAAGATCTAGAGAATGAGGAGGAGGTCGAATCGAGTGGTGCAAAGAAGGTCGATAGTGCAAAAGAAATGAGGTAGAGGAAGAGTTTCAAAGTGAGGTGATGCAAAGAAAGGAGGTGGTGCAACAAACGCAGAAGATGATAACAACCCAAATGGAGCAACATGTGAATAATCCTACATTATTTGAAAATATTTCTAATTTGGAAAATAGGATTACTAGTCTTGAAATACTGCTTCAACGACTCAAAGCAATTAAGAAAAGCAAGGAGAAAGCTCGAACTAAAATGTAGATTATGATGATGGTCATTTATGTATTTAGTATCATATTTGTTTTTAGGTGTCGAAAACTGCTTTAATGTATGTTTATGTGCTATCTATGCAAATGTATTAATGTATATAGTAATCAAATGAAAAGGTGGACTTGTTTGTTGATAAGAGAATTAAATGTACCTTGACAACATCCCGCCCATCCTCATCATCAATGCATATCACTTCAAAAGGTTGTGATCCGCCTTCCATAACCGCTTCCTCAACATCCATATCCAATGTGTCTAATTGTGGAGCAACTTCATGCAAGGGATCATAAACGTTGTTCACCGGTAAAGCCCCTTCTCGCAGCCACGGGTCTAACAATGTAAGTGTAAACCAGACAAACCATTCCCACCAAAGAGGTGGCCGCCAAACAACAATTTCTTTACCCTTGGCATCGCTATTATCTTTACCGCACCATTCACATCCATCGATTCCTAGATAAAGGGTATGTGGGTTTGATTTTGAAATAGAATAAAATAAAAGAAGGAAAAAAAAACAATATATATATATGCGACGTGAATGGAGTTGGATCAAACCCATCATAAGCAATGTCCGAGAACTCATCATTCAAATTTGGTAAGGCAAAGAAATCAAATTTGTTATCAACCCGCATTATATTGTTGGAATGATGAGCATCGTCAAGACCTCCCGATAATGCAATTTTCATAAGTTGGGACATAGGCCCGTAAACTCATCGAATCGGCATACAACAACCGCTTGTCATCGGATCCTACGTTGTTCTCGATCAGGGTGTGTTCATCGGTAGTATCCAACGGGTTGTTGGCATCAACAAGATCCACCGTAAAAAGTTAACATACTTAGGCAATCAAAGACACCTTCTTGGTGGAATGAAGTAACAAAATTCAAATAATGTGTTTTACCTTAATCTCACCAACATCATCTTCTCGACTTTATTCCTAAAGCATCCTCAATTACCACAATTCTCTTTTGTACTGTGTAACTCACATAAGAGTCGTGATACACCAACTACTCCTACACGCTCTTCTATAGTACCAACCCAGACTTAAGGGATTTAAGCTCGCACGAAGTCATCTTTATCTAAGGTATGCGACGATTCCGCTTTGTCACATTTGATCCCATCTCGCAACCTCAACATTATCGCTACAACATCTTCAACCTTCTCGTGCTCATTCATATTCAACATTTCACCAAGCCCAACAACAATCTCTTCTTCAACAATTTTGTCATTGACACTAGACGCTTGAGCTCAGAACTACTTCATCGGCCACGTAGGGGACATTTAAATCGGCTTGAATTCCACCGATACATCCGCATCACCCATACCGCCTCTTCTTCCACCATCGCTGGTCACCCAACTCTTCTTCTTTCAACAAGTCGGGAATCTAGTTGACGGATGTATCCATATCGCGAATGTACCACGGACAACCGAGCTCGGCATTTGTCGGTACAATCTTCTCGAGTGGTCCGAAAGCCCGAATAACAAAGGAGATAAGTCGATATGCTAAATGCAATAAAACATACAACAGCTTAACTAATTTTGGGTTTTACTTACCGGATCGAATAAAATTGTATAATGTTTTTTTCAAAGTTTTTACTTTGGACCAAGCTAGACAACGGGATCTTCTCTCGGGTCTTTGGTCCGTAATCGAGTCGTTTGGGAATGTCTCCATAATCCAAATCAAAAACATATACATTGAATTAACAGCTAGTGATTGTGATTATAGTGGTTGTGATTATGGTTGCAGTGGTTAGATACCAAAGGTCGATATGTAGTAACAGGGATACAATTACATAACGTGTTGTTTCAAAGAAATGGGTTCTTCTCAACTAGCAGTGGATGAAGACACATTGTCGCTGGTTTCAACCAACTGCTTACCTAATGCCAAACCATCAACCATAACATCCTTAAATCTACACAAACACTTACACCGACTACGTAACAATGCCTAGGGAACCAAGCCAATGGCTAATGAACAATGCCAACACATTATTAAGATTAACCATCGAATATATACAAGCACAAATAATGTATGTTACAAGTAACATCTAACCTTCAACACCCATGTAAATCCATACAGATCAGATGTTTGTTCTTTTTGGATCTTTTGAACAGCTTTTTGATTCTCGCCTCAAGATGCCTAGGAACAACATTCACCGCTCTTTTATACAGATGAGCCCACATGTATTCACCCCATGGATACTCATTCCATACACAAAATCCTCAACATTCCTTAGCAAATGGTCGAACATTAAACCTTCCTTCCCGACCGATAAAGACAAATGTTGCAATCACCAACAAAGCAACCTCACAAGATCTTCATCGGATAACAATTCCCACCTTCCACCGACTTTACCAACGCCAAAAGGTCATCACCCTTAACTTTTTGTTCCTAGTTTTCTTTTATCGAAACAACCGATCAAAAAGGACTATATGTTAAACCTTAACAACATGGCCGTGGTCACTTTCACTATTATCTACCGGTCCTAAACGAAACCCGCTAGAAGACTAAATTGTTCACGGCCAAAATCAAAACATTATCACCTAGTACAAAAGTTAAAGTGGACAACAATCAAGAACTTTTGACACCTCAACCGCATTTTGATATAAATAATGGTATAGGTGGTTGTCGGGAATACTTAGGAAAATCTAACCAAGGGCCAAAGACAGCTTTCTAAACAATTTGGTTCTATTAACATTCAAGGCACCTTTAATAGTAGCAATATGTTCTAATCTAGATCCGACCGTTAGCTTTGCATCAAACATGTTGGTGGTTGGATTCTCGAGATGTTGAAGAACCGCGATCGATCGTAGGAATATGCGCCGGATTGCTTTGAACGCATTTAATATGCGTCGATGGAAGACTAACTATTCGTGAGTAGGATTAGGCGTGCCCTGGATTATTGAGTTTGAGAGGAATGATCTCGCTTCAAGTCAGGATGATTTTTCACTTTGAGAGGAAGGTGTGTTTGGGATGATTTTTTCGGTATTTTGTGTTTTGTATTTAGGTGTATTGGGATAATAAATGATTTTTGAGATATGTAATTTGGTTTATTAATAGTGTATTTGTATGGTATAGAGTTGTATTTATAGAGAGTCCTCAAAGACATATATGAAAGACATATGCATGGTGACCAAGTTGCCCAACTTATTTGCAATTAAAATTGGTTTTATAGATAGTGCCTAAAAGATACAATGTTATAATGTCAAGAGACCCAAGTTGCCCAACTTATTTGTATTTATAAAGTTAAAATATAAATTTTGATTTTTCACTAAAAGACAAAATCGACAATGCTTTTCTAATATAATAGGAACCAAAGTATTAGCCCAACTAAAGCTAACTAAAGTGTTAGTTTTGTACTATGTTTTTGTTGACAATGATGGAAAAATAAAGAAAAAGAAAACCCAAATATTTGATAGAGTTGGCAAGAATGGGCGCCAAAAGATTTGTTTAAGAAGTCGTGTAAACTATTGATTTTGTAACATGATCAAGGTTATAAATAGTGCGAGACGTGGCTTAACGGCATAACCAAGCCCTCACATCTTAGCGGCTAAGGTGAATCTTTTGCGTTTTTATGATATGACATAAAGTGGCACAAAATATAAAGATATTTATGTATATTTATCATATTTCATATATATCGAGTTTACAAAAAGTATTATAGATGATGAATAAAGTTAAGAAGCTATTCTTACATAAAATACTTTTCCTTTAAAAAAAGTTGAATTAAAAAAACCCGTCACGTCTCATGCTTTAGCGCTTTTACCCGTCACGTCTCATGCCTTAGCGCGCCTTAACGCAAAATCACACCACTTTCAATTGTTTTTATATGAATTAGTTTGATATTATCCATCACTTTTTTAAAGTTACTCAAACTCATTATGTTTTCGCTATTGGTAAAGTTATTGTAAGAGAAAGCATAAAATTGAAAACATTTTTTGCCAAAATTTTATTACTTGATACCGTCATTCATGAACGCAGCAGACACCCTACTATAATATTCTAAAAGTTGAAATATGCGATATGAAACCTTTAAGATCTGCAAATTTATCGTCACATAAAACGTTTTAGATTATAAAGTATGGTTCATTGAAACTTTTGTATTTCAGGAAAACCACAACCGCATCACGCGGGTACCTTGCTAGTTATTAAATAAAGTGTTTTAGACAATCTATAAAAAAAAAGTCTTAAAAAGATTAAGCTTACACATCTTTTACTTATGAAATCTTTTACAAATACCCGCTCACATAAAAATACAATAATTACTAATGTAATTACATATATATTAATTCAACACATATAAGTACTGATATTATTAAAATATCCACTCACACAAAAATACAATTAACACTACAACAAATTTGGTATTTTTACACGCTTTCTTTTCTGCACTTTATGAACCGTGAACTTTAAAAAAAAATCACACTTAAGAGTGAATAATTGTTTCAAAATCCTTACACTTAAAAAGCGTGGATCACACTTAAAAGTGTGAAGAATTATTTCAAAATTAAAATCATCACACTTGAAAGTGTGAAGAATTGTTTTAAAACCCTCACACTTAAAAATGTGAAAAATATTCATACATAAAAGTGTGAAAAATATTTGCTACACCCAATTGATTCACATGCATGCTAGCGTGAACTTTTTGATTCTTCTCACACTTTTAAGTAGAGGGAGCAACGGGTGAAACCATGACCTGTACCGACAAAAACCGACCCGAGCCGAAAACCAAAAAAGAAAAAAAACTCAAACCGAGAAATAGATATCAAAACCGAAACCGAACGAATAACTCGGGTCGGTTCGATTCAGGTCGGTTTAGCTATTTCAAACCGAAAAAAACCCACAAAAACCGAACCAATACCGACAAAAACTAAAATAAATATACAAAACCAAAACCGAACCGAATAAGGTCTGTTCGCTTCGGTCCGGTCCGGTTTCAATCGTTTTGTCGGTTCGGGTTGGTTACAGGGTGGATTTGCTCAGTCATACTTTAAAGTGTGCCAACATGGTGTAATAACTGTGAGTATATTACTCCCTCAGTCCCAAAAAGAGTGTTCACAAACAAAAACTTGACAAATTATGATTTGTTTGCTAATTTTGATCGATAAAACATCATTTTTACCCTTATAGTTAATATATAAATTAGAAATCAGTAATTAATGCAAGTTTTGATTATAAGGATAAAGTAGAAAACTAGTAATTCCCAGTTATAATTACTATCCATATATAAAAACTGGACACTTATTTTAAGACAATCATAATTAGTAAGGTAGACAATTTTTATGGGACGAAAGGAGTACTACTTTGTAGTAGTATAATATGCCACAATGGCATAAAACAATAATGCATAAACCATCTTATATTTTTCTTCTTTAAAAAATTCACTAAATGAAATTTACAAACCATTAATGATATTATTAAAATACCCTCTCACTCAAAAATAAAATTAATATTGCATATGGTAAACAACAATAATGCATAAATCATCTTATTTATTTTTAGTTTTTCATTCTTTTAAAACACAAACTAAATGAAATTTACAACTCATTAATGATATCATCACCAAAGGGCTTTTGCTCAGTTGGTACACACGTTCGAAATATTCATGGGCTCACTGGAGAGATTTTATGGATAAAATGTCAAGGGTTCGAATATCGGCTCGTGCTCACTCTAGTTGATGCTTCACTGGCCAAAAGAGTTGTCGGAGATATTTTTTTGTGGGGCGGACAATGATTGGTGCCAAAAGGTACTCGGGTTCAGGGTGTTCCCGTCCATTCACACCTTTTTGTGGATTAAAATACCATCACTCAAAAGTACAATTAATAATATAATATGGTACAAAACAATAATACATAAATCATCTTATTATTATTTTTTTCATCTTTAAAGTACCTACTAAATGAAATTTACAATTTATTAATGATATTATTAAAATACCCTCTCACTCAAAATTACACTTAATATACCACATGATACAAAACAATAATACACAAATCATATTTTCTTTTATTTTTTCCCCTCTTTAAAACACCTACTAAATAAATTGACAAATCATTAAGCGGATCATACAAACCAATCTTTTATGTAATCAGACTTTGTGACACCAGCGTTTTCGACCACGCAACGGACCACCATTTACGACCACAACTTAGCAATATAGACACCATCAGATGGTGCTAAAACCGCTACTTTAAAACGCCCTTTATGTTTAAATGTTATATAATATTGCACGTCCAAAACAACTAGCAATTGTGGTGACCACTATTTTCGTATCGCCATTGCATAGTGATGCACGGGTTCTCTGTTATTTTTTATCAAATAGTATGCAGTAAAGTGGTTCCCTAAAGTTAATGTAATGCGTAAATTTAGCATCATGAAAAATATATAATTGTTCACCAAAATTTTTGATTATAGAGTGCCCGCCGCCGTAACGCGCGGTTACCTTGCTATAAAACTTTTTTATTGTGTTACTAAATGCATAAGCAAGAAAACAAGCTAATTTCTAATTAATTACTTTTGTTGGAATTTTTTTTCCTTCTATAAAAGCAATCTATCAAAAAGACCTTGATATCACCAAGAAATATAATCACACGGATACTCACCGCCGCAAGGCGTGATTACCCGGCTAGTGTAGATAACTAGTATACCTCATTGATGTTATCAACCTCTTTCTCCGTTAAATTTGATCAAAGTTTTTCCAACTCAACAATGAGAAGATAACAAAGAAAGCTACATGATTTCTGTTTATCATTGTCAAAACAAATGACTGAACAAAATATGAGGAAACCAAACGAATCAAGTGTTCATCCATTCATAGCACAACAACATTGTTACATACTTGTATGATGGCTTCTTTTGGATACATTTGACACGCCAAATTTTTAGATATAATAGAACAAGGGAGCTCCCTTCAGTCCAAGCATATACAGGAAAGGATGAGATCATCTCTCGTATCATTCACACAGTCACAATAGTTCTAACTACAAGGCTTCTATTGTGTTTGAATGAATGAGCCGACAGTAAATCCATACCCTCTACCTATCTAAGATTGGACTGGAGAAAGCTCCCTTAAAGTCTTAGTGCTCTGTGTATCAATGGTACTAGTGTTCTTTGTAATAATGGTACTACTTATTAGCATACACATTGATGATAGATTATAGCATATGCTAACTATACATGAACTGAAATTTAACAACTGTGAAGGAAGGCAAGAACAATGTATCAATCATCTAGAGATTAATAAAAACACACAAAACACTACAAACCATCACATATATATCGACCTTTTCACGCTTGGTGAATTAAGCTTATAAAACATTTGTAGCTTAATTACTTGCAATCATCGCGTACTTAATTACTGAATTAAAATGTACTGTATATGTATTTATGTTGCCTAGCTAGCTTATATAAAAGTTCGTTTCCCGCATCTTCCTTTTTTCTCTAGCTTTACCTTGTTGATAAAATGACAGATTTGTTAAGCATGATCTATAAATACATTATCTTATGTTACTTCTTAAGAAGATGAAAATCATAAACTAGACAACTTTTACCAATAACAAAGACAGTACATATTAAAAATCTCAACACTGTATACATGTATACAAATACATTCTCCAGATATGAATCAAATATTTTATAAAATTACATAAAAGTTTATTTTTACATTTAAATTACAACATCTTTATGATGCAGATTATCATAAATTATACACCATGTTAATTAATTATCTGTAAAAAATTTCTCTTTATTTATATAGTATAGTACTCTAGAGTGTGGACTGGAGGTAAATGTCTGTTTATGTGTCGGCTAGAAGATTCTAGGATTCTTATAGTTTAGATTAAGAAATCAAAGTAGTACAATCATGTATAAGAGGTAAAGAATCTTGATAATAATATTAAAATCTGAGAAAACTTTAAACTAAACAAATAAATCAATTTCCTGATCGAAAACCCTCATCTGCAAATCACTGCAAATGTCAAATAGCAGCTTCATCGTTTTCAAATTAGTGACTAAAGATTATGACAAGTATTGCAGATCGATTCGGATAATTTGTTCATTTTTTTCCATTTCGTTTTCAAAACCCTAACCCTAAACCAGCAAAAAAAGTTAACAAAATGGAAAATCGTCTAATGATTAATTTCTAGAAAATGAATAATAAAAAAAGTGATTGCAACCTCACTATACGTGAATCAAAACCGGGTTTAGGGTATGCATATACTTTATATACCCTAAACCGTTTCTTTTAAATAAAAATAGTAAACTAATAATAATATACTCTAAACACGAACACATAACTGTATTATCGGATATAAGATAATAATAGCGATGCAAGTGTAGAAATCTATAACTTACATAAGAGAAGTTTCTGGTTCTGATGGCAAGTCATCAAGATCCGCCATCGAGGGTCATGCTAATCTTTGATTTCATTTAAATCTTGAAGTGTTTGATTAAACTGGTGTTGCAAGAACATATAAATAGAATTGAATATATAGTTGTTACAACCAACTTTATAGCGCCGTTCAAAATAAAACATCTAAATTTATAGAAATCATATGATATTATGAGAGTGAGATAAAAAAACAACCTTAGTAATATAATGAAATGGTGGGGAAGGTGAGTCGCAGAAATTAAGGAAGAGAAATTGCGTTTTATATAGAAGGAGACGAGACATGGTAGGTCACTGTCCTCATGGTACTAGAAAATTCAGAAAATAAAAATGAGTTTTTATAGAATTAATTGCATCTGTTTTATCTATTTATAGTATATAAAGAGAAGAAAAAAAATTGTTTAAAATTAAAAAATTTCAAAGAGTTAATAATATTGTTATACTAATATATAGTCCTATTTATAAAAGACAAATACAATTATTAAATATTTAGTACTTAATTTATATATATATTAAACGTGGGAGAAAGTCACAAGAATTCCTCCCATTAATTACTTAAGTTTACTAAAATGGCAAAATGGTCCTCACCATTAATTGTTATGTTTACTAAAACGGCAAAAATAGTCCCTCAAGTTTAGTTATCATGCAAACTAAGTCCTTTGTAAAATTCACGTCTACAAAAGTAATCCCGCTACATCACGCGGGTTTCCCCACTCGTTATAATTAAAACCAATAACTTTATTCAGTGTCAGTCACTTTACACTCATATAATTACAATTTAAATCGATGTACTTTTGACAAATATTTTTGTAACTCTATTTTAGTGTTGAAATTTATATATGAAAAAAACACATGTGATATGTTATTTTTGAAATCACGTATAATTTCACAAATCGTATGTGACTTCTTAAATCATATGTGATATTAAAATAACAAATCTCATGTGATTTTTTCAAGTCAGAATTCTAACACTCACAAAAAGTCGTTTTTTTTTTTTTTTCAAAATATATATAGAAGTGCCCATCTATAGAAAGGTGATTTAATTCTCGTCGCGATTTTATGATTTGTTTTTCATAACAATAAATAATCTGTGAGATATTTAATTAAAAAAAAATGATAATGAGTTTTTAGTTTGATGAAATAATTGAATGGACCTGATTTATTATTAGATATTTTAAGAATTTATGTTCTATATTGAGTTGCTTTCTAAGTAAAATATCCATAATAAATCTAAAAAGAAACTAGTTATTTAAAATAGATCTTTCAGAAAAATGGCTTTTCCTAATCTTTAGCATTCACCCTAATCTAGATATAGTACATGTAATTCACTTGAGATATAAAAAGAAATGTGATATGTTTTTGTGCCATTAACCAAATTTGTAACTACTGTCGTTCAAAAATAAATTTGTAACTTTATTGATTTGACCCCATTAATTATTTTATTTTTTCGATCTTAAAGGCATCCACTATATTAATTTATAAAAATGTTTATAAAATTATTAAAAGATCTAAAAACTTGTAAATCATATTATTGCATTTGATTATGTAAAATGTTTAAACTTAAAAAATTTTATCTATAGTGTGGATAGGTTTATAAAATAAAAAGGTATATCAATTAATATTTTAACACAACTATAAAACTTTAAAAAGGTTTATTATAGCAAATGACCTAACTACATACATAAAGAGTGATGTGTGCAATTCTTAATTTTCAATTGCAAACTTCATTAAACTACCTTCATGAAAAAATTAACTAGAAGACAACTTAAATTTTGCAATACATTCAAGTTTTTGCAGTACTTATAAAAAATTTAATCTACACTAAATTGAAATGTTTGAAGGATAAAAAGTAAAAAAATTTATATTTATAGTTGGCATATTTATGTTTTATTTATGCTATATTTCATTTCACCATAACATTTATTTTTAATATATAATATTCTGTTGTTATATTTTGATGGCGTAACTATTTCTCGTATAACGTTGTCGTAAATAATTTATGTTATATGATACTCGTCACTGCAACACGTGAATGCTCGGCTAGTATATAATAGGGGGAATTGCATATATACCCACTAAAACTTAAATATTTGCATATTTTCTCATATACAAGTTTTAATGACGTGATGATAACGAACTTAAGAATTTTGGGTATATGTACAAATACGCAGTTTTAGTGGATATATATCGAATCGCCTATATATAATAAGTATGAAAATGTTGTATCCTCTTATTTAACATTGGGTTTGGTCGTAAAATAAAGAACATACTTTTTAAACGTACTGCTTTTGACATGTACTATTTATCGTTCCACTTAACGTCACAGACTTTTATTTTTGTTCCATTTTGACATTTGATAACGTGTCACATTATAAATGGTGACACGCACAAACTTTCAACTACGACAACAACATTAACTCAAACAATAATAAGACACGCACTAAAATTCAGACATTCAAAAGACGCTATATTTTACGACCCAAACCTCGATCATCACATTGAAAAGATGTCGAACACCGTCCTTTTTTCTTGCCAAAATATCGTAGAAGGAAAAATTGTCAGTGATCACCATGATCCGCCCGTCATCATCATCATCATGGAATACACTGGGAGCATAATCATGTGTTAATGTCTCCGTGCAACCTGACTTTTGTAGATACAAAGAATGTAAAGTTAAAGAGGAAAAGTCATGTGTCCTTCTCTTTATGGGACCCTACATTTGTCCAGGTTGAATGCTTTCATTTTACACATGATGATTTTAAGAATTATTCTGTACTCTAATACCAAAAAAAAAAAAAAAAAAAGCCCCTTAAGATACAAACTTAAATAAAACTAACAACTAAATAATTTGATTAGTGATAACTATTAGTATGTTCGTTCAAAAAATTAAATTTTAGTACGAACAACATTGGCCTTTCAACTTTCTTTTTAGACTTACAATTATAGTAATAAAAAATTAAAATCACATACGTAACGTGAATAAGATTAAACGTATGTCTAGTTATTTGAAAGGGACACTAACGTACATTCTCTATTTATTGTGTGAACATATAATATTTTTACATGTTTCACTCTTCTTGTTAGAACTTTGCATGTTTAGTCTATGTTCTTTTGCTTAAAATAGTTAGTCGCAAATTCAGCAAAATGCTTTAGATTCATAAACTTGAAGAAAATATATATCCAACTCAAAGTTGAGAAAACTAAAAGTACTTTAATAGATATTTTGATGTACATACTATTTTTTTTTTTTTTTTTTTTTTTTTTTAACAAGACGTACATATGAAAACATGAAAATAATTTGTTTTATTAGGAATGGATAATATTCTTGTCGCCGCTATCTAGAGTTAGAGGGAGCTGGGTTCATGCCTATGTTTGTTTGTCCCACGAAGTAGTGTTGCCCACCGGGCACCCACCAACCGCCCATTTCGTTTTTTTAGGCTACATTCCAGAAAAATATATTTATTACTGACCGTGATACTATACATATGTTCTTATATGTGTGGAAAAAAGGTAATGCTAACTCGCCTACTTTCCCTGCCCCAAGGACTATGCGTTGAATACACTTATTCAGCCGCACACTCAGAAAAAAGTATCGTCTGCTTTGAAGAATTTGAACATTTTCTTGTATGATTATTTCTCGGAAACCATCTAACTTAACCACCTGAAAGCCTACCTCAGAATTCATGATTGTAAGATTTGAACTTGAGTCTCCACCAAATAATTTCACTCACTCACCACTAAACTATACCGACAATTTTTGAAAGAGAAAAATACATATATAACTAAGATTAGTGAAAAGTACATACTTGTGATCGTTGTGTTTATAAAACCTTGTTTTATGACATTACTAGCATCCCAGATAATTAACTGACGAATTTAACGTTTTTTGCTCTATCATCTACTATCTCAATTCTTCATTTATTTAACTTACGTCCAGGGCCGTTCCTGAGATTTCGGATGCCATGGGCGAGACGAGTGAAATATGCCCTTTGTAAAAAACCACACATACTTTTTTAAGGGTTTGGAACCTCGTCGAGCCAGACGGCTCATCCCCACGCTGATTTATATTCACTAAATAAAATACTGCAATATGAGGAGATAAACTCCGAATAACAAGTTCAACATTGATCACCTAAAACGATGTCTTCATGCTTTTCCTAAAGCAAAAACATCAATTATCTTGTCATAGTCATCATTTGCTAAAAACTACTTTCAATACTCACAATTGCTAACCCGTTCGGCCTCTCTTGACTCATTGTACTCCGCTAATAAAGCTTCAATATCTAGATTTTCATTGTTTGTAGGATTTTTATTATCATCACCGTTAACCTCATCATTCTCTAGATTTTCATTGTTTATAGGATTTTTGTTATCTATATTAACATTAAACTCGCTATTATTTTCTTCAACACTATTATTATTATTTTTCTTTCTAATTATAAAAGCAAGAATAATAACTACGGAATAATATCACCTGATCAATTTTTTTTTTTTTTTTTTTTAGAAAGGCTATCACCTGATCAAATTGATGAACATAAGAAAAGATGATCGATTGATTCGCTTAGTGCCCTAATTGTTTCCAATTCGACTCTTTGTTCCTGTAACCACAATTCATAAATATAACTTGTAACCACATTACTTAACATACTAATATGCCCATTAAATTCTTGATAACTTGAGTTGAGGCATAGTAGATAGATTACTAATTTACCACTTTACCAGCCGGCTATTGCATGTTGCATGAGTAGTTGTTGCATCCATATTTTATAACAAGTTAACAACACAATTTAAATATCTCAACTTCTCAGCAAGGTTTTTGTTACAGCCTACAGGTTGATAGAAATCATATAATAGATGATTAGATTCACGAGTGTGTACTGTGTGTGATGGACTATTGTTAAGGTTTTTGTTACAGCTCTTGTGTCATGGTGATGTTTAAACCTGTAAAACTTCCATTCCTATTGTTTCGTTCTTTTTAATATCGTGTTTTGAATTAGTCAATAACGTACCTGGGTTTAATATTATATAGTGTGAAGTGGGCTTGGTATAGCAATGGGCCAAGATGAACCTATTAAAACTACATATGGACTTATTATTTGATGCCCCCTATGCTGTGCTGCCCTTGGGCCGTCGCCCATGTGGCCCATAGCCAAATCCGGGCCTGCTTATGTCATAGGTTTCATGTCATCAATAATAGTTGATGAAGTAAAATATCCATTTATCATTTGTAATAAAGTTATTGTATCAAACTCATCTTACATAATGAAAGTTGATTATAATGTAATCAGTGTTGTGAAATAATCGCGATAATATCTCACGGACTAGGTAAAGAGTGTGAATAACTTACCACTACAACTATACCTCATACTAGGTTGATAAAAATTAGACACTACAAAAGTGAATAAGAGATGAAACACCATTAACTTATATATTTATGGAACTATAGACACATATATTATAGGATAGAGATCCTCTAAAGTTGTGTTATACAACTTGAGTGAAGTTGGGGAGTTATGAGCTATTGGATTTGATCCAATGGCTCAAATCATATAAACTTCTTTTGATTTGAGCCATTCGATCAAATCCAATGGCTCATAACTTCTCAACTTCACTAAAGTTGTGTTTACAACTTTAGAAGATCTCTATCCTATATTATAAAGGAAATGAAAAGAGCAAACACTACAACAACTACTTGTGTGTGTTTTGGTGTGATTGCAACAACAACCATCGTGTCTATTTGAAAAGCTATTAGCCATCAACATATCATTTATATATAGAAGAAGATATGAAGCACCCATCTTGTAGCTTTTTCAAATAGACACAATAGTTGTATTTGCTTCTTGTGTATTTCGACTCCATCATAAACTTATCAAATCGCTTGTACCATCATTTAGACCGCTTCAACACTTACAACGATTTATGAAGCTTATATACTTTATCTCTTTCCAACAACTTTGAAACCTTCTCGTCGAACCCTATAGATTTCTCTTCAAGTCTTCATGTAAAAATGCGGTCTACACATCCTTCTAAACTAGTTCCAAATCCAACCTTGCTACCAAAACCATTAAAATTCTAATAAAGGAATATTCTACCACTAGAGAAAAAACTTCGTTATAATCAATTCTTTCTTTCTGAGTGTAACCTTCAGCTACCAAAATTGCTTTGTAGCGAATGTCATCTTGGACAAGAAATCCTTCTTTCTTTGCATACACCCATTTGCATCCAATTGCCTTCTTCCCTTTTGCGAGGTTGGTCAACTCCTATGTCTTATTCTTACGAAGAGACTGCATTTCTTCACTCGTACCTTTTCCTGTCTATAATGATCCTTGCAATGAATGCATTTCTTCTGTTGGAATTATATAACATGTCATATATAAATATAACACAAGTTACATCAAAGCACACAACAGAAGACTAACATATAACTGTAAATTAATTAACCGAATAATAAATAGTATGTGTACCTTTTAGAAATTTCAAGCAATCACAAACAAGATGTTGGAATTTAATAACATAACATATCATAAATTAAACACAAATAACATCAAAGTAATGCGGAAGCGTAAGTATAACATGTAAATTAATTAACCAAACATAAATAGTATGCGATTTTTAATTCTAGCAAAACAAAAATCAATCCCAACAAGCAATCAATTGGATGAACCCTAATTAGGGTTTATATGTATTATAAGAATTACCCCTTACCATTTTGTAATTCAATACAAGATACTAACAATAGTGTGTTAGTACCACGTTCTTGTATACACGTACTAATACCAAATTAATGTTATGCTAGTAAATAGAACATAAAACAATTTGTAATTGGAAAATTATCCAATCGACCCTAAAAGGGTTTTGGTCGATCATCAACCACAAAAAAAAAAAAGAAACCCAAGTTTAGGGTTTAGGTTATGTGTACAAGAGATACAAATAATGACCCTATGCCTTATTTATATGCTAAGAGAAACTTGGAGTGGGAATGGGTTTCCCCTTCACATAATCGACCGATTATAACCCATAAGAGGTATTCCAGAGCCTTCTTGACTTCCAATTTTCACTCTAGTCCTTTTCCTTTAACTGTTAGTCAATTATCATTAATTACTTAACGGCCGTTAATCGTATTGTGTTTTTAATAATTAAATATAATATTTTATATTAAATTATTAATCATTAACTCTTCATACATAAAGTGTGTATCATGATCTCGAGTTTGATCCTAACATACATCTATTAATTATGTCCATAAACTAACAGCTCTCACTTGGACATATCTTAATAGTGTAATCACATCGGTTAGCATCTAGCAACACGCCGATGCCTTTAGTAAAACTCAAGTAAGGTCTCCTGGAAAAATCTTTTAATGATTAATCATTATTATTATCCTTTTGTTTCTAATACCATATTAAATAAGGATACGGATCTAAGTCATTCCTTTATTTAACTATTCCGCTTTCGTTGTATATGATTGAGCAAGATTACCAAATCATCTCGAACGTATTCCGATAGATATTGGGTATGGCCATACAAACATCTTGTAAATCCTACTAGGTCCCAACAATATTAAAATCCAAAACAAATTTGAAGGAACAAATTATATCTTGACTACAAGCAAAACCATGAACTTTGCAACATTTCCGAAAACAACCCTTATGACTACCGGTTACATGATAGCGTTAAGTTGTTCCAGTAAATGCATTACATTCATAATAAATATTTGGTATCTCAAGTCCGAGGATTTATTCATGATTTATTGATGACAAGATCCATAAAATACAATCATATAGTTGGATAAGTTCTAATTCAATTCATTGAATATCATTTGAAATTGGTATGCTAACACATCAATATACGCTCAAGTATATTCTATCAAAACTCAGATTTGTCTTATTTCAATGATATTCCCATATCATTAATTGACAATGGACGATTTAAAATAACTAAATTATTCACGGATTATACATAAAATATAGGATACAATATATTATAAACGAAAACAAGCGTATTAACGACTTTAATTCATTATAAATAATCATTGTTTAACATTCCTTATCCAAATACTAAATAGATCAATACATGAAAATTCTAGTTAATGAATTTTGTCTCAAGTAATGACAATCATACTTGTTGACAATTATGCCTCAAGTAATGACAATCATACTTTTTGACAAGGCATAAAATTCAACTAACTTTGATCTATCAGAATTTTGAGAATATTCATTTCAAGAATTTAATTATTGAAGTTCTTGTATGTGTGCATTCAACTATCTTGATATTGCCACATAATAATTCATAAAGTGTGTGACATCCTCTACCACCAATTTATCACAATTAAACTTTCAAACATTTTAAAGTTTAAAGTATTCTTATTCTTTAATGTATAATGCAACCGTGCTTTTAGTTAAACACAACTAGTTCACATGGCCATTAACAAGAATGAAATCCTACCATGACTAGTATTGAGTGTCATCTCAACTAAACCAGCATCATTGTATACGAACAACAATATGCTCTTTAAAATCTGTAAACTTTAATATCTATTTTGTAATGTTTGTTGCCTTCTGGTATGTGTGAAAACACATACCTTTTCTTTATCAAAACCGGACCCAAAAGACCAAAAATTAACCTCTAAAGCCATATATATTTGTGTTTTTGTGTCTATACATGTGCAAGTAACGGATATCGTAAAACGGACAAAGAAAAGACAAAACAAATGAAACCGAGCACGAGATTGGAAAAGAGTTTAAAAGACGAATCTGGGGAAAGATTTCCTCATATTTGGACATGTCTCAGCCCATATAACAAAAATACCATCATGTCAAAATTCATTTCATCAAAGGTCCCTAATGCATTTTGCACCTTTAGTCCAAAGTTTGCAAATCTAGTCCCTAAACATTAACCTAAGTTAAAACCTTAACTATTCTTAACCTAAACTATGTGGATTTAAATTAAACCCATTACCCTTTATGAAACCCAAAGCCCAAAACCACCACTTGCCAGCCCAAAACCACCACTTACCAGCCCAACCCTTTTGTGGAAAACTAGAAGGGGGGGGGGGTTGAATAGTTTTACCAATTTAAAACTTTCTTTTAAATATTTAGATCGACTTATGTCAATCTATTTGGATGTGTGTGTGGATGTTGATAAAAAGCATATAAAGGTATGTAATGAAAAGATAAGAGTAAGAAGCACAAAATCACAACACGAGTATTTATAATGGTTCGGCTACAAGGACACCTTCCTTGCCCTACTCCACTCCCGAGTCACCTACTCGAGAGTTCGTAATCACTACACCAATCTCCTTATGGCGAGAAGCCTTCACAACGCCTCCTACCCTTTTCCGGTGCAAGGCTAACCACCGGGTTCTTTCACCCAAAGGTGAACCACACCTACACAACGTCGCCTACCCTTTATCGTGTACTAGGCTAAGTACCTAGTTCTTTTACTCCAAGGTGAACCACACCTACACAACGTCGCCTACCCTTTATCAGGTACAAGGCTAAGAACCTAGTTCCATTGCAATGGAGGAACTACTATCCAACACTACACCAACGACTAATCCCAAAGGATATCCACTCCTTTTTGCAACATCATCAAGGATATCAATATCCTTGGATCTAATACTAATCTATCTTGTACATCGAAACACACCATATCGAATGTACATCAAAGGCACCTTTCACTAATGCCTTTAACTAGATCTTCAAGACACCCTTCACTAATGTCTTGTTTCTTGACTTCTAAGCACCCTTCACTAATGCTTCTAGTCTTGACTTCTAAGCACTCACCACAAGTGCTTATGATATGGACGATAGATACCCTTCACTAATATCTTCGTCTTGACACTTGAGACACCTTTCACAAATGTCTTCAACACTTTTAGAAAAGAAAACAATCATCAACAAGAAGACTTCAAGTAGTCTTGATGATGAGGAAGCATGGCAACTCATGGAGTTGAGCTTGCTCGACTTCAAAGGTGGTGATCTTGCCTTTAAGAGGAACCTAGAAGATCACACAAAACAAAACTACAAACATAGATCTCTTGGATCTGAGGTTAGAGAGTTTTTAGCTCTAGGGGAAAGTATGTTAGAAAGGGGTGAGCAACAATTAATAAATAAATGGCTCACTATTTATAGAAGAAAAAATCTAGTGTTCCCGGATCCCCCGGATCCCTCCCACAAGGGATCCGTCTAGCGTAAAGCTAGGGATCCGTGGGACGCTCCTCTTTACCCATGGGTATTTTGGTTATGGGTCATGGGTTAATCCATGGGTCTTTAGCTAGATACAATGTATCTCTTGAGTGCAATGCAACTAGTCACATGGGTATGGGTCAAAACCATGGGTTATAGATATTATCCTTATATGATATAAGCATGATGTCATGCAATGGGTTATGGGTCAAGCTCCATGGGTCATGGGCTTTGGGTTGTACCCAACTACATTTAATGTATTTGCCCAATGGGTTATGATACTTAAGTTTCTACCCATTTATATTACCCAGTATACTACATACTAGTTATGTGTATATTTTACCCAAATATGTAAACACTAGTTGTTGTACATATGTAATATTAAATCATAAAATCACTTATACTTGTTTTAGTGTTTTATGTGAAAATGTGAATATGTTAGAAACTATTAGATCAAACTATTTACGTATTTTATTTGTTTCGTTAAAATAATTTTACGTTTGTTATCGACAAAACATTAGAAGATCGTAAAATATAAATAAACATTTTACGGCTTATTTGGATTAACAATCTCCCCTTTTTGTTGATGACAAAACATAAAATTATTTTAAGGAAAAGCTAAAATTCGTAGAAGTTTAAATTTGTAGTTTTTACTTTCTTCTCCCCCTTTTTGTCGAAACAAAAAGAGCTTCGAAAGAAAACTAACACATTGTTTTAGGAAAAACATGTGAAAGAAATAAAAAGAAATAGAGAGCAAGTAACGAGAGGATCTCGTCTTGACTCCCCCTTGACGAGTCCATCCCTATGTAAGGGCGTCAAGAGTGTAAAACTAAGCTAGTTTGTTTGCAACTAAGTTTGCAAAGGATTTCGTCTATGTGACGAATGTGCTCCCCCTTGTTGATTGCAATTTTGCAAAGGGATGTCATGAAATGTAATCCTAATATTGCAAGTGATTTGCAATGTATTGCTTTGACACAAAGCTCCCCTAGCTTTAGGATGTCAAAGTCTTCATGTGTAAATTGAATAACTACAAAATAAAGATTAGAAAACAAGTATAATGCACAATTTCCTGCAAATGTGATCAAAGTTAGTAGAAAAATAGTTTTCTATATCACGGATCCCGCGGTTCCCTCCTAGTAGGGATCCGTCTAGGCATATTGTAAGGATCCGTCTGGCTGATGAATAAATTCAGCAAATGGTGGTATAACAAATAATGTTATCACCAAAGTGAGATATGTATTATACAACATAATATACTCAGAAATATAACAAGTAGTACGTAATTTCATTTAATAAAACTAGAGTTATGATATACATGACTCTAAAAATTAAGAAAATAAATGACACATGACTAGGAATTTCTAGACCAACTAACGCTTGATATTATGACACCACTAAAATCTTCTAGCTCAAGTTTGTTTAGGTTTAATCTTGTTGAAACGTTCGAGGAGGTGATAGAACATGAAACGTTGGTCTTCTCGTACTTCATGTATCAAACTTTCAGCATGTTGACAATGATAACAATCTTTGTCATGGCTAGGTAGTGGTGGTTGAAGAAATGAAATGACTTGATGCAAAGGATCAAGTGAGGCGGCTTTTGGAGCCTCAAACGACGGAGGGATTGGTAGAGGCGCATTTGAGAATGGCTCGACCAAGAATGATGGTGGTGGTAGAGAAGTGTCAACTTCCATATGGTCGGGTGGTTGACTTTGATGATTTCTCATAATCCAAATGGGATTATATGATGGAAATGGTGAAAAGGAGGCCGGAGCTAATGTTGACTCAACACCTTGATTTTGTACCATTATTCCTCCTAATGAGGAGAATGTTGTCGGAGGAGGAGGATGAGACGGCCTAGGAGGTAAATCCTCTAAATTGTAGAGGTGTGGTGATGATAGTGGAGATGTAAAAGAAATAGCTCTAGGAACCAATGGAGATGGTTTAGTGGAAATGATATTGTTCGGCCTAGGAGGTATGGTGGTGTTTGGCATAGGTAGTTTTGTGGGTACTATCCTTTTAGGAATTGGTTTGATTGGTTGAGAAGAGATTCTTGCATTTGTTTGCTTGATGGGAGATGATTCGGTTGAAGAAATTTCGTGTACAACACGAGCAATTTTCTTGGGTGGTTCTTTGGTGGATAAGTTACTACTTGGAGTTTTCCTCATGATGAGATAATTTCAAGAAGTTTGTAAGGGTTTCTTAAGTGCTGAAAATTAGGATGAAGGTGATGACTATGGAAGTCCTAACAGTGTGGTTTATAAAACAAGAGATTTGGCAAGTGAATTTAAGCCTTAAGCCACTAAAATTCATTGGAATGTGATGATTAACATGTACAATAGTCAACTTCAGAGTTTGTACTGATCTAGGAACTCATTTAAGATGAGATGGAGTGTTTGAGTTAGAAAGATGAGTTGAAATGATTGTTTTAGCAATGTTTGACATAATCTGTCATCCGGATCCCACGGTTCCCTCCTCAGAGGGATCCGTCTAGGCTAATCCTAGGGATCCGGCTTTCAGCAGCTATGAAAGAGTAGAAATGATGTTTCTAAGATCTAAGATATGTATCACCTTGAGTGTTTCAGTTCTCCTAAGTGTCTTAAATGAAGAGGTGCTTAAGTACTTGAAGGTAATGAGTGATGTAGCTAATGATTGCCTTTTATGGAAGAAATTGGAACTTTCATGAGTACCAATGAATGAACACGGATGACACTAAAGATGAGAGTGTCAATTGAAGCTAAATGATCCTAGAGATCAGATAGTGACTTAGACTAATGCTTTGGAGAATATCGTAAAGGCTTAAGATGGAGAAACTAGAATTTGATCAATTTCGACCAATTTTGACGTAAGGATGATTATGACCAATTTTGCTATAAAATATTACCAACATTTAGATATGAGGGATCATGTGAAAAATGATGTGTAAGCTTAAGAGTGGAAGAGTAATGGATTAAAGTGAAACGATAGATCTACAAGCGTCTTTGAGTGTAATCTATGTGTGAGTAGGAATGATCTACATAACTTGATAAGGACTTAATTTGCCTTAAGACACTATGTCTAGCTTAATGTGAGGTGTTCTAAGGATATGTTTGAAATACAATGTTCGCAATTGCATTTTCTGTTTGCCGGATCCTACGGTTCCCTAAGTGTAAGGATCCGTCTAGCACAAACTTTGGGATCCGTCCATCTGCTAAGCAGAACCTTTACTAAAGGTATGCAATGATCATGACAATGCATTATATTCCAAGGTTAGTTTAGAGAGGTTCTAACACTAAGATATCAAATGTAAAATATTTTATTTCATGAACTAAGTTGGATTACATTGATAAAGCACGAGTATAAGAGGATTGATCCTATTTGAAATACTACTAAGTTCCTTGAGCGTTTTCGCTAGAAGGATTATCACGTGGTTGATGAGTGTTGGTGGAGTCAAGAATGAAGAAGTCTTCATGAGAGATATGTTTAGCGGTTCCATCATCTTGGTCACAAGTACGTACAACGGACTTTGAAATTGAGGATGAAAGTGCATAACGTTATGATAAAGGCGCGTCAAGAACATTCCATAAGGGATGAGTTTATTCTTGGAGCCTTGAAGATTTACAATTCACCTTGCGAAGAAGTAGGCGAGATTGTATGGTTGTTGTGTTAGCAAACAGTACAACATGTGAGCACAACAAGCGGGAAGGATTTCTCGATTCCCCTAAGACTCCAAACATTTTCACGTAGGATGAGTACAAGGGGCTTGTACTCTTCTCGGATATCCCGTGTGAAGATAATGTTTGGATCGGAGTAATATGGTTGAGGTTTGCATATTATGCGATGTAAATCTTCCGAGGAGGGTATGTGTGAACAATATGGACTATTTTCTTCATGAAAGTTGAAGAGAGAATCAAGAGACCAATCTTCGGTGAAGGCACATTGTCCATGATTTGGAATCCGGAGGATGTAAGCAAAATGCCCAAGTGTTAAAGCAAGCTTTTGGTTTTTGATATAAAACCAAAGAGATAGAGAGCGATCCTCGTTACGAACGAGTTCAACTTGACGGAAGAATTCCATTATGAACCTTGGACATATCTTCTCGTTGATTTCAAGAAGACATTCTAGTCCAATGGCTCGGAAGGAGGTATTGATACCTTCTTCGAATTGTAGAGAGGTGTCTACAATACGTCCTTCGTGGAAGTGACGGTTTTTGAGATTATTGAACCTACGGACATGATTGCCAGGTGTGTTGGACTCAAGGGAGATGTTCGGAGTGTAGACGCTAGTGAGTGAAAAATCAAACTATATTCATGCGTCATAGTTGAACCTATAGAAATGATGAGTTAATAGAAAGTGATGTTTGTGGTCAACCAATGACTATCTAATGTTTTTACTAGATTTTTATTGACAATCGTTTTTAACAACAATGATACTTAACTCACTTATGGTTTTGACATTCAAGTGGACTATTACTTTTAGAGACAAGGTGATTTTTAATTTGCATGAAAAGCTGTTCTCCAGTAGTACGGTTCCCACGGTTCCCTTTCAAAAGGGATCCGACTAGTCTTTCTTTAGGGATCCGTGGATCTGGAGAAACAGAAACATATTTCTTTGATGAAAACATAGGTTTTTAGATCTCATAGTTTTATACCAAGATATGTGTTTTAGCCTACATTTTCTTTTAGCATGCATACATGACTTCTAATGTATCACGAGAGAATGAAATAAAATAAAAAGAAATGATAAACACATTATGATAATAACCTAGATAAACTAGACTATTAGTAATATTTCATTTCAATGATAAGAATGATACAAAGGATTGGGTATATGATCCCAATGTAGATTAACAACACAAAGTATATGTCTCCGTATGAGAACTTCATCATAGGGAACACAAGAGCGATGAGCGTTAAGGCGATGAGCACGAGGGCGATGTAAACCATGTTGATGGCGAGCCTTCTTGGTTTCGGATGAGATGAAATGGAGACGAAGATGAAGTTTTGAACGAGAGGAAATTTTGAAATTGGAAGATTTGAAAAAGTGATGATTTGTTGGAATGAAAGACGGTGGGAGTTTTTATGGGAAAGGAGGAATTTTTTATATTTGTGTTTTTGTTTTATTATTAGAAAGATATATTTTTAGGATTAAATAAAACACAAATTATATAATCCTCGATTTAGACGAAAAGGAAACACGTATGCAAGAAAAGCTTCCGAATGAAGCTACGGGTATAAACACAAATGATAATCAAATAAATACCTAGGAAAACATACTTATTTATCAAGCTAATGTCATTAAGAGATAAGTAGAAAGTCATACCTCTAATGCACTTAGAACTGTCTTTACAAATGACACAACAAATGTCAGAAGACAATTCCGGCTCCTTTGTGCTTAAGATACCTTCTTAGGGAAGGTATTCTTGTTACCAAGTGATTCCTATGGCTTGGTAGGTATGAGCCTTGACTAACCAACATGACAGAGAAGATTAGTGCATTTAAATGGAAGATAAATAATGAGAAAAATGTTGTCATCTAATCAACATCCAAACTAAGAGTTTTAAAAGACATGGTGTTTGTTTTTATGAAAAACCTTCTTTGTAGTTTTCAATTAACCATGGATCGTATCAAGTTTTTAAAGTACAATATACTTCAAGAAACTTGGTAACGAAGCTCTGATGCCAATTGTGGAAAACTAGAGGGGGGGGGGGGTTGAATAGTTTTACCAATTTAAAACTTCCTTTTAAACATTTAGATCACTTATGTCAATCTATTTGGATGTGTGTGTTGGATGTTGATAAACAAGCATATAAAGGTATGTAATGAAAAGATAAGAGTAAGAAGCACAAAACCACAACGCGAGTATTTTTAGTGGTTCGGCTACAAGGACACCTTCCTTGCCCTACTCCACTCCCCGAGTTACCTATTTGAGAGTTCGTAATCACTACACCAATCTCCTTATGGCGGAGAAACCTTCACAACGTCGCCTACCCTTTTTCCGGTGCTAGGCTAACCACCGGGTTCTTTCACTCCAAGGTGAACCACACCTACACAACGTCGCCTACCCTTTATCAGGTACTAGGCTAAGTACCTAGTTCTTTCACACCAAGGTGAACCACACCTAAACAATGTCGCCTACCCTTTATCAGGTACTAGGCTAAGTACCTAGTTCTTTCACTCCAAAGTGAACCACACCTACACAACGTCGCCTACCCTTTATCAGGTACTCGGCTAAGTACCTAGTTCTTTCACTCCAAGGTGACCCACACCTACACAAAGTCGCTTACCCTTTATCAGGTACTAGGCTAAGCACCTAGTTCCATTGCAATAGAGGAACTACTACCCAACACTACACCAACGACTAATTCCCAAAGGAGATCCACTCCTTTTTACAACATCAACAAGGATATCAATATCCTTGGATCTAGTACTAATCTATCTTGTACATCAAAACACACCATATCGAATGTACATCTAAGGCACCTTTCACTAATGCCTTTAACTAGATCTTCAAGACACCCTTCACTAATGTCTTGTGTCTTGAGTTCTAATCACCCTTCACTAATGCTTCTAGTCTTGACTTTTAAGCACTCACCACAAGTGCTTATGATATGGACGATAGATACCCTTCACTAATATCTTCGTCTTGAAACTTGAGACACCTTTCACAAATATCTTCAACTCTTCTTAGGAAAAGAAAAACAATCATCAACAAGAAGACTTCAGTAGTCTTGGTGATGAGGAAGCATGGCAACTCATGGACTTGAGCTTGCTCGACTTCAAAGGTGGTGATCTTGCCTTTAAGAGGAACCTAGAAGATCACACAAAAACAAAACTACAAACATAGATCTCTTGGATCCGAGGTTAGAGAGTTTTTAGCTCTAGGGAAAGTATGTTAGAAAGGGTGAGCAACAATGAAGAAATGGCTCACTATTTATAGAAAAAAAATACTGTTCCCGGATCCCACGGATCCCTCCCACAAGGGATCCGTCTAGCATAAAGCTAGGGATCCATGGGACGCTCCTCTTTACCCATGGGTATTTTGGTTATGGGTCATGGGTCATAGGTTGATCCATGGGTCTTTAGCTAGATACAATGTATCTCTTGAGTGCAATGCACCTAGTCACATGGATATGGGTCAAAACCATGGGTTATAGATATTATCCATATATGATATAAGCATGATGTCATGCAATGGGTTATGGGTCAAGCTCTATGGGTCATGGGCTTTGGGTTGTACCCAACTACATTCAATGTATTTGCCCAATGGGTTATGATACTTAAGTTTCTACCCATTTATATTATCCAATATACTACATACTAGTTGTGTGTATATTTTACCCAAATATGTAAACACTAGTTGTTGTACATATGTAATATTAAATCATAAAATCACTTATACTTGTTTTAGTGTTTTATGTGAAAATGTTAATATGTTAGAAACTATTAGTTCAAACTATTTACGTATTTTATTTGTTTTGTTAAAATGATTTTACGTTTGTTATCGACAAAACATTAGAAGATCGTAAAATATAAATAAACGTTTTTACGGCTTATTTGTATTAATACCTTTCTTTTAACCCAAGTCAAACTAATAATAAACCCGGGTCAAACCTCACCCTGAACACCCTTTTAACCTAGTTACTATTCATCATCCCCAACCTTTTTACCCTGCTTCACCCCGTCCTAATTAACCTAATTTAAATCCTATGTTCTTCTAGAAGCTGACTTGTCAGAGCTATGACACACAAAGAATGACATGCTAGCAGCTTTAAGGATTTCGATTGGATAAGACGCGTGGAAGTTTGATCCAAGGGTGATAGATTTGAGCATATGATTGATGGGATGATCAAGGGCCAAGAATCGAGATTCATGAAGCTTCCAAACCCTAGATGAGGGCTATATATACCCCCTCACATCACACACTTGAAGGTTGTTAGAGTCTAGGGTAGCTTAAGGTCGTTTTAGCTTATTGTAATGTTTTAGCTTATTGTAATCTTTGTTTTAGTCTTATTTACATTTCTAAGTATTGTAATTTCCATTTTAATTAATAAAATTCAACTTTGCTTTTTAAACTATTGTTATTTACATTTATGCTTTAAGTCATGTTCACTTTTGGTTAAATAAAGCTTTAATAAGCTGTTTTAAGCTTTCATTCACTTTAATATAAGCTTATATAAGCTCTTATAGCTTTTTGTAAGCTTATTTTGTTGATTTGTTGAATTTCTCAAAAACTCAAATAAAGTCAACATAAGCTCTAAATAAGCTGTTTGGATGATAAGCCAGTAAGGGAAGGGCTTATAGGGTCTTTACCAGCTTGTTTTCAACAAGTTGGAGCTTGTTGAGTAGCTCCTCGAGCTTTGTACCCTTGTTTAGGTAGGGTTTTGTAAGTTTTTTTATTTAGTTTCTTAAAAATTGCTTATTTACTTTACTACTTATCTTGTATGCTTACATGCTTATTTATGCTTTAGATCTTCTTAGTTGTTCTATTTGTTGCTTATTATCAGTTTTTATAGCTTACTTGTTTTCACATTTCATAAAATACTAAAAAAAAATCCCAAAATAGTTTAAGTAGCTTTAGCTTATTTCTAGCTTATTAGTAGTTCAAATCTGTTTTCATAGAGTCATTTTGTCTTAAAAAGCCTATTAGAGTCAAAAAAATATTCAAAGTTTATTTGGATTACGAAAATCCATATGAAAGACTCGGTCACCTCATGTTATGTCTAGCATAAGCTTATTAATATTAAACTAGTTAGAGTAACACCTGTGGAGTCGAGTCGGGGCTTTCCCTACTGTCAACTCGCTCCACAGTCCAAGTAGAGGAGTTTTTATGTCATGTATATAATCCCTCTCCCACCAAGGGAGAGGGTTGGATGTTCATTTGATCTTAATCATACAACTAAACTTTCTCTCACTAAAATATCCCATTCTCTCTCACTTTCTCTCTCTAGATTCGGCCAAACCTCAAATCCGTAAGTGTGTTATGATATCTAATATCTTATAATTGGTATCAAAGCCCATGGTTTGATTAGCTAGGTTGTATGTGCATTTTCTTGGTTAGTTTAGATCAAGAAGTTGGTTTTTGGAAGATTTATGATCTTATTCTTGGCTCTCTTTGATTATCACGTGTGTGGTGTTAAAGTTAGTGTTTTTATGGTTGTTATAACCTTATAGGATCAAGTTGTGCAAAAAAAACCAAGCAAAAATGTTCAAAAGGGTGATTTTTAGGTGAAAATTTTCACTTGTTCTTGACTGCGATTTGAGCCTCGAAGTGCATTCTTGGTTGTGGTTTGAGGACTGCGGTTTGATAGTGATGTTTTTGTCTTCTGCGATTTGAGAGTGACAGTTGTGTCTGTTAGCAGCTGCATTTTGACACTTCTGCGGTTTGAGAGTGACATCTTTGTCCTTTAGCAGCTGTGGTTTGACACTTCTGCGATTTGAGATCCTGCGATTTGAGGAGTGCGTTTTGAGCTCTGCAGTTTGGTCTTACGGTTTGAGCTATGCGTTTTGATCTTGCGATTTGGGTCACTGCATTTTGAGAGCCAGTTTGAGTGTGCTATTTGACTTCTGTGTTTTGGGAGACTACGATTTGAGTTGTTGCGATTTGAGAAGACAAACCTTGAGTTTTGTCTAGGAGACACTCTGCCAAATTTCTTCTTAGACTGCCATTTGACTCAAACTTTATTTCAATAAAACTAAATCATAATTAAACAATGTTTCACCTAATCTAACATACCAACATCACCTTTAACATACAATCACTAATCATTGTATCGATCCAATCTATCATAATACGCTTAATTTATCAACGTATCACGGTCTCGTATTAACCTTGCTAAATTTCATACACACCAACATCATGTCTAACACTTCAGATTCCGTCATATCTGTAGTACTAAAGTTGTACGACGAGATTGATGAGCATAAGATTCCTAACTATGTAGAACGGATTAACTTGTTTGAGTCAGATAATGATAATCTGAAATCTGTATGCACATATTCATCGGAGAGAGAGTTGCACCAATTATAATCATTCCAAGATAATGCAAATGATAGTTGCTTAGAACATTTTTGACTACTTCATTCACATCTCAAGGTACTTTTAGAAGGACCTAGATTCGAGGGAGGATTTGAACGAGCGTTTGCATCACTTTTCAGTCAAGATGTACCGACATTCACGGGCACATTGTTCTTGTACTTAGAGCAACTTGAACATCAACTCAACAAAGAAGAATTTCAAGAAATTGGATCCATGGCTGCACTTCAAGTGATCAGCAAACAAATTTAATCGTTCATTAACTCCCAATACACTAGGGATTATGACTATCCAATGACAGAAATGTGCTTTGCTAATTACACTAGAATGGAAGTTAGCATGTTCAGAAAAACATTACTCCAACACATAAATAATGTTAAGAAGCACATTGAGGAGAAAGCACAACACAAACTCAAGTATGACATCGAGATGAATAATAGTCGGGTGCAATCTAGAGATATTAATATTGACTCGGGTAAAGCATCAGATGTTGGATCAGTTGTCACTGAATGCAGAAGCACTCAGTCAGATAAGCATGACAAAAGCAGCAGTTCAGTAACTCATGTCACACAAGATGGGGATGCAGACATCAAACCAGTAAATGAACATGTGCCATGTGCTGAGGTACAATTAACTGTTCAACACAATACATCTGCTAATGCACTTAAACAAACTGATCAAAATGCTGAACATGATGTTGACAAATGTTCTTTGGTTGAGGCTGAGACTAAGTGTTTCAAAACAAATGATATGGTTGATAAAGAAGTTTTTAATGAACTTTCAAAAAAAATTCTCACAACTTGAAAAACATTGAATTTCTCTTGAAATTGCAATACAAAGTAAGGAGGAGAGTTTTCAAACTAATAAACCATGTAAAAATCCGGAATTTCCTAAATTTCGTGAATTTTTTGAAATAAACAATCAAAGAAATCAAGACTAAAACGTTAGAACAAACAACCTCTTTGATGGTCAAAAATGATGAACTCAAAGCTCAACTTCAAGATAAGGGTTTCACTATCATAGCATTAAAGAACGAACTTAGAAAAATTGCAGGGAATAGTGTGAACACTAAGTTTGCAAAACCATCAATCTTGGGGAAACCAGTTTTACATTCTAATAGAAACCAGTCAGTTGTTAGACAACCGAATGCGTTTAGATCTGAACGACCAAAATCTTCAAAAACACGGTTTGCCTCCCAAGTTGATGTGAAACAAGTTTTGTCAAAACCAGTCACTTCACAAACTAGACCTAAGAAACAAGAAGTTAATGCTCGTGCTAAGGTCCAACCCTCTAAGACTTGGAATAACAAAAAGTCTTCCACTGTACATAAGAAGCCAAACAATCCTAGTTCTTGCCTTAAGTGGATACCGACTGGTAGAATCTTTAAGAATGCTGGACTTAGATGGACACCTACTAGCAAGTTGTTCACCGATGGCAAAAGCAAGGTTGACTTTGATAACCCTAAGGGTTTGGATGCTTATGTCACTAACCTACATAAATGCAAACAATATTATAATGTTAGTGCAAGTAGTCCTTGCTCTATTGTAGGTACATCGATCACTTCCATCAAGAAAAGACTCAAAGTCTGGGTGCCTAAAGAAAGGATATCTCCTGATTCAGGAATCCAGAAAAATCAAAATTGATGTACATGTGCTGTGACTCCTGAATACTCCAGCTCAGGACTCGTTCTTTAACAAACTATCTATGAGAGTATATACACTTCCATTATACTCTAAATTGTTTTCCACATTGTACATGTATTATTCCATCAAAATCCTTAAAAACCTGAAAATTTTAAAAATTCCAAAAATAGTTTTTCAAGGCATGTCTTCTGGTATCGATAACATCTATGGTCCTAGAAATGTCATTCAATAATGACACGGGTCTTCAGATGAAGTTCGAATAGAAGTTCAAAATGTTTTTCAAAACATGCGTAGATAGGTTGCTACCCCCCTTTCTGATAAGCAATCCGGTT
Source organism: Chrysanthemum lavandulifolium (assembly GCA_022545495.1). Taxonomy (NCBI): domain Eukaryota; kingdom Viridiplantae; phylum Streptophyta; class Magnoliopsida; order Asterales; family Asteraceae; genus Chrysanthemum; species Chrysanthemum lavandulifolium. The sequence goes on along the minus strand of CM040238.1, from coordinate 166,480,246 downwards.
CTCAAAATTGTGGAAAGCATGTCACCAAAAAGACAACTGTTCCTATACATATAATTTTTCGTCTATGATTCTTCAGAAAATTATTTGTAGTACTAATTTTTCGTCTATAATTTTTTCATGATCAATCAATGACTGCAGCTGTTGAAATTGTACTCGGGTCATTGATTGAGGGGGGAATTGGTTTTTCAAAATTTATGACATCTAACGAGCGACTACAATTCATTGAATCTTATCCAGGCTTTATAATTTGAGGGGGGTGTCAATCTTGTATTAAATTAAATATGGTCACATGTGTCGGGGTTATGTGTTAGTATAGGGACTTGTTTGCTATATGTTAATTATTTCCTAGGCTTTCATATATTAGAGGACCATTCGTGTTTATACTTTATCTTGATTTACTCCCTAGTGTCTCTCGTATCTCTAAGTGTACAGAAAATGAAAAGAGAGGGACCGAATTTGCTAAAACATGATACTTAAAAAGAGAATGAAAAGAGAAGGGATTTTTCTGCCATAACCTAAAAGTTTACCCTTTAGGTATATATATTACATTGCATTTTGACCAGTCAAACTTTCAATGCTTAGTCAAACTATCGATTTTTCCCTTTCTTAAGTTCATCATTGTGATTTGATCTATTTGACATATCGTGTGTCTCTTACTTAGGTATGATTTGTGCTTCTTGTTGCTAATTAGTTTTAAAAACCATCTGTTTAAACTCCATGAACCTAAAACTCATTACTGATTCTGTTGTTTAGGTTCTCAAGTCGAAGCACCATTATTTCCTAGGGTTTTGATTTGTTTTGTGTTTAAATGTTGAGTTTAGATTCATTTGATATTGTAGTTGCTTTATTGATTGTTTAATTAGATTTCCTCGTACTGTTTGATCTGTCCAATTGATTTGACTTGACTTCTTAGTAATTCTTGATATTTTAGAGGCAAATTGGTGTTGCTGTGCTCGTTAGGTGTTAGTTAGGATTTATTTGACTGTGTTTCCCTTACCTTACTTTGCCCACCTAAGGATAGAATTGATTTGCATTGAGAATCGTTATTGGCAGCAGTTTAGAGTTTTTCTTGACTACGTTTTAGATATAGTGTTCTTGGTTGAGGTTTGAACAATTTTTTCTTAGTTGCGTTTTAAGAAAATTTTCTTAGTTGCATTTTGATTGAAATGCTCTTGATTGCATTTTGGTCGTAATGTTCTTGATTGTGTTTTGGGAGTAGGTTCTTTGTTGCGATTTGACTAAAGTATTCTTGACTGTGTTTTACCTAAACTGTTCTTGGTTGCGGTTTGACCTTAGTGTTCTTGACTGTGATTGGACTTAGGAGTCATGATTGCATTTTGAGTTGGTTGGGTTAATTGCGGTTTGACATGTCTGACTTTGTTCCGTTTTGAGGCAAACCACAATCACTGCGATTTGACATTGAAGAATATTTTATTTGCAAAATGTAGGATCCACTATGCCGAAAAAATTTCAAAAATGTTGCGGTTTTAGTTTTTGTGAATATTATATCATTGCGGTTTGATTGTTGCAATTTGGTTCCTGTATTTTGATCATATCTGCGTTTTGAGGATTACGATTTTACAAACTGCATTTTGTCTAATTTCGTTTTGATCATCAATGCATTTGAGGATTGCAATTTGTTCACTACTGGGATTTGAATAGTTGTGATTTGAATAACCGCGTTTTGTATGTCTGCAATTTATCTATTGCGTGTTGTGCATTGTGTTTTGTCCTAAATGTATTTTTTCTAATCACTCTTTGATCATTGTACCTTGGTCACGGGGTATTGTCCTCTCATGGATGAGTTGACTTTCGTTGACTCTAGAGTTGACCACCCTTGTTGTCCATCACAATTACAAGATCTATGTGTCCCTCTGTCTTGGATTAAGTACTTGAATGTCTTAATCTCAAGATGTAACTCACAACTAACATCACATTTCTGTGTGTATATTTCTTTGTGATTGTGTTTGTGCAGTTACAATGGCTAAAATTAATGATGCTGCTGACCAAGCTCCTGTTATTTCACCGCCCATTCGCACAGATGATCAAATCTTACCTTATGAGAATTGGGTCCCTATTGGAAAGAGCAATTTCTACTTAGATATGGATAGGTCTTAGCACAATCCTATCGACAAAATAGTTGTGGACATTCCGAAACAAACCAATTTCTTTAGTGCATTTACTACTTGTACCACTATACTATCTATCAACATTCAGCAGTTTTGGGATATAGTCAAATGGGATAAAATTACAGCGGTCTGCAGTTGTCAGCTTGATGAACAATGGTTTGAACTCACTAAGGACACTATCAGAGAAGCACTTCAGATCACACTAGTTGATGTAAACAATCCATTTACTCCCCCACCAACATCAGAAGCGTTGATCAACCTTGTCAACGATCTGGGGTATCCCATAGAAGTCAAGACGCTATCTACTGTGATCACAAACGAATTGTATCAGCCATAGAGGGCAATCGCCACAATCATCAACTTGTGTCTCACGAGAAAGAATTCAGGTTAAGAGAGACCAAGAGCTCCGGTGTTGCAAATTCTTTGGAGAATAGTTAATCAAGCTACCATTGATTATGCCGAGAGAATTTGGGAGGAATTCACTCGGTCCATTCATTCCTTCATTTGAGATAAGGAGAAACGGTCACAAAACAAAAAGGGAAAGAAGAAAGTCAATTCACTTGTGATTCCAAGCATCAGATTCTCCAAGTCGATCATCAATTATCTTCAAGGAAAGCACCGCCCACCAAAGATTGGGCTCGCTTCTCTCTGCATCCGATGACCATCTTCTGGAATATCAAGTTCGCAGTTTAAGGGTACCAAACATGAAATCTTTGGGAAGGCCAACCTTTATTTGCAAATGTAGGATCCACTATGCCAAAAAATTTCAAAAATGTTGCGGTTTTAATTGTTGTGAATATTATATCATTGCAGTTTGATTGTTGCGATTTGGTTCCTGTATTTTTGTAACATATTGGATTTCACAAACACATAAACAATCACAAATATGGGGCATACAATATGAGGTTTTAGAGAGAGAAAGTGGAAGATGGGAGCCTTTCTAGAGATAGAAAGTAAACAAAAGAATGAAGGTTAGATTGAGTGAAAGGTCCAACCCTCTACCTTGGGAGGTAGAGGGTATTTATAGTTACATACAATACGTCCTCCTAACGGACTGTGGATCACGCATACAGTGGGTAAAGACCCGTCCTTCCTCCACGGTGTTGCACTAAACTACGCTAATAACTAACTAATAAACTAACAAATAACGTAACTAACGATATGTCTATGAGCTAACTTATGCTAGATAATATTTGGGGTGACCGATACTTCACTATGGAATTTCTAATTCCTAACAATCTCCCCCTAAGGGAGGTCACCCCATGTTTTACATTTCGAATCCTAGCATTATATTTAATCTTCAGTCTTGAGCTCGTAGACATTAATTCTTCAACATCTTCATCTTTGTGCTTTAGCAGTGATTCTTTAAAGTTCGATAACTTTGTACTTTTAGTAGAGGCCTTTAACTGATCCACATCTTTGATGATCTTCGAGTTTTATTCGAGATCATCAGCTACAGTAAATATCTGGATCACCCTTTATTGTGTTGCCATCATGTGATGTTGTGACTTTTGGACCGACATGCTCACACTTTCAGGATCATGATATATTTCCATCGAGTAGCGGAAGCTTTCTTGGTTCATGATATTTGCAAGAACAGCGAAACATAGTATAAAAATATCGAGCTGTGTTATGTAGATATGCACAAGTCATGATTTCTTCAATTAAGTGTGGATGCTTTGTGAGCATGCGGCTTTGGATTGACTCCTCAATTCGATCACCGCAACCCTCCAAATGTACCGCAAACAACAGCTAGCAATAAAAAACACGAAAGTGTCTTTGATCACTTTCGTTGAATTGAGGTACACGCCCACGGTTTTCCGTTGATCAAGACAAGTACGCCTATGATCGTGTAGGATTCCTAATAATCTCCTTGATGTGGTTTCGCACTATTCTAGCCGTTCTCAAACCGAACGCCTCAAAGAAGACAACACGGAGAGAGTGAACCGGTGAATTGAGATTCACCGATTGATGAAAATTGATTTGAAAACAATCGCATATTGCTTAGAAGAAAGAGTTTTGCAATACGACGAAGGTTTTATGAGAAAGATCAATTCTCAATCAAAAATACCTTTTGTATTTGAAAAGAGTAAACATTCGATGTGCTAGAAAAAGAAGTAATTTGCACATCGAACGGTTTTTCCAAAAGTATTTTTTCAATCGTAGATACTTTTGAGTTTGAAATATGAATACACATGCGATGTGCTAGAGAAAAGAAGATTTGCACATCGAACGGTTTTCCAAAAGTATTCGCTAATTCATTTCTGGACCAAGGTTGATTCAAGAGTGAATCGCCCATCGTTTCTATCCAGTTGTCACATGGTTGATCTATTGGATAGATCTCACATGCCACCTACCAAGAGCTTGTTTGATGTTGGCTCTAGAAGGCTTTCCATCTTCATTGTGAATATGTTAGTATATCACTCGGATGTTCTGGCAATACCACAAGGATAATGCGTAGGACTCTCAATATATACTTACTACCCACATTGTGTGAAACAACAAGTCTTCATTAATTTTGTGTCCTAATGAGACATTGTGGATGATCTCTTGGCTCTAGACTCAATTGTGCATTTTGGTTCCTATGCCGGAGACTAGGGAGAGGGTCTCCTTCTTCAATATCAACAATCTCTAAGAGAAAGTTGATAGATTATGTTGGTTCCCCATGAGAATGAAACAATTCCTTTTAAGAGGAACTTGAGTAGCTTTGGAAGTTGTAGTGCAGTGCATCACTGGGTCCATGATGTCTTGTCTTCAATACAAGTGTTACCTTAGTAACCACCAGTAGCATACGAATTGAACCCGATTTCTGCCCTAAGGTTGAATTAATAGAGGGCTATTTCTTTTCACCCTTTTTCACATTCAATTCTTTTTCATTCTTCAACCCCTTCAATGCTTACCGAGACTTCATTACTAGAACCTTGTTGGGTTTGTTCCAGTTCTAACTCTATCTCAGTCCGCACTCTTCCCATTTCTCATTTTTCTCCTTTTTTTCATCATACCTAAGGACTCTACACTATCTAGTGGATTGTCCCTAGGTAGATCCCTCTGGCTTTGGCGGGATCGTGGGAACGAATACCTAACCTAACCATCCTTATAACACCATGCATAGAGTAAATTGGTCGGTCTTTTGGTATTGTTCTTCCTTCTTGAAACCAATTGAAAATCATTTGAAAAACAATCAAGGTACATGTGATACGAGATCAAAGCATTTTGTACCTTAATAGTTTTGATCATTTAGAAATGCTCCCCTCAACATGTGCTCATATGATTTTGAAATTGTTTAGCACATGGAGGCAAGAGTTCTTTGAAGTAATTTCTTGATCACAATTTCCTTAGAAAAGCCTTTTGATTTTCCGTAAATTCTCCCTCAATATGTGCGTTGGTTGTTTGAAATGTTTTATCACATAGAGGCAGGAGTTCTTTGAAGTACTTTCACGATCACCAATAGAAACCATTCGCTCCCCCAATATGTGCATTTATATACGAAAGAGTTTAGCACATATTAGAGAGAACTTGCACTCTGAATCAAGACGATCATCTTTTATCAAATTTCATATTAAATCACAAATTCTCCCCGATCAAAAATATCAAACCCTTTGAGATTTTGGATCCGGTGATGATTAATAAGGTTTGGAAAACATGGGAGAATATGTGGCCTTGTTTAAATACTCTTCTGGTTTTTGGTTAAATGCTCCTCCACAATCATGTGCATTATGTATTTCAAAATCGTTTGGCACATGAAGGAAGGAGTGCTTTTGAAACAATCACCCTTTAAAACCGATTTGAGATTTAAATCATGATCTCTCCCCCGATCAAAAATTTCAAACCAATTGAGATTTTGGATCCCGATTGATTTAAACCATTTGTAAAATTTTTGGGAAAGACGTGGCTTGATTTAATTTTTGAAAAATGATAGATAAGGAACAGTTTTTCGACATTAAAGATTGTTAGTGTCAGGTATGATAGTTTTAAGAGATCTTTAAGAAAAATAAAACAATTTCACAATTAAACAAGAACAGAAAAAATTTCATTTTGAAAGATCTTTGAGTTTTAAAGAAAAATTCTACCATGACATAACATTAAATCTTTAGATCACCACTTTAATTCGTACAAGCCGGACTTGAAAGATGAAATATCGTTTGAAAATATTTTATTTTAAATCACTCTCCCCCTCAATCGATAACCGTAGTCGATGATTGAGTGACTTAGGTTTTGATAAAAATGAAGTCCGGTGATTTCCAAGATTAAGTCCAATTTATTTTCAAAACCAATATTTTTCCATTTGTCAAAACAATATTTTCAAAATTGTTTAAAAAATGGTATCATTCACTACCATCTTGCACAAAGATACGTTAGGTGGTTTAGAAGCTTCTGTTGTTGTTGTAAGGTCGAAGAAAACTGTCACGATGCAAGTGAGACTTGACATTGCATTTGTCATGCAAACTCTTCATAGAGGTCCACTAAGTCCGTTTCTTCATTTGATGATGAAGAAAACCATCTCACGATGCAGTGAGACCTCTTACGTTGCATTTTTTCATGCCAACTTTCCATAGAAGTCAAATTAAGCTCCATTTCTTCATTTGTCAACCCAAGATATAGTTACTCTTTCCTTTCGGCATCCAATCATCATCATTTGTGGGATCTGGATCGAGAACATTCTTTTATACCAATATACCTGCATACGTTAGACTACACAAACAGATATATGGTGGTCGACATCACCCAAACAGCAATCGACTAATTAAAGTCAATCCAACATATCAATCAGTTCATATAAGGCATGGGATTTATGTGTTCATCAAACTCTAATCATCTAATCCTAACAATCATATCCTAGGCACCTAGTCCTTCAACGTAGGTTAACATCATTTTCGCTTAAGCATTTAGGATAATTAGATAAGCCCGATAGATGATATAAATTTGAAAACATTCTCCCCCTCAATCAATGACTCATTCTCTGAAAAGTTTAAAAGCGTAGAAGTCATTGATTGAGTTTTCAATTTTTTTGGAAAAACCCTGAATCTGATTGTTTTTTAAAGCAACTCATTTACCATCATTTTGTTAAAACAAATATTTTTCTGAAGAATTTTTTGAAGGAAAAATATTTGAGTAGGAACAGCAGTCCTTTGACATACTTTCCTCATTTTGTTTTAGGATAAATGCACGAAATATTTGAAAATTGGTTTAGCGCAGAACTTTTCTTTCTTTAAAAGAGCGGGTTGCTATCAGAAATAATAGCAAACCATAGTTAAGCACGGGTTACGATCCAAATAACGCAAGCCATGGTTTAAGCACGTTACAATCAAGTAACTGCAAGCCATATTTTGAGACATGTTTAGAAAGAATTATTTACACCTCCTGCTCGAACTTCATCTAAAGTCCCGTGCCATTATTGAATGACATTTCTAAGACCATAGATGTTATCGATACCAGAAGACATGTCTTGAGAAAACATTTTTTTTTCAAATTTTCTGATTTTTATGGGCTTTTGTTGATTTTATATTTTTCTATTTTGTTTTTGTTGGTTTTATATTTTTGTATTTTGCTTTTTGAAAAATATTTACAACGATAGAGAAATAGTTTAAGTAAATGATGATACGAGTACCGAGATAAGGAAATCGTTCAAGACTTTGTAGAAGATGGAAGTCATCATCTCTTAAACTTTCACCACCAAAGCATTCGAGGCTCTTGTGACAACCCGTACTTTCGTGTCATTTCTCAAACAATTTATGCCTCACTATTTCAACATTTATCGTAAACTTGGTTTACGTGTTCCAAATTGCAGAACCTTTAAGGTTTAGCGGCTAATTCATGATCATATCATCACGTACATTTCATATGGACTAAGATTAGTCTACATTTCATTTGCATCATTTGCATCATATTAGTTCATTCATGACATTTCATTTCACATTTAACGCGTAATTTTTATATTAAATAAACGTTATCGCGTGAGTTATTATTTTGAATATTTAATCCGTTACTTTCAAAATGATCCCGATATATTTTTATACTTACATTTAGTTATAAAACTATATTTTGAGTTTACCTAGTGTTTTAAATTTATTTGGTATATAAATCGTTAAAGTTATATTATTACGACGCTTTTTCTTAAAAACTACTCGATAATTATTTTATCACTCAAATTTCACAAGGAATGTATTTTTACAATTTTTATTATCTCATTACATTCTATTTTGATCTATTAAAACTTACTTGTACCAAAAAGTTACCATTTATCTTACAAGTACATTTTCTTACACAATTTACTTACACTTTTTACAAAATATTACACAAGTATATATTTATACATTTTATAAAAAAAAAAAAATAATATCTTATTATCCTCCCCTTGGCCGACCAAGGGGAGGGTTGTCATTAAATGAGTATGGTTTTTGATTGTTATAATTTTACACAACTATAAAAGTCTTACTTCAATTATTTTCTCATTCATTCATTCACAAAGTTTTTCAAGTGTTAGAAAGTTGTTTTCTCTCTTTGGTTCTCCATAAACCGCCACATAAGAGGTTCAAAGGATCATCATCAAAATTTTTCAAGTGTTTATACAATCTAGTTAACATTCTTTATAAGGTTTTGAAATAAAACCAAGAGTGTTTAGGTTTAACCTTGTTCTTGCACCTCATCATATTCACTAGTAAGCATGTTTCTTTCATTTTCATGTTTCCTTTTCATTTCATATGTATCTTTTCATTTTGGTACAAACATGCAAGACATATGTGATTTATACCATTTTTACATGATTTTTAGAGTTTATATATATATATGGTCATCCTATAATTATCCCCTTGGTATTCTTTGGTCTTGATGATGTTTAGGAACCCATGACACCCTAAGAAGGTGTATGGTAGGATTAGATTAGCTTTGGAGTTGATTTGAAGGGATTAGAATAGGTTTTGTCCGAGAAAACTATTTTCGATAAGTATAAAATATGTTCTGTCCTTGTTTTGATTTTCTGGAAAATCCGACAGTAGGCACGACTTTTGGCCTTGATATTTAGAAAATATACTTTAAAACGAATCCGTGGCGCTTGAACGGATAAAACGGAGTTATAACGAAGAAGTTATGAATTTTAAAGTTTGACGACGAAATATATTATTTTCGTAAATTTCAAGATACTATTTTTACTCTATTCGGTCAAAACGAGCCTTAAGCTTCACAAATTATTTCGACTTATCAAAAATATATTAGTATACTTTGATACGGGCTAAGGACGATTATACGAGAAAACGGATTTGAAACGACAAAGATATGCACGCTTTCATAAAATTGCCGTAACTATTATTTTCTAAAAACTATATTATTTTACGATACAAGTGTTACGTAGTCATGAAACGACCATGTTGAGGGTCGTTTTAACCATGATGTGGAACTTTTGGAACGAAATGTCTTCTAATAAAATCAAGATCACCGAGCATATTTTTCAAAACGATGTCGCTTGTATAGCGGAGTTGTAATAAATTAATTACGGATGTTTAAACTTGGCGAAACTCACTTTTTACATAACAATTAGCCAAAATCACCATCTTTAACCCTTATTATCTTTATGTTCGAGACCTTTTGACGAAAACTCCTGAACTGAAACTTCTAGATTTCGATACAAACTTTCCAAAACCGTCGAGTTCGTTTCTAACGATCGACGACACCATTTTACGACTAGTTTTCCAAAGCCATTTTTGTTAATTTCATGAAAATTCCGACGACATTGTTTTACTACTTTAAAAGTGAAAATTTCACTATAAATCATTATAAAACCATTGTAGGATGACATTTTGACGTAAATACTTGTAAAGTCATTTTGAAGGGTCAAGACGTCAAAAGAGTATTTTTCGACGATAAGTAATATTTTCAAAACTCGCAAATGGTATAAATAACATACGAAATGCATGCATAACATTACATTGCAACTCATTACATATCATATCATTCGTAATAGGTCCCGATTAAAGTTTCACATTATACCTCGTGTACTCACTCTTGTCATCATACCGCTTTATCAAGTGAGTTTTCATAGCCCCGCTTTATTCAAGTTTTACATTATTTCAAACCTACGGGAGAATACATTGCACAACATTTTTATTACGATACCAAGTATGTTAAATTCATTTACATTGCTTGAGTTACAAAGTTGCCGCTAAAAGTCCCCACTTTAATGCATGAGCCGTTAATTTTCTAGAAGCGTGTGTGAGTGGATAGATCTATCGAGGGTGACACCTCCATCCGAGTTGGTGAATCCCAACTTGTCATACGGATGCATTTCATTCATAAACATTATTAGAGTTGTTTGGCAAGACACTGCTTGGGCGACATCACCGAGCTTCGTATCATGCGCTTAAGCAATTGTAACATTTTTACGTGACATAATTGTCATGCTCGTAACATTTTTACGTGACATAATTGTCATGCCCGATCTATACTTGTGTAGTCGATAAAACATTTACATAAACCTATGATTTCTCACCAACATTATTGTTGACCGCTTTAGCAATGTATTTTCGTGTAACTAAGGCATTATCATCATGGCATGGTTAAGGAACCACCTTTTGAGTCGCGGCGCCGACTTACATCATTGTACATCATGGCACTTTCTTTCAAAACATCGTTTGGACTTGTAATATATTTATGTTTCCGCAAACTTTGTAAACATTTGGGACCTATACTTTGTAAACTCGATTGTTTTAATAAATCAAACGATGTTCTTTTCAAACGACACTTTAGGTCGCTCAATATAACTCGTGAATGTGGTGCTATGACACCAATCCCTGTGAATTCCATTCCACGCAAAATGTAAATTGGGGTGTGATGATTGGTACTGAGCTACGCTTATAGAGAACTAGGTTGCATCATTGACCCTAGACTATAACTACATCATCATAGCATCTCATCATTTCATCATAAATACATAGTCACTATACATGCGGTTTTATACGCACTTTTTCGAGTTATTTACTTTCATTTCAAACCCGATTGTCACATGGATGCCTTCAAATACCCATTCCATTATACTCACATCACTTTGACATGGAGAATGCCTTGTCATTCCCTATCACAATTTTAACATCAATTGACTCAACACCGATAACATCGATGATGACACCGAGACCTTTTAGAGGACGGTTGCACCTACACCATCACGATCACTATTGATTCACTATAGGATCGTGACAATTTTATCACTCGGTTGGGACAGATCATACCATTGGGTAGAACTTATAGGCTTAGTCCTAATGAACCTATTTTCTTAACTCACCACAAGGATTCCATTATCATCATTGTCATTATTTTCATCATCATTATCATTTCGAGCACCATCCGCACCATCACATCTCATACACGATACTATACACCGACTTGCACTGGGAAGCGTGCATGATTTGACACACCATTACCATCTACCACTAAGACTATAGACACTACATCATCTCATAGGTTTGAGGACCGTGAGAGTTCTAGGGCTATTGTTGCTAGACCGCCTACTACTCCTACACTTGAAACACGATTAGACCACCAACAGAATGTATAATAAGTACCTTCCTAGCTAATGTGATCTTTATCATTTATTATCTCTACGATGATAATCACCACCTTGTTTATTTCATTCCTTACTCCAATTGCCCAATTTTCCATCATTTCACGACGATACATCACTATCTTACTAGGGGTTAGGCCAACTTTATTCTCGACCAATTAGTAGACTGTTATTACTCGATAAGGTTCTCTTATGTATCCTACAAACCATCCAACAAATTTTATTCCAAATTATCCTGCTAATATTTCATGAAAGTATTTCACTTGATTTTATTTCAACTATTTTATCACCATCTTAGAAACGTTGTTTCATAAAGTTTTAACGCAAGTTGTTTTATTACCAACTTATCAATTGGTTTCACCATTTTATCAACTATTTAATATCCTCATGCGAAACGATTTTCATGTTACTCCGAAAATCATCGAGCTATTATCTTACAAAACAAAACGTTGAATACCAACTATTTGTCCTACATTCCTCTTATGAGATAATAAACTTCATCGTTATCTAACGCAAACCGCTTTCAACTATTTTACCGACCATTTCATCTTACTCCTGTACTATTAAACCTAAAATTTACGACTTTAATAATACTTTATAAACAATGACCTTATCGATACTTTGCAAACTATTTTCTCATAGTATGATAAACCGATTAATTTGCTATTATTTTATAAAACAACAAACAATTGCAATAGCAAGTTATAAACTATATTACAAATTTTTCCCGCAAGTAATATTACGGTCTTATAAACTATTTTACCCTTTTGGTGAGCTATTTTAGCCACCGTCTCGATTTAAAATCATAAAACTTGGTACGCTTACCTCACGCACTATTCGCCTTTACTTTATCGACTATTATATTACCAACCTCTAAACCATCTTGATATTAATTGAACTACGAAATCTTCTATTATTTGACAAACGATAAATTGTTTTCTTGTAAGCTATTTTACAAATCATTTCACGAGTTATGTTATAATCAATTGTGTCTTACCAAAATATTTCACTACCATTGTTAAGCCGCTTTCTATCACTATATAAGTCGTTTTAAAATCACCTTAACAAGTTGTTGCTTTAACACCAAGCCACAACTAAGATTTATTATTAAACTATAAATGATAAAATGTTTCTTTCTTACTCAATAAAGTGGTTTTACAAACCTTTTCATAAACTTTATCGTAATTTTCTTACAAACTATTTATTCTCGCTTGAAAGCAAAGTTTTATAATCGATATATCGTGCATAAACATTTCTTTCTCGTTAACACTCTATAGATGCTTACGCCATTTATCTCTCACTCAACCGATAAGTTAGGATTTGACGAGTGACCTTTTAGGAAAGACTTCCTATACCATCCGTGAGGAGGATTCCTCGATACAAGAAAACAATGAAAGGATTTTGGAATTACCAACAAGGACTAGAACTAGGTGGTAGGATGATTCAAAACTCAACAAAATCTTAAGACATCACGAGACATTCCGAACCACTATTTTGAATTAGAATCCAAACTCTATCATTCCATAAGTACTAGCTAGACCGAGTTACTTAGATTTAATACGGCTTAATACCCATGAAGCAACACTATAGGGATATACCAAGTCTTCTATCCGAGGCTATAGAACATTCTATTAAACATGGCCTCAACAATATGTGAACTTCCCTACAATGAGTGTCCTTAAAGGAAAATTTGGTTAAATTAAGGTTATCGATATAAACTTCCCTAAGGCATTGTGTTCTCTAGAAATTCCAAGTAACCTCAAACTTACCACCTTCTATCACTTCTCTTTAGAGCGCTTATTCTTAACATAGGATTTGACCACGCCTCATTTTCCTTTATTTTGAAGAGTTATGGCGCCAAGAGAGCTCCACCACTATGACACGAGCCGATATCCAAAAGTATATAGAGGATAGTATAGCTAGGGCACTAGAGAAAGAACGAGCAACGATAGTCACTGCCGCCACTGCCGAGACCACGGTCACATCAAGCTACTAGACTTGCTACTACTACAGGAGTTGCAGGAGGTTCGAGAGTTCAAGTGGTACATACATGGACTTTAAGAGCAGTGACCCCAAGTTCGGAGGCACGTATGAGCCATTGCTATGATCCGTTGGTTGGAAAAGATCGAGTCGTTATTTCTTCTATGCGATTGCCCGATGACCGCAAGGTGAAATTTGCTACTAGTACACTCTTGGATGAGGCAATGTTATGGTGGAATCATTATGCACAACTATTGGTATGGAAAATGCTTATAAACTCTCATGGGATCAATTCAAGAGGTTGATGACTAAGAAGTATTGTCCACACAAGGAGGTGAAGAAATTGAAATGGAATTTCTTGGGCTAATGACCGTTGGTTATGACATTGAGACCTACATCGAAGGTTTCAAGAGTTGGTCGCTTTATGTCCATATATGGTTCTCGACAATGAGAAACCATCGAAAGTTTCATTGGAGGACTTCCAAAATGCATTCAAGGAGAGGTAACCTCTTCGATTCGCAAACAATTGAAGAGACCATCAAGGTAACTCAAATACTCATGGCTCAAGTTGTGAGGAGGAGAACTTTATCGACAACAACAACCGCGACAACCAAACTAACAACAACAAAAGGAAATGGGAAATGACCAGGAGGTTATAACAACAACAACCAAAGCCGTAACACTAACCATCACCAACAACAAAATAGAAGACAAGAAGCCGCCAGGTTCATGTTGTCGCACCAACAAAGGAAAGAACTTATATCGAAACTTACCACGATACCATCAATGCACGCTACATCATAATGGTCCATGTGGTATATGCTTTATCTGTCAAACAATGGGACACCTTGCTAAGGACCGCAAGGAAAAGGATATGTTGGGACTAAACCACTATGTAATCGATGTAAGTATCATCACACGGGTCCTTGCCCCGCCAAATGCCGCGAATGCCAAAACCGGACATCTAGCCGTGGATTGTAAAGGCAAAACTATAATTACATGTTTCGATGTGGGAAGCAAGGACACTATCGGAATCAATGTCCTCAAAACCAAGGTCAACAAGTTGAAGGTGCTCATGGAAGGCATACATGTTAGAGGAGGAGAAGCTCGTCAAGGTACCAACGACGCGGAAGACCAAGAAGTTCGAAACTAATGCCTTATTTCTCCTTATGTACTATGTCATACTAAGTTTATGTTTTCCATCGATCCGAATCTTTATAACCTAAGATGTACTACTTTTGATAAACCACTGTTGTAAAATATTCTCATCTATCGTACTTTATTTCCTTTCGATTCGATATCACTTACGAGAATTTTACTTTTTTACCTTATCGACCATTTTAACGACACGGTTTAAATCCTTGTAAGCATCGAGAGTTATAACAACTAAACCGAACGTCACATCATCGCTCCTTAATTATACATAGCCTAGCTAACTATGTCTAATTCGAGGATCATGTTATGTTGGGAGCGGTTATTTATAAATCTTAGTGCAAGCAAAATGTTCACATATTCCAATTCAAAGTATTACTCATGCGAGATTTATCCAATACGATGTTTTGTACGCCTCGATCATCGACAACCGTAACGACACTTCTCCATGTTTTCTTTCCTCGATATTCATCACAAACTCAAAAATTCGATAGACCAACACGAATTGAATTCGTGGACCAATTCCTTTTGATGGGCGAATGTGACAACCCGTACTTTCGTGTCATTTCTCAAACAATTTATGCCTCACTATTTCAACATTTATCGTAAACTTGGTTTACGTGTTCCAAATTGCAGAACCTTTAAGGTTTAGCGGCTAATTCATGATCATATCATCACGTACATTTCATATGGACTAAGATTAGTCTACATTTCATTTGCATCATTTGCATCATATTAGTTCATTCATGACATTTCATTTCACATTTAACGCGTAATTTTTATATTAAATAAACGTTATCGCGTGAGTTATTATTTTGAATATTTAATCCGTTACTTTCAAAATGATCCCGATATATTTTTATACTTACATTTAGTTATAAAACTATATTTTGAGTTTACCTAGTGTTTTAAATTTATTTGGTATATAAATCGTTAAAGTTATATTATTACGACGCTTTTTCTTAAAAACTACTCGATAATTATTTTATCACTCAAATTTCACAAGGAATGTATTTTACAATTTTTATTATCTCATTACATTCTATTTTGATCTATTAAAACTTACTTGTACCAAAAAGTTACCATTTATCCTACACTTTACACCTTTTCTACACATTTACTTACACTTTCTTACATTTATACAAGTATAATATTTATACAAGTTATTAAAAAAAAAAAAAAATATCTTACATCCCTCCCCTTGGCCGACCAAGGGGAGGGTTGGTCATTAAATGAGCATGGAACTTGATTGTTATAATTTACACATTACATAAAAGTCTTACTTCAATAATTTCTCATTCATTCACTTCTCAAAGTTTTTCAAGTGTTAGAAAGTTGTTTTCTCTCTTTGGTTCTCCATAAAACCGCCACATAGAGGTTCACCAAGGATCATCATCAAAATTTTTCTCAAGTGTTTATACAATCTAGTTAACATTCTTTATAAGGTTTTGAAATAAAACCAAGAGTGTTTAGGTTTAACCTTGTTACTTGCACCTCATCATATTCACTAGTAAGCATGTTTCTTTCATTTTTCATGTTTCCTTTTCATCTCATATGTATCTTTTCATTTTTGGTACAAACATGCAAGACATATGTGATTTATACCATTTTACATGATTTTTAGAGATATATATATATAAGGTCATCCTATAATTATCCCCTTGGTATACTTTGGTCTTGATGATGATTAGGAACCCATGACACCCTAAGAAGGTGTATGGTAGGATTAGATTAGCTTTGGAGTTGATTTGAAGGGATTAGAATAGGTTTTGTCCGAGAAAACTATTTTCGATAAGTATATAATATGTTCTGTCCTTGTTTTGATTTTCTGGAAAATCCGACAGTAGGCACGACTTTTGGCCTTGATATTTAGAAAATATACTTTAAAACGAATCCGGGCCGCTTGAACGGATAAAACGGAGTTATAACGAAGAAGTTATGAATTTTTAAAGTTTGACGACTTAAATATATACTTTTCGTAAATTTCAGATACTATTTTTACTCTATTCGAGTCAAAACGAGCCTTAAGCTTCACAAATTATTTCGACTTATCAAAATATATTAGTATACTTTGATACGGGCTAAGGACGATTATACGAGAAAACGGATTTGAAACGACAAAGATATGCACGCTTTCATAAAATTGCCGTAACTATTATTTTCTAAAAACTATATTATTTTACGATACAAGTGTTACGGTAGTGAAACGACCATGTTGAGGGTCGTTTTTAACCATGATGTGGAACTTTTGGAACGAAATGTCTTCTAATAAAATCAAGATCACCGAGCATATTTTTCAAAACGACAAGCCGCTTGTATAGCGGAGTTGTAATAAATTAATTACGGATGTTTAAACTTGGCGAAACTCACTTTTTACATAACAATTAGCCAAAATCACCATCTTTAACCCTTATTATCTTTATGTTCGAGACCTTTTGACGAAAACTCCTGAATCGAAACTTCTAGATTTCGATACAAACTTTCCAAAACCGTCGAGTTCGTTTTCTAACGATCGACGACACCATTTTACGACTAGTTTTCCAAAGCCATTTTTGTTAATTTCATGAAAATTCCGACGACATTGTTTTACTGACGAAAAGTGAAAATTTCACTATAAATCATTATAAAACCATTGTAGGATGACATTTTGACGTAAATACTTGTAAAGTCGGTTTGAAGGGTCAAGACGTCAAAAGAGTATTTTTCGACGATAAGTAATATTTTCAAAACTCGCAAATGGTATAAATAACATACGAAATGCATGCATAACATTACATTGCAACTCATTACATATCATATCATTCGTAATAGGTCCCGATTAAAGTTTCACATTATACCTCGTGTACTCACTCTTGTCATCATACCGCTTTATCAAGTGAGTTTTCATAGCCCCGCTTTACAAGTTTTACATTATTTCAAACCTACGGGAGAATACATTGCACAACATTTTTATTACGATACCAAGTATGTTAAATTCATTTACATTGCTTGAGTTACAAAGTTGCCGCTAAAAGTCCCCACTTTAATGCATGAGCCGTTAATTTTCTAGAAGCGTGTGTGAGTGGATAGATCTATCGAGGGTGACACCTCCATCCGAGTTGGTGAATCCCAACTTGTCATACGGATGCATTTCATTCATAAACATTATTAGAGTTGTTTGGCAAGACACTCTGGGGGGCACATCACCGAGCTTCGTATCATGCGCTTAAGCAATTGTAACATTTTTACGTGACATAATTGTCATGCCCGTAACATTTTTACGTGACATAATTGTCATGCCCGATCTATACTTGTGTAGTCGTATAAAACATTTACATAAACCTATGATTTCTCACCAACATTATTGTTGACCGCTTTAGCAATGTATTTTCGTGTAACTAAGGCATTATCATCATGGCATGGTTAAGGAACCACCTTTTGAGTCGCGGCGTCGACTTACATCATTGTACATCATGGCACTTTCTTTCAAAAACATCGTTTGGACTTGTAATATATTTATGTTTCCGCAAACTTTGTAAACATTTGGGACCTATACTTTGTAAACTCGATTGTTTTAATAAATCAAACGATGTTCTTTTCAAACGACACTTTAGGTCGCTCAATATAACTGTGAATGTGGTGCTATGAAAATAAACCGTAAAACGCTTATTAATATTTTGCGATCTCTTTTGTTTTGTTGATAACAAATATAATGTTATCTTAAGTACAATTATAAGGAGACATGTCATTTTTAAAGCATTTACATATAGCCATTTTAATACAAAAATGTTGTAATTAATTATTTGTTGTAATAGTTTATTAGGATGGGTAAAAACCAAAACCCATGGACCATAACCCATGGATCATAACCCATACCCAAGATGGCTAGATACAATGTATACTTTAGATAAATTGAATCTAAGGAAAACCCATGGACCAACCCATAACCCATGACCCATAGCCAAAAACCCCATGGGCAAAGAGGAGCGTCCCACGGATCCCTAGGATTACACTAGACGGATCCCAAGTGGGAGGGATCCGTGGGATCCAGGAGCGATGAGAAGAAATTGCCTATAAACAGAGCCATTTCTTCATTCTAATTCACCCTCTTCTTACTAAATCTATCAAACACTCTCATTCTCTTCTAACATATAGATCACTTGATCTAGAGAGTTGTTCTTCTTTCTTTCTATTGTGATTCTCATATAGGTCCTTCTCTAAGGCGAGATCACGAGCATTCTACAAGTCATCCAAGCAAGGGGTCCTTGATTGATTTGTCACTCCGTAAGATTTCTGTAGCGAAGATCTTGTATTTGATATTTCACATATTTGTTGTGTAATAGTCGTGTTGGTTTGGTCCACCGTGTTACGGATTCGGTATCTAGCTTTGTACCGAAAAGGTGTAAGCAAATTGTGAAGGCTTCTCCGCCAAGTGAAGGAGTTTGTTGACATAGTGCTTGAACTCTCGAGTAGGTGACTCGGGAGTGGAGTAGGCAAGGAAGGTGTCCTTGTAGCCGAACCACTATACATCGGTTGTGTCATTTCTATCCTTTTGCTTTACTTTATTTACTTGCTTTATCATTAGATCTATACTTTCTCTACATCTATAAGATCTCACATATTAACGAATCTAAAGTTTTTGAAACTAACTTAAAATCGGCAAAACTATTCAACCCCCCCCCTTTTAGTTTTCCACAACTACTAAAGAAGAAAAACCGATATACCAAACTTGAAACTGAAGTCGAATTCTCCACATTTGTATCTTAAGCTTGCACTTAGTGATGGAAGAACGGTGTTGAGAATTTATGCACCAAGCAAATCTCTAAGTACTCAATACTCAACCAAAGTATGAGACATTAAAACCTCTTGCGATTATCCACAACGACATTATCGTGTGTCACTTAGTAAAACAACGTAACTCTTTAAAGTGATAGTTAACCAGGTCTTCAACCATCCAAACCTACTGCTGGTAACTAGATTAGCCAAGTCTTCAACTCAAATTGTTAAGCTCGAGCAAGTTATCTAATAAGAACACGCCTTTGTAAAAGTCAACTTCAATCTCAAAAAAGTGATAAATGATTAACTCTGAAGTAATCAACTTGTGTCAAATGCCCACTACGTGAATAAACATACAATCGGATGTACATTGACCCACTGAATGAACCGGAACAAATGATTCCTCAACATCAATGCATTCTTCCTAAAGGTATACATGTAGAGACCGTATGGAAGATTCACCAATAATGTCTTGACGGATGAGGTAGTCATTTTCCTTAATGTTCATGTGGTTGATTTATAGTGTGCACAATGAGAGGAACAATAATCCGTGAAGATTTGGCAAAGAAATACCAAAGAGCGGATCATTATTTAATATTGCAACTACAATATCATGATAGACATTATCAACGCCTTATGAAGTAACTGGAGATAAGGTTTCTTGAGAATTCCGGGAAGTACTTCTTAGATGGTGAACCAATTGAGTCAGTAGGAACCAGAGCACGAGCTTCAGAATCTAGATGATCAACATTCGTTGTAGGTTGGAAGTACTCATCAAACAGATCTTGAAACAATGAATCCCAGTTGTCCTTAGAAAGTGAAGCATTAGGCGTTGAAGGAGAGTCATATGACCATAATTCAAGCATCCATCAACATGTAGTATATGCACTCTCTCCCCATCAAAAATTGCATCCGAAGTTGCCATTTTTGATTTGAACAAGTGAATAAGAATATACACCAATGAACGTACATCCACTTGAGGGTTGAAAGAGCATGGAAAAACATGAAGCTTATTGATGAAGAATGTCGATGAGAATGGTCATACACATGAAGATTTCTTCTTTTGAAGATAAAGCGACCAAGCGCACACACCTTTCATTCTTTGAGGAACGGGCCTGAAGTGTTATCTGCAGACGCCATAATGATGAAGTACGAGGCCCGAATCGATGTGAATGACGTCATAGCCGATTAAATATAAAGTTGAGTTACTTGAACCCGTGAGTTATGAGATATCAATCCTTGTGTTATCCATATTTTAAGCCAGTCCATGTATTGAATAAGGACTACCTGCACTAACATTATAAGCTTGTTTGCATATATATTGGTTAGTGACATTAGTATCCAAACCCTTTGGGGTTTCACGATCAACCTTGATTTTGCCATCAGAAAACAGCTTTCCGGTAGGTATCCACCTAAGTCCAACATCCTGAAACATTCTACCAGACGGTATCCACTTATGGCAAGGTCTAGGATTGTTAGGCATCTTATGCATAGTGGAAGACTTATCGCTATTCCTAGTTTCCAAAGATTTAGCAGTTGGTAACCATCTAGGCAAAGTTTTTGGTTTGTTTGCTTCATATGAACTCAAGATGACTTAGTGTAAATCCTAGACTTAACAGGTTGAACCTTTGCACGAGCATTTACATTATTCATGGATTTTGTGAAACAGTTATCATGATTTGTATTAAAGATACATTTCAGACACTTCGAGCAAACAACTTGTTTGGATTCAGAAATAGATCAAGATTTCTTAGACTGATCTGCAATGGAAATAACTTTAATCGAAGCGCAACTACTCTTAGATCCAAGCCAATCCCTAGTCTTTAGTTTAGTGTTCCTAGGTAATGGTTTAGAACTACTAGCAATGCCTTGAATTCTCAAAGAATTCATCACCCTAGGTCTTGCACCTAAAATTCCGTCTTTTCGAATCTGTGCCTTCTTTCTAGCCATTTCTAGATAAGAGTTCTTATACAAGTCATTCATAGCATTTTTCCTAGGCAAGTAAGGTGAAGTGACTGGTTTTGTCAAAACTTGTTTTGCATCAACTTGGGAGGCAAATCGTGTTTTTGAAAATTTTGGTCGTTCAGATCTAAACGCATTCAGTTGTCTAATAATTGGTTTACCCAAGATTGGTGGTTTTGCAAACTTAGTGTTCACACTATTCCCTGTTTTTTTTTCTGAGCTCATTTTTTAAGGCAACAATAGCGAAACTCTTTTCCTGAAGTTGAGCTTTGAGTTCAACAATTTTTGCTATCAAAGAGTTTGTTTATTCCATTGACTTTGTTCTATCTTCTTTGACAGAGTCACTTAGTTCTATGTGATGCATTCTCAATGACTCATTTTCCTTTAGTAATTTGGCCACACAAACCGCTAATTCATCATTTCCCATTTGAATATCATCAATAGTATTAACATCAGAATTACTTGTAACCAAATTACTTTTCAAATGCATATTAGAAATATGTTTCTTCAAATTTTGATAGTTGACTCTTTGTCTTGAAGTCGAGCTTTCAAAGTGTTAATTTCAAAAGTTCACGGAATTCGTGAAGTTTCGGATTTTACATGGTTTGTTAAGTTGAAAACTTTCTTCTTTACTCGTATCGCAATTTCAAGTGAAATGCAATGTTTTCAAGTTTTGAGAATTTGTTTGAAAGTTCATCAAAACCTTTTTATCAACCATATCATTTGTTTTGAAATTATTAGACTCACCTCAACCAAGGAACATTTATCATAATCATGTTCAACATTAAGATCGGTATGTTTAGGTACATTAGCGGATGCACTATGTTGAACAGTTAAGGGTACCTCATCACATGACACTGTTCATTTGTCATCGATATCTCGCATCTACATCATGTGTAACATGAGCTACTAAACAATTTGTTGCATCATTCTTTGTTGTCTGTTATTCGCATTCAAAGAACACCCGATTCTTCAACCGATACATTACCCAACTCATCACAACATTCATCAACAACACCGGACTCTCATATATTATTTCATCTTTTGAGTAACTTCCTCAATATACTTCTCCACATTGTCCATGAGATGGATAAGTGTCTCTATGAACACGCCAATTTCCATTCCGGTGTGTCTCTTGAAAGACATTTCACCATGTCTTGATCATAATCGATGTAAATTCCCACCGATGAATGACTGAAATTAGTTGTGGATCACTTGTAGTGCAGCACTGGGACTATCCTTTTGAACCTTTTCTTTATCAAGTTGTTGTTCCAATTGTTCTAAGTTCAATAACAAGTTTCTAGTCAGTGTAGGTTAATCCTGACGGAAGATGGCAATACATGTTCGTTCCGTTGTTGTGGGTAGAAGTAATATGAGGTGAGAGTGAAGTTGTTGATAGGGTATAATACTACTTTCCTTTGCATGACATTCGTAGCTTTGAGCAGTGCAAATCTTTCTCATTGGACTCGAGCATGAAGAACTCAAGTCATCATTTATTGATTCCATCATCAGAACCGCTCGTAATAGCTAATATTCTCATGGTTGTCCACAACATCATACAATTTAAGTACTTCGAAATCACCGGGTCGAGAGTGTAAGACATGATGTTGTAGTATACACGGGATTTTACAAATCTATGATTTAAACCGAGAAATAGATTCTTTCGCGGGATTTTACAAAATCAAGAAGAAACCATTAAGCAATGACCAATAGAACGTATTAAGATGACTGATGGATCGTCACAATGATAGAAAATTGTGTGTTAGGACTTATGATTGTTTGTAGGATTAGCAGAGATGTTTTTGGTTGTGATTAGGGTTGGTTGTTGCACGATTTAACGGAGAAATTTAGGTTTAAACACTTAAAAACCCCAATAACTTCTGTTCAGAGCGGATTTAGGCCTCGAGGTTTTAGTTTATTCGGCATGCCATTCTCCTCGTTCTCACGGTCGGTTTGATGGGTAGAACGTTGAAAACGGAGTTACGGTTCAAAAGTTATAGCCGTTTGAAGTTTTGTCGGGAAAAGTCAACAAAACGCACTGATGGAATGGTCAAACCGCTTCTAACTATGAATAGAAGTCGCTTAACACCAAGTCGCTAGGTATAAAAGTTTCTCAATGGACAAGTCGCTAGAAACACAAGTCGCTAGATGCACAAGTTGCTAGAGACAACTCGCTATGAAGACAAATCGCTATGAAGACAAATCGCTGGTTGACAAGTCGCTAAAGAACAACTCGCTAAGTGGGCAAGTCGCTGAGAAACAACTCGCTAAGAGGCCAAGTCGCTAAAGAGCAACTCGCTATGAAGACAAATCGCTAGTTGACAAGTCGCTAGACAGATACATGACAAGTCTCTAGACAGATAGGTGACAAGTCTCTACCAAAAATAGGTCAGAAGTCTCACGAAAATAAGTGTCAAGTCTCTACCAAAAATAGGCTACAAGTCTCTACCGAAAATAAGTGTCAAGTCTCTACCAAAAATAGGCTACAAGTCTCTACCGAAAATAAGTGTCAAGTCTCTACCAAAAATAGGCTACAAGTCTCTACCGAAAATAAGTGTCAAGTCTCTACCATACATAAGTGACAAGTCTCTAGACAGATACATTGAATCTGGACAGAACCACAAGTCTCTACGAAAAACATAACCACAAGTCTCTACGAAGAACATAACCACATGTCTCTATGAATCATAACCACAAGTCTCTACGAAAAATGTAACCACAAGTCTCTACGAATCATAACCACAAGTCTCTACGAAGAACATAACCACAAGTTGCTAGGTAGAAATATTAAAAAAAAACACCACTTTTCAATCCAAAAACAACCCAACCACACTGATTCAAGCCTTCCAAATCAAAACCTAAGCACTTATAATGATTCTAAACACAAAAGTACAATCAAAATTCAAACTTTAACACTAGAAATGGTCCAAATGATGCAAATACCACTAAACTCTTTCAACCCCAAAAACCATATAAAACCACTAGAAATCCAAGAACATGTAAGAGAGATGATCAAACCATGGCTCTTGATACCATTTGTAACATATTTGATCTCACAAACACACAAACAATCACAAATATGGGGCGTACAATATGAGGTTTTAGAGAGAGAAAATGGAAGATCGGAGCCTTCCTAGAAAGAGAAAGTAAACAAAAGAAAAAAGGTTAGATTGAGTGAAAGGTCCAACCCTCTACCTTGGGAGGTAGAGGGTATTTATAGTTACATACAATACGTCCTCCTAACGGACTGTGGATCACGCATACAGTGGGTAAAGACCCGTCCTTCCTCCACGGTGTTGCACTAAACTACGCTAATAACTAACTAATAAACTAACAAATAACGTAACTAATGATATTTCTATGAGCTAACTTATGCTAGATAATATTTGGGGTGACCGATACTTCACTATGGAATTTCTAATTCCTAAAAATTTTGATCATATCTGCGTGTTGAGGATTATGATTTTACAAACTGCGTTTTGTCTAATTGCATTTTGATCATCAATGCATTTGAGGATTGAAATTTGTTCACTACTAGGATTTGAATTGTTGCGATTTGAATAATTGCGTTTTGTATGTCTGCAATTTGTTTATTGCGTGTTGTGCATTGTGTTTTGTCCTAAATGTATTTTTTCTAATCACACTTTGATCATTGTGCCTTGGTCACTGGGTATTGTCCTCTCATGGATGAGTTGACTTCCATTGACTCTAGAGTTGACCACCCTTGTTGTCTATCACAATTACAAGATCTATGTGTCCCTCTGTCTTGGATTAAGTACTTGAATGTCTTAATCTCAAGATGTAACTCATAACTAAAATCACATTTCTGTGTGTATGTGCAGTTACAATGGCTAAAATAAATGATGATGCTGACCAAGCTCCTATTATTCCACCACCCATTCGCACCAATGATCAGATCTTACCTTATGAGAATTGGGTCCCTATTGGAAAGAGCAATTGCTACTTGAATACGGATAGGTCTCAGCTCAATCCTATCGACAAAATAGTTGTGGACATTCTGAAACAAACCAATTTCTTTAGTGCATTTACAGCTTGTGCCACTATACTATCTATCTACATTCAGCAGTTTTCGGATACAGTCAAATAGGACAAAATTACAGCGGTCTGTAGTTGTTAGCTTGATGAACAATGGTTTGAACTCACTAAGGACACTATCAGAGAAGCACTTCAGATCACACTAGTTGATGTAAACAATCCATTCACTACCCCACCAACATCAGAAGCGTTGATCAACCTTGTCAACAATCTGGGGTATCCCATAGAAGTAAAGACGTTATCTACTATGATCACAAACGAATTGTATCAGCCATAGAGGGCAATCGCCATAATCATCAACTTGTATCTCACGGGAAAGACTTCAGGTTATGAGAGACCAAGAGCTCCAGTGCTGCAAATTCTTTGGAGAATAGTTAATCAAGCTACCATTGATTATACCGAGAGAATTTGGGAGGAATTCACTCAGTCCATTCATTCCTTCATTGGAGACAAGGAGAAACGGGCACAAAACAAAAAGGGAAAGAAGAAAGTCAATTCACTTGTGATTCCAAGCATCAGATTCTCCAAGCTGATCATCAATTATCTTCAAGGAAAGCACCAGTTCCAGCAAAGAGTGACTAAATCTCTCTCAAGTGAACCTTCCGCTCCTACACCAACTAAGTCAACCACTCAATCTTAAACAAAACCCAAAACCTCCCGATTATCTTATGCAACACTACCCAAGAAATACAAGGAGAAGTCTACTGCTGAAGATGCTCTTGTTCAGGGTAAGAGAACCAGAAAGGGTGACAACGGAAAGGGAGGAGGGTCAAAAAGAGCATGAACTAGGCCAGATCTACGAGATGAAGATGATGAGATCCTAAAATAGACTATGGAAGTGAGTAGGAAAGATTTTGAAGGGACACTTGGGCATACGGCTAAGAGTGTGATGATCCAAGAACCTGATTCAAGGAGATATCAACCACTGGCCGATGTTGAAGGTAAAGGGAAAGGTATTGATACAATTCAACAAGTCGCTCAAACTCTTTTGGATATCTCCTCACATACATCCTGAAGAGACGAAACCCAGAATCATCGAAGGGCACTGAGTCGTCTGCAGCTGCAGAGGAACCCTCACAAGGTGAGGAGCTTAATCTTGAATTAATTGACACAGACTCAAAGATGCTGCATTCTAAGGACGATACTGAAACGATGAATGAGCCAGAAGCTCAAATAGAGACAAGAGCAGACATCAGTGCAGGCTCACACTTTGGAAAAGTTGAAAAGGAAATAGTGTCACATGATAGTTCTTTCACTGCGGATCCTCCACATGATACCGTAAATGATGATTTCGTGTCAACAGTATACCTAATTGTTCAAGAAAATCTTAAGCTGCGTACTGATGATCAGACTCTGTAAGATATTGGTTATCATAAAACCACAATAGATTAGTGATATGGGCGTGTGTTTCTAGAGAGAGAATGAGATGTTTTAGAGAAAGAAACAAAAAGGCAAGCTTAGATTACTTATGAACATCCAACCCTCTCCCTTGTGGGGAGAGGGATATTTATACAATATTCTACGCCCTCCTTCGGCTGTGATCCAACCCTCTCCCTTTTTGGGATAGGGCTATTTATACAATATTCTACGCCCTCCTTTGGGATGTGGATCAAGCATACAGTGGGTAAATGTTGGAATCACTCCTAAACATTAATTCAAGTGTTAGTGATTCATATGTAATAGTTAGCTTAATATGGCTTTTATGTTAGTAATCATGCCAAGGCTTATGTAGAAAGCCCATGAGCCTTGGCCCAAGTCCAATAAGGAAAGGAAGGGACTAGGAGTGTTGCCTTAGCTCCCTCTCCTATAAATACCTTGTAATAACCCTCACTTGAGGGTTGGTTGTTCAATTTCATTCTCTTTCACTTAATACGCATAACCTTTCTCTATTTCATACGCATAAGTGTTTGTGTGTTATTGTTCAACCGATCTATCCTTCATCTATTTCTTCTATTGATGCTTGTGTTACTAATATGGTGACCTAACAGTGGTATCATTCGCCAAATAGTTGGGTGAATCATTTTATGTGAGTTTCGGTCTTACGCGTAACAACGGTTGATACTTTGGTTCGCTTAAAAACTTATTTTTTACACTTTTCAATCCAAGATTCTTGTACTTTCAACGTTTTAAGGTGTTAAAATAACTGTTTTTGGCAAAAAGTTTCAAACTTTACATGTGGATCATTGTTTTTAAGCTTGGTTTTTTACGTGGGTATAGTTCTACGCATAACTGTTTTATAAGCTTTGGATCATCAAGTTTCACACTTTTGTGTTATTTTGGTGATATTGAAGCTATTTCATCATAAAAATCGGTTTAGAAACATCTTTAGGCAAAAATCATTTTGGTGGAGTTCTCGATAACGAAACCCAAAACTACGCATAAGAGTTCCTCGGTTTGATCTTGATTTTGTGGATTACTCGGTGTTTTCTTACTTGGATAAGCACGAAAATACTTGACTTTGGATATCTTTTGCCTTTGTGATAGTGTAAAGATCGTTTAGGTAAAACCCAATCTTACGCATAAGCTTAAGCTTACGCGTAGAATTCATTACGCATAAGATTTATCTTACGCCTAAGCTTTGCCTTACGCATAAGTTAATCCTACGCATAAGTTTTCTCGCCTAACTTTCATTTACGCATAACTTTAGTGTTTTCTCATTACTTACGCCAGAAGCTAATCCTACGCTGCGTACTCTTTGCATTACGGCGTAACTTTGGTGTTTTTACGCATAAGTGGTACTTTGCTTTTCTGTGATTTCTACGCCTAAGGATCAGGTAGAATTCCTAAGAATCTCCTTGATGGGGTTTCGCAGTTGTACTAGCCCTTCTCAAACTGGAGCATCTCAAAGTAGTCAACACGGAGTTAGTGAATCAACGAATTTATATTCAATGATTGATGAGAAATTGATTTGATAAACAATCGCGTATTGCTAAATAGAGAGTTTTTGCAATACGATGAAGGTTTTATGAATTAAATCAAGCTTCACTAAAAAATAATTTGGTTTGTAAACATAATGCGCATTCAATGTGCTGGAAACCACTTTTGAGCACATCGAAAGGTTTTACCAAAAGTATCCATCAATTCATAACCTGGACCAAGGTTGATTCAAGAATGAATCGCCCCATTGTTTCTATCCAGTTGTCACAAGTTTGATTCTTGAAGAATCTCACATGTCACCCACCAAGAGCTTGTTTGATGTTACCTCTAGAAGGATCTCCATCTTCATCGTGAATATATAATATATCACTCAGATGTTCTGGCAATACCACAAGGATAATGCGTAGGACTCTCAATATATTTTCTCACTTTCCACATTGTGTGAAACAGGAAGTCTTCATGAATTATGTGTCCTAATGAGATTTATTGATGATCACTTGGCTCTAGACTCAATTGTACACTTTGGTTTCCTATTTGGAGACTAGAGAGAGGGTCTCATTCTTCAATATCAACAATCTCTAAGAGAAAGTCGATAGAGTATGTAGTTCCCCGTGAGAATGAAACAAGTCCTTTTAAGTGAACTTGAGTGGCTTGGGAAGTTTAATGCAGTGCGTCACTGGTTCCATGACGTCTTGTCTTCAGTACCGGTGTTACCTTAGTGACCACCAGTAACATATGTATTGAACCCGATTTTTGCCCTAAGGTTGAATTATTGGAGGGCTATTTCTTTTCACCCTTTTCACTTTTCATTTCTTTTTAACTCTTCAACCCCTTCAATGCTTACCGAGACTTTATTACTAGAACCTTGTTAGGTTTATTCCAGTTCTAGCTCTATCTCAGTCGGCACTCTTCCCTTATCCTCACTGTTCTCCTTTTTTCATCATACCTAAGGACTTCTACACTATCTAGTGGATTGTCCCTGGGTAGATCCCTCCGGCTCTGGCGACATCATGGGAACTAATACCTAACCTTACCATCCTTTTGAATCCAATACATATAGTAAAATGGTCGGTCTTTGTGGTACAGTTTTTTCCGTCTTGAACCCAAATGAAAATCATTTAGAAAATCAATCAAGGTACTTGTGATACGAAATCAAAACATCTTGTACCTCAATAGTTTTGATCTTTCATAAATGCTCCCATCAACATGTGCGTAGGCTTTTGAAATCATTTTGCACATGGAGGAAGAAATCTTCGTTTGAGTTTTTCTAAATGCTCCCCCTCAACATGTGAGATAATTTAGCACATGGAGGACGGAGTGTTTTGAAGCACTTTTCATGATCACAATTGCCATAGAGAAACCATTTAAAATCAATCAAGTTACTTATGATAAAACATTGATGCTTTAGTACCTCAATAGTTTTTATAAGAATTTTGAAATACTCCCCTTCAATATGTGCATCAATAACTGAAAATGTTTAGCACATATGGGAGAGCAGCCTATACTTTGAGTCATAAAGGATCACATTTTATCATATTTCATATTTATATCACAGTTTCTCCCCTGATCAAAAATTTCAAATCCTTTGAGATTTTGGATCTCAAGTGATTTAAATATGTTAGAAAAATTGGAGACGAATGTGGTCTGATTTTATTTAATCTGACAAGAACATTATAGTGCTCCCCCTCAATTTGAGAGGGAGACTAGAAGCCACACACCTAACACTACTATATACTGCATAGTTATATATGTTCTATTACAAAACTACACCACTTAAAAAGTTAGAAATAGTAACAACCATAGAAAGGATATGATCATTCAGTTCTCTGTAGAAGCTTGTAATGTCCGTCATGAACTCTTTCGCCTACAAAACTCTCCAAGCTTCAAAAGATTATCCGAGTCTTGAGCCTTTTCCGAATAGCATATATGAAGGCCTCACTCATCTCCACATCCTTTGCAGTCCAAAACCTGGTACTCGTTCATGGTCTCATCTTGAGCTTGTACTCCTTCACCCGGTAATCTAAAGCTTCTTCTATTTGACGAAGAGTACCATCACTAAATTTGTATAACTCACAAAGCCTTATAAGCATCCTTGCCCCGTATTTGCCAGTGTAGATAACAACTCATGGAGAATCGATTACTGAGTAGTCATGCTTGAATTCGAACCCCGTAGCTTCCCATCAAGGCTTAGTTAGGTTGACTTGAGTCTGGTAACTTTCCATCCCAAGCTAAAAGTCACCAACTCTTTGTCGAATGACTAAACCTCTAGTCCATAGGTTGACTGCTGCAGCAAGAGACTTCTTTTCACAAAGGGGTAGGTGATCAAGGTGGCCTTGGAGGTTCAACAGATAAAGATCTTCTAAATAATTGGGGTACAAGTTCTTGAAGTCATTCTCCTCTATTACATGGTCTTTCTGATCAGCTCTGCGGAGGACAATCTTCTTCAAGTAATCGTATACATACATGGGGAAGATCTCCACACTAACTACACTCAAGATACGCATTTGTGTTCGAAAAGCCCTACGACTCTTCTCTGCACCGTGTCTATCGATGTAGAATAGCTTTTTGTTAAACCACTAGTGTGAGATTCCATAAGAAGCAGCAACGCCGTACTCATATTCTTTTTCAGCCAAAAATTGATCCGGGACCATCTGTTCTAAGCCAACATCAGGATAATTGGCAGCCTTCATTTTAGAGATTGATAGTGTAGCACCCCAACCCGACAAGGGTAGAAGTGTCACAGTCTTGTGTCATATCAGAACATACAAGTAAAATTTTCAAGCGGAAGTCTTTAAATAATAACATACCAAGTCATAATAACAAAAGATTTACAAGGGAAATTACAAAATCCAAAATGTCTAATATAAATCTAAATTTCAAAACAATAGCCCGCCAAAATAAGTCCAACAGAAAGGTATCTATGGTTAGTCCACTCAAATGATCCAACTCTCAGCCCAAACAAAGCCCATCTTCAAACATAAAACCCGCAGGAAAAGAAATGCGGTTGAGCTTAAAAGCCCGGTGAGCAGATATAACAAAGCGAACGCTAAATAAAATCAAGTGCAAACGAAGCGAAGGAAAACGGATAACAAAGTCACAGCGAAATGAGAATAATGAGTCAAAGAGAATCCTACAGCACACAATTATACAGATATCTAAAACGAACAGAAGCGAGGAGAACGAAGCAAAGCAAGGCATCGATGACATATAAACAAGCACATATAAACCAAGCATACAAGGACTGAAACATAAGCAAACATAGCAGGCGTCGCATCTACACAACATATATGTCATATAATCAATTCAGGAAAATCTGAAGACACATAAGCTAAACAGATATCTACAAGAAAGCGGAAGCAATTAATTAATCAATGAGCATGGCAATTCACACAGGTCAAAACCCTTAGTTGACAACATAACCAGTATCATAACAGCAGTCAAAACATGGCATTCACACGTAACAAGTAGGAATACAGTATGAACACTATAATTAAATGAATTAAAGACATAGTAGAGCAATTAAACAAGTTAACAAGCTAGACATCATAAGTTGAACCATTTACCCAATCAAACCGTAACATAAACAGAAATGCAAACATGGCAGGTCAACAACAAGCAGATAAGGATACCACGAATAGTCATAGTCCACGAGATTAATCGACCGAGGTACAAAGATAAACAGATCAACAATCGATTGCACACAAGCATGGTTACCGACAAATCCAAAAGGATCACATAACAAGAAGATAACATATCATCGATGGCAGCAGTAAATCTTATAATCGCATATTAATCATATCATAACAGGTAATCGGATCCAATAAGCATATAATAACCCGGTAAGTGAATGGAACTTTAGTCCAAGTAACGGAATGAAAGTGTGATGAGATCAATGTAATGGAGTACCTATATCTTGGTAAAAGTAAATCATATAAGGGTATTGAGTAATGAACAAGTGTCACAGATTATGGTGCGTTGGGAAGGCGAAAGGTACAATATAGGTTTATCAACAAGAGTTATCAATCTACCCGAGCCCGAAATATATCATATCATATCATATCATAAGTAGCCATTGTATTCGGAGGGTGACCTCGGAATACCATACATAATAGGAGGAGACCTCGGTAATAAATGGAGTAGCTAGCTCCCGGAATTGTGAAGACGCGGATTGCACCCGACATCATTCACCATATATATCTATCAAATGGATCAAATCCTCGAAACATATCATATCTAGGATGCATCCATACGCCCCAGTGGCCAAATCATATACATATAGTGAGCTCATAATCATATCATATCATAATGGGGGCGGTGTGTATCATCACTCGTACACCTGAGTCATGCCATTGGTGCATCAATGACACGTCAGTTACCTTCACGACTAGGAACACATATTTGGCTCGGGTATCAAACTGAAGGGTCAAAGCATAATCATATCTGTTAGGAATTAGAAAATTCCATAGTGAAGAGTCGGCCACCCCAAATATTATCTAGCATAAGTTAGCTCGTAGACTTGTCGTTATTTACATTATTATGTAGTTAATTAGTTAGTCAGTAGCGTAAAATAGTTTAGTGCAACACCGTGGAGGAAGGATGGGTCTTTACCCACTGTATCCCTGATCCACAGGCCGATAGGAGGTCTTATTTCATGTAACTATAAATACCCCTTCCATCCATGGAAGGGGTGGTTTTTTTCAATCTAATATTCAACATTTGTGAAGTAACTCTCTACCAAGAAAACACCCAACTCTCTAACTTTCTCTCTCTAATGGCTAACATGTATTTTGATCTCCCAAGACCACCCGAATCATCAAACACATAATATAACGATCCTACAATATCATAATGGTTCATATCAAAGGTTCAAAAGTCAAAGGTTCATATCAGATTTCCATAACATAAGTTCATAATCAGAGGTTCATAATCAGATGGTTCATAATCATAAGGTTCATAATCAGAAGTTCATAATCATAACAAACGAATATCATAGCGAACAGAATCATATCAAAGGATTATGTCGGAATCATATCAAAATGATCATAGCATAAGGAAATCATAGCAAAGGAATATCATAAGTGAAGCAAAGTCAAGGATTGAAAAGTCAGGAGAAATCCCTACTGAAAAGGGATAGAATATCTGTACCTTAACGCCAATGAAGGGAAAGCAAACGAATGAATGAATCCGAAGACACAACGTCACGTCTCCTTCAACGAATCTACACGGATTACGGTTCGTACAATACTTATTAGCTCATCTAAGTCATAACGGATTTATTGCTTATATAAATTGTATTAATATTTTTAGAGTTATTAAGCGTATTCTCAGTTTTTAGTAATAGATGAAATAAATACTTTAGGGTTTATTATAACATATAGCGAGTTTGAGGTCAATTATGATAGATTCCAAAGATTAGGGTCGAAAGTGACAACTTGACAAGGTTCGGGGTTTGCATGTGCTCATGACCAAAGCCTAAGGTTTAAAACGTAAAATAACTAAATATAAAATAACTTCACGTGTAGATTTAACATATATGTACATTACAGATTCAAGTTCACCATTTATATCGCATCCCCACACCCATATTTTACCCTTGATCGCGGCTTATAAGACTCATAATTACGACCTCGTGAACATGTATTATGACTAACACCCGACTCAATTATCCCGACACGCTTTCAAAATTCCAAACAACCCGTCCATTTTTCCCGTGATTTCCCTCGAACTTACCCTCAAGACCATGTAGGAACTTCATTCTTTAACTCCTTGTTTTGATTTTAGTTTTGAAGACACATAAGCTAAACAGATATCTACAAGAAAGCGGAAGCAATTAATTAATCAATGAGCATGGCAATTCACACAGGTCAAAACCCTTAGTTGACAACATAACCAAGATCATAACAAAGATCAAAACATGGCATTCACACGTAACAAGTAGGAATACAGTATGAACACTATAATTAAATGAATTAAAGACATAGTAGAGCAATTAAACAAGTTAACAAGCTAGGCGTCATAAGTTGAACCATTTACCCAATCAAACCGTAACATAAGCAATGCAAACATGGCGGTCAACAACAAGCGATAAGGATACCACGAATAGTCATAGTCCACGAGATTAATCGAACGAGGTACAAAAGATAAACAGATCAACAATCGATTGCACACAAGCATGGTTACCAGACGAATCCAAAAGGATCACATAATAGTAAGATAACATATCATCAGATGGCAACAGGTAAATCTTATAATCGCATATTAATCATATCATAACAGGGTAATCAGATCCAATAAGCATATAATAACCCGGTACGTGAATGGAACTTTAGTCTGAAGTAACGGAATGAAAGTGTGACAGATCAATGTAATGGAGTACCTATATCTTGGTAAAAGTAAATCATATAAGGGTATTGAGTAATGAACAAGTGTCTGATTATGGTGCGTTGGGGAATACGGAAGGTACAACATAGGTTTATCAAAAGTGTAAGAGTTATCAAATCTACCCGAGCCCGAAACATATCATATCATATCATATCATATCATAAGTAGCCATTGTATTCGGAGGGTGACCTCGAATACCATACATAATAGGAGGAGACCTCGGTAACAAATGGAGTAGCTAGCTCCCGAATTGTGAAAGACGCGGATTGCACCGACATCATTCACCATATATATCTATCAAACAGATCAAATCCCTCGAAACATATCATATCTAGGATGCATCCATACGCCCCAGGGCCAAATCATATACATATAGTGAGCTCATAATCATATCATATCATAATGGGGGCGGTGTGTATCATCACTCGTTACACTGGAGTCATGCCATTGGTGCATCAATGACACGGTCGAGTTACCTTCACGACTAGGAATACATATTTGGCTCGGGTATCAAGCGAAGGGTCAAAGCATAATCATATCATAATGGTTCATATCAAAGGTTCGAAGTCAAGGTTCATATCGATTTCCATAACATAAGTTCATAATCGAGGTTCATAATCGGATGGTTCATAATCATAAGGTTCATAATCGAGTTCATAATCATAACAAACGAATATCATAGCGAACAGAATCATATCAAAGGATTATGTCGGAATCATATCAAAATGATCATAGCATAAGGAAATCATAGCAAAGGAATATCATAAGTGAAGCAAAGTCAAGGATTGAAAAGTCAGGAGAAATCCCTACTGAAAAGGGATAGAATATCTGTACCTTAACGCCAATGAAGGGAAAGCAAACGAATGAATGAATCCGAAGACACAACGTCACGTATCCTTCAACGAATCTACACGGATTACGGTTCGTACAATACTTATTAGCTCATCTAAGTCATAACGGATTTATTGCTTATATAAATCGTATTAATACTTTAGAGTTATTAAGCGTATTCTTAGTTTTTAGTAATAGATGAAATAAATACTTTAGGGTTTATTATAACATATAGCGAGTTTGAGGTCAATTATGATAGATTCCAAAGATTAGGGTCGAAAGTGACAACTTGACAAGGTTCGGGGGTTTGCATGTGCTCATGACCAAAGCCTAAGGTTTAAAACGTAAAATAACTAAATATAAAATAACTTCACGTGTAGATTTAACATATATGTACATTCAGATTCAAGTTCACCATTTATATCGCATCCCGACACCCATATTTTACCCTTGATCGCGGCTTATAAGACTCATAATTACGACCTCGTGAACATGTATTATGACTAACACCCGACTCAATTATCCCGACACGCTTTCAAAATTCCAAACAACCCGTCCATTTTTCCCGCGATTTCCCTCGAACATACCCTTAAGACCATGTAGGAACTTCATTCTTTTACTCCTTGTTTTGATTTTAGTTTTGGAACAGATTAAACTAGGGTCCATTTTATTCTTATTAGATCGACAAGATAGACAACTCCAATCCATACACACACGACACAAACTACTACACACACAAGACATGCAATTCCCAAACCATACTTACATGGATTTAACGAGTCACAAGCATCACAACATACTCACATGAAATCACAGTTTTCACATGAATGCACCATATCTCACACGTCAACATACCCGCCGTTTTTATATTGAGTTGTAGATCCACAAAGGCCAAGAAATGAGAACACAAACAACACCGCATAAATACGACCCAATAACAGAAACCAAAATGACATGTGGGTTACATTTTAAAAAAAGATTAGATTACATGCATTCATAAGTCTCTATATGTTATTCAGGTTTAATGTTGATATAGTAGATCATATAAGCGTTCAACTACCCAGATTAATGACGTAACGCCAACGTATTCGAATAGCAAAACTGAAGGTTGAAACGTATAACCCATGTCATATGAACAAGGATCAGATAACATGCATGTATATCTATAGTTTCGGTATTTCATGCGACATAAGGAGTTCATATGTGTGCTCATAAACATGAGACATATTAAGTTTTTATATTATGTTTCCATGTTATATTGCTCGTTTCTCATAAGGTATAAAACGAAGAAGGTTTGTTGGGTACCTTGATATGACGAAAGGAACAAGGATCAAGACCGAACTAGCACCCTTTCGACCACCATACCCGCGATCAAGTCGAATATTAACCGATCACCACACCACCTTCAAAACTCCTCCATACCTTCTATTTTCTTGCGAGATCAAAGAACCCGTAGCAACTTAGGCTGGGGAAAAACGAAAACAGATCGAGGGCAATATCAAGGACGGAGTCATGACCCACAACAACCCATAGTCGATCACTAACAAAGCTGGGACACTAAGAAACGATCATCAATCTGCTCTAAACCTTCGTACCTTATTCGAATTTTGGAGAGAATAAAAGAGGCTGCCCTTGTGTGATCTAGTTTAGGGTTTGATGCGTGTTTACATGGTGTGAGTATTTGTTTTGTGAAGTGTAACAGATGAGGGAGAATAAAATGGATTGCCGATTCTATGGGAATTATTTAAGGTAAATTTCGTGATATAGGGAGTTAATTAGAGAATTACGCCTCAATATTGCTAATCGATCGACGTAATAGGGAGGGTGATTAAGGAAAGACCAAGACCAAGATCGATTTTTTAAACAATTATATTTAGCCTCTTTTATGTTAAATGTTGTATACATTATTTTATAAAATTTTAGGTCCAATGTGACATAATAACGTGTGATGAGTTTTAAGACGTGTACAATCTATTTAAGTATAATTTTTATTATTCGTGTAACGTGTATTGCTCATATTAAAGATTTAATACTTAGGTTATGATCGAATCTTGTTGGGAATTCGTGAAGTATGAATTATCTTTGAAAATAACGTGAAGGAATCTTGAAGTACATGGATTCTAACAAGGAATCTCTCAAGTATATGGATTCTGTGAAGAAGGACTTCAAGTATATGGATTCTGAAGAAGGACTTCAAGTTATATTATAGTATAGTTGGTTTCTACGGATATAGATATTCGTATATTTATTAGTTTGTTAGGATTTGCATGAGCTATTTTAGGTAGTGATATGCATTTATTTTATATTATTGTTTTATTTAGGGTTCCTTGGGTATAAAAGGCGATAGCTTTTGTATTATGAAAAGAAAACCTCGGAGAAAACATTCTAGAGAAACATCATAAAAGGATCCATAGAGGATCATTGTTTTAATAGTGAAAACCTTGTTGGTAACTTTGATTGTGTTAATTATTATCCATTGTGCATCTATTCAATCATTGTTATTATAGATTCCTTATTGAGAATCCATGTACTTCAAGAGATTCCTTCAAGAATCCGTGTACTTCAAGAGATTCCTTCAAGTTATTTTCAAAGATAATTCATACTTCATGAATTCCCAACAATCCTCCCTAAACCGGAATTTGACATGGTTAAGTTCCAGTTTCTGATAATACTTTAACGCTTGTAACTTGAGGATTGTACTCGAACATCGCTGAAGAAAGAATCAAAACAAGTACATCTCTATAATGACAAACTTTGAAACTCGGATCTTTGCGGCAACAAATGACAAAAGATACATCAAAAGCAGTTAGTTTCATATTATTCTCATCACATCCGGGTGTTAACTCACAGAGAGTGAATCATAGAAAATAATGGATTTGATGTCTCTTTACCAATAGCCATCACTACCGGAGTAGCCAAATGTTTCGATTCGAAAACCATGGTACATCGATAACCATCGATTTATTAGGAAACCGGCAACCATATAAGCGGTTTGATATGTCTTTACGTAGCCGTTTGCTCGGGACTAGTCAATTCTTGGATTCCAAAGGAATTAACCATGGTGAATTGATGACCATACAAACCTCATCAATTAAGCATGGGTGGTTGCATACCCTATGATTTTGAGCAAACCATTACACTATCAACGATTTGATGTGTCTTTACCAAAGTTTGTACCATTTGGACTAGCTAACTCTTTGATGGAATACCGTCATCATCATGGTGAGTGGATTACCATTTATGGATTTCCAGACCTTTACCACAAGCCATAATCATGTGGGCTAGTCAACTCTTGTGTCGAAAGACATGGTGAGATGAAAACCATGAGTTGTGTGTAATTAACCAACACCAAAACTGCGGGCAAGAAAGAGTAGGCGAACACGAGGTTAGAGTTTTTGTTTTTTTTTTTTTTTTTTTTTTTTTTTTTTTAACGAAATATAAAATAAAGAAAAATAAATAAATAACAAAACATGGAAAACAAACCATCAACATCGGAAGAAACCAAAGAGGTTGTAGTGTCGTGAAACACTAAGCCTCCCTTAGGCGTATGAGGATCCAACATCTGCAAAAATGGTTAGAAGACAAATATACAACAATAAGCCTCCCTTAGGCTTATGCTTCCTCAATCAATGCACGACAAAGATTATTGTACTTGGGTACCCGAATGAACCTTTTCTTTGAGTTTTCCAAGAATAACCTTTTGAGGGCTTAACAGATTGCACACTCCAACTCCACCATGTGCCATATTCATATGAGATACATAAGGTGTATATGACTGAAAATAAGAACTTTTAGGTCTATAGGGCATAAGTCTAGCCTTCTTCCACCAACCAACCAGTAATCGGTAAAGAATATCCTCCACCGAGGTAATCGGAAAAGGCCTATTAAGCCCGTGCGTAAACAGATGCATACACCTTTGGTTTACCAAGAGAAACCGGTTTACTTGCTCTCACATGTGCGGCTTTGGGAACAAATGGAGGAATACTAGCAACATTAGTCCATGTGGGTCTAGAAGTCTTATGGCGGAGGAAACACCAATCCTTTTCTCATGATAATCACAGGTCTTTAATAAGATGGAGTTTACTACCACACACAAAACAAGATTTCTTCTTATCAGACTTATTCTTAACACAACTTTGTTTATTACATTTAAACTTATCGAAACAAGACTAGAAGCAAAATTGTGTTTAAAAGAATAAGTAACGGCTTAGTTTTGGGCTCAAAAATTAGGCTCAAGATCGCCTACTTTGGACTTGGGTGTGGTCATGGGTGTATGCCTAGATGAGTCGACTTTTCACTTGAATCACATGAGGCATAGTCGGTGGACTTTAGATCACAAGACTTGTCATCTTTATAGAACAAGAGACGAGTCATCGTGTTTGCTACTAAGGTCCGCAAGTCACTTGACTTTTGCCATATAAATGGTGTGATCCATCAAAGTCAACTGTGAGGGAAAGGTCAATGGGCATGTGTTCACCTCTAATAGGTCCAGGGACAGCATGTAATGCACCTTCTTTGACATAATGAGCTAAACCTGCTGGGGTAGGTTTACGCCCATCATATTTAGCTTCAGGACCTACATATTTTTGAAAGCCTAGACCTATCCTAGATGTCTCAGATTGACTACCATAGATGTGACTAGCTAACTTGTTTCCATTCAACAACCATTCTTTATGCCTAGCAATTTCCTCATTAAGTTTCTCTTTAAGCTCTAAATTTTCTGACATTACATCTGCTCTTAACTTCTCAGACCACTTTAACTCATTTTTAGCACATTCGAGATCCCTTTCTAATACACCTATCTTTTCATCATAAACTATTTGATTCTTCTGAAACCAAACCTTTTGTCTTTCTAGTGTTTTTAAAGCATGTTTATAAGCTTCAACTTCCACATAGCATTCATTATATTTAGGTTCCAAAATATCATAAGCTTCTTTGAGTTCATTATATTTTTCATTACAACCAAACACACAATTATGTACCGAGAGATGCCCATGAATGCAAAGTGTGGACTTGCAAGTTCTTCAAAGATAACTGCAAAGATAAGCTTCCCGGCTCATCTTCTTGAATTCAGCCTTTCCACCATACCTCTCTTTGAGTGCATCCCATATCGACTTGCATCATCTATATAACTAAAATCGCTACATGATCGCAGGAATAGATTTAAGCAAGGTAGTTCGCCTTGACTCTCTTTATGTACAAAGAATGTGTTCATCTCAGTAGTCGTTGGAGGATGAAAAAGAGATTTCCATCGCGATCACATCCAAATCCTTTTCAAACTGTTGCCATTTTGGATCACCTTCCAGATACTCATATCATTATTTTTGATCCAGTGTTCCATCTTCTTAGCCCAGATCTCATACTCACCATTCATCAAATAAGGAAACATAACCTCATCCCTATTATCATCAAATTCTGCCATTTTATGTGATAACAGCAGTAAAGATATGTAATAGCAAGAACCAAAATGAATGTCAGCAGTAACCAACAATTAGTACACCTCGAAAAAAATATATCAGAAGGAAATAAAGTGTGGAACCCACGTGATCAACACTTAACGAACCAATCAGTTGTTATGCCTACCACATGCAAACCAATATTCAAATGAGCTCTTAACATAAAGTGCTAGTAGAACTACGTAGGTCCCATCCCCAAGCCCACATGATTACTCTATTAGCTTCAAACAGTACAAACCATTCACCAATTGAATATCTCAACGAAAAGGTATTATCGTGACCAATTAAGACAATAATCATGCGTGTACTATTGTCCAAAACCCACGTCTTCAGCAGCAATGAGATTCGAATCACTTAAAAAATAGAATTAATAATCGACTACCAATATTAATTCAAATGAATCCCACGTGTAGAACCCACGTGACAAGCTAATCAATAAGAAGATCAATGTCCAATATAGCGTGTGGACCACCGAGAGAACAAACAAGACAAATCGAATAATATGAATCCAAAGAATGATGACCCCACCGACCAATTGCAAACAATTACTAATTCATTAAAACCCTTGAGATGCATACAAAACAAATGTGAGATCGACCAATGATACAATTCGAGAGCCACGTGATCAATCAAAAGTCACAACTACTCACTAGTAATTATTGACAATCTCCAAAATATAAACTCGTTTGACCAATCACTTACCGAGTGGGGACCCGGTTTCAATGTGAATCAATGGTGAATCAAGCGAGTGAGATCAAGGACCACCAAGTAGGATATCATCGCGAAATCAAGAGTACCAATTTACACTCACGTGATCTCTTCTAATGAGAACAAAATCATGAGACCGAATGTGAATTACAAAATCACTTATCTAAAGCACATGAACCAATCACAAATACACGCAGTATATTAATTTGTAATTAACCATTCCAATGTACGAGTAAAACCCAAATCGTCACAAAACATAAATCATACCATCATCTTCCCTCTTTTGCTTTTCACATCGCCGCATTGAAAACCTTATAAACCCTAGATCGAGAGCCACCGCTCACGATACCACTTGTTGAAACCAAGATCCGGACTCAACTAGGGTATAATAACAATGATTGAATAGATGCACGGATAATAATTAACACAATAAAGTTACCAACAAGGTTTTCACTATTAAAACAATGATCCTCTATGGATCCTTTTATGATGTTTCTCTAGAATGTTTTCTCGGAGGTTTTCTTTTTCGGTCCCTTTAATACAAAGCTATCGCCTTTTATACCAGGAACCCTAAATAAAACAATAATATAAAATAAATGCATATCACTACCTAAAATAGCTCATGCAATCCTAACAAACTAATAAATATCACGAATATCTATATCCAGAGAAACCAACTATACTATAATATAACTCGAGAAGTCCTTCTTCAATGAGAATCCATATACTTGATGAGATTCCTTGATGAAATCCATGTACTTGATGGATTCCTTGAACTATTTTCGGCATAATTCATACTTCACAGAATTCCCAACAATTCCCATAATTCCAACAATAACAACAATGATTCACTGTGAAGTATGAATTATGCTAAAATAACAAGGAATCCATCAAGTACATGGATTCTCATCAAGGAATCTATCAAGTATATGGATTCTGTTGAAGGACTTCAATATATGGATTCTGGCGAAGAAGGACTTCTGCGGGTTATATTATAGTATAGTTGGTTTCTCGGATATAGTTATTCCGTGTATTTATTAGTTTGTTAGGATTTGCATGAGCTATTTTAGGTAGTGATATGCATTTATTTTATATTATTGTTTTATTTAGGGTTCCTGGTATAAAAGGAACTGATAGCTTTGTATTAAAGGGACCGAAAAGAAAACCTCCGAGAAAAACATTCTGAGAAACATCATAAAAGGATCCATAGAGGATCATTGTTTTAATAGTGAAAACCTTGTTGGTAACTTTGATTGTGTTAATTATTATCCGCCGCAGCATCTATTCAATCATTGTTATTATACCCAGTTGAGTCCGGATCTTGGTTTAAACAAGTGGTATCGGCGGTGGCTCTCAATCTAGGGTTGATAAGGTTTTGGGATAATTAAGGTTTATACCCTAATTGGTATGTTACGGAGATCCGAAAAGAGAAGAAGCGAGTTTGATTTGGTTATTCATCGTGTATGACAAAGGTTACTTATTCGAATTTATTCTTGTTTGATCATATAATGATACAAGAAGCTGTTTGAATTTGATGATCACATGGTAGTCATTCTTTTACATAATTTAATTGGCTCGATTGTCAATATTAAATTGATATTCGGATTGTGGGGTTATCTTGTGATTGGCTTGTTTACTTTCACGTGACGGTACTTGCTGCTATTCGTTGATGGAGATGTACACATATGAGACTCATTTGTTATTGGTTGGTTAATTGATTGGTCCTACTTCATGATCTGATTTGTTACGCACACATTATTGTCCCATATTTTATTGGCCTACGCTTTAATTGGGTTACGTGTAGGTAATATTTTTTCTTGATTGGTTCGATTGATCACATCAGTAACAATATTTGGAATATTATTGATCACGTTTGGGGATTTGCGCGTGGGGTTACATTGATTTTTCTTGGGTCTCGCAATTTGATGATCACATGGGAATTCTTATTGATTAGCTTGTCACGTGGGTTCTACACGAGGTGGGATTCGTTTTAATTAATATTGGTAGTCGATTATTAATTCTATTTTTAAATGATTGAATCTCATTCTTTCTTGAAGACGTGGGTTCTTGGTCATGTGTAGCATGAATTAAGTAATTTTGATTTCTTTGTGGTGTATAAGTACTTTATTCTTTCCCACCGATTTATGGTTCTCACGATTTTCATTGGTCCCAAGATTTTAATACATCGGTGGTCTTTTAATATCTCAATCATTTAAGGGCTCGCTTCGTTCTTTGATTGGCTCATTAAAGATAGTGGATCGGGTTTTCTTTTTCTTTGATATTGAAGATTTTTATTGTTTGATCCGTTGTTTCTTCGCAAAAGTGATACAGTAAGATTCGATCAATTTACACCTTTCGAATGGCAGAATTTGATAATAATAAGGATGATGGTATGTTTCCTTATTTGATGGATGATGAGTATGAGGTCTGGGCTAAGAAGATGAAACACTGGATCATGAATAAT
Organism: Chrysanthemum lavandulifolium; assembly: GCA_022545495.1. NCBI lineage: Eukaryota > Viridiplantae > Streptophyta > Magnoliopsida > Asterales > Asteraceae > Chrysanthemum > Chrysanthemum lavandulifolium. Next base: position 166,435,945 of record CM040238.1, on the reverse strand, counting down.
GATATGAATATCTGGGATGTGATCCAAAATGGCAACAGCTTGAAAAGGACTGGATGTGATCGCGATGGAAATCCCTTTTTTCATCCTCCAACGACTGCGGATGAACACATTGCTGTACAAAGAGAGTCAAAGGCCAGAAATACCTTGCTTAAATCTATTCCTGCTGATCATGTAGCAAATTTTCGTTATATGGATGATGCAAGTCGTATATGGGATGCACTCAAAGAGAGGTATGGTGGAAAGGCTGAATTCAAGAAGATGAGCCAGGAAGCTTATGCTGCAGGTTATGCTGAAGAACTTGCAAGTCCACACTTTGCATTCATGGGCATCTCTCAGGTACATAATTGTGTGTTTGGTTGTAATGAAAAATATAATGAACTCAAAGAAGCTTATGATATTTTGGAACCTAAATATAATGAATGCTATGTGGAAGTTGAAGCTTATAAACAGGCTTTAAAAACAATAGAAAGACAAAAGGTTTGGTTTCAGAAGAATCAAATAGCTTATGATGAAAAGATAGGTGTATTAGAAAGGGATCTCGAATGTGCTAAAAATGAGTTAAAGTGGTGCGAGAAGTTAAGAGCGTATGTAATGTCGAAAATTTAGAGCTTAAAGAGAAACTTAATTAGAAAATTGCTAGGCATAAAGAATGGTTGTTGAATGGAAACAAGTTAGCTAGTCACATCTATGGTAGTCAATCTGAGACATCTAGGATAGGTCTAGGCTTTCAAAAATATGTAGGTCCCGGCTAAATATGATGGGCGAAACCTACCCAAAGAGTTTAGCTCATTATGTCAAAGAAGGTGCATTACATGCGTCCTGGACCTATTAGAGGTGAACACATGCCCATTGACCTTTCCTCACGCTTGACTTTGATGGATCACACCATTTATATGGCAAAAGTCAAGTGACTTGCTGGACCTTAGTAGCAAACCCGATGACTCGTCTCTTGTTCTAACAAAGTGACAAGTCTTCGATCTAAAGTCCACCGACTATGCCTCATGTGATTCAAGTGAAAAGTCGACTCATCTAGGCATACACCCATGACCACACCCAAGTCCAAAGTAGCGATCTTGAGCCTAATTTTGCCGAGCCCAAAACTAAGCCCGTTACTTATTCTCGTTAAACACAATTTTGCTTCTAGTACTGTTTCGATAAGTTTAAGTGTAATAAACAAAGTTGTGTTAAGAATAAGTCTCATAAGAAGAAATCTTGTTTTGTGTGTGGTAGTAAACTCCATCTTATTAAAGACCGTGATTATCATGAGAAAAGGATTGGTGTTTCCTCCGCCATAAGACTTCTAGACCCACATGGACTAATGTTGCTAGTATTCCTCCATTTGTTCCCAAAGTTGCACATGTGAGAGCAGGTAAACCGCCCCCTCTTGGTAAGCCTAAGGTGTATGCATCTGTCACGATGGGCTTAATAGGCCTTTTCCGGTTCCTCTCGGTGGAGGATATTCTTCACCGTTACTACGGTTGGTGGAACAATAATGCTAGACTTATGCCCTATAGACCTAAAAGTTCTTATTTTCACCATATACACCTTATGTATCTCATATGAATATGGCACATGGTGAAGTTAGAGTGGCAATCATTTTAAGCCCTCAACAGCTATTCTTGGAAAACTCACGAAAAGTTTCATTCTGGTACCCAAGAACAATAGTCCTTGTCGGTGCATTGATTGAGGGAGGCATAAGCCTAAGGGGAGGCTTATTGTTGTATATTTTCTTCTAACCATTTTTCGGATGTTGGATCCTCATATGCCTAAGGGAGGCTTAGTGTTTCACGACACTACAACCTGTCTTTGGTTTCTACCGATGTTGATGGTTTATTTTCCATGTTTTGGTTATTTATTTATTTTTTCTTTATTTTATATTTCGTTAAAAAAAAAAAAAAAGGCTCTAACCCGTCTCTGCTCGCTTTCTACTATTTCTTGCTTATGGGTTTTGGTGTTGGTTAATAACCACACAACTAATGGTTTTCATCTCACCATGTCTTTCCGACACAAGAGTTGACTAGCCCACGGGATTATGGCTTGTGGTAAAGGTCGAAATCCATAAATGGTAATCCACTCACCATGATGATGACGGTATTCCATCAAAGAGTTAGCTAGTCCAAAGGGTGCGGCTTTGGTAAAGACACATCAAATCATTGATAGGCGTAATGGTTTGCTCAAAATCATAAGGTATGCAACCACCCATGCTTAATTGTTTGAGGTTTGTATGGTCATCAATTCACCATGGTTAATTCCTTTTGGAATCCTGCATTGACTAGTCCCGAGCAAACGGCTACGGTAAAGACATATCAAATCCGTTTATACGGTTCTTTGGTTTACTAATAAATCGGATGGTTATCGATGTACCATGGTTTTCGAATCAAACATTTGGCTACTCCAAGAGTGATGGCTATTGGTAAAGAGACATCAAATCCATTATTTTCAATGATTCACCTCTCACGGAGTTAACACTCCACGGATGTGATGAGAATAGTATGAAACTAACTGCTTTTGATGTATCTTTTGTCATTTATTCTTTGCAAAGATCCGAGTTTCAAAGTTTGTCATCATAGAGATGTACTTGTTTTGATTCTTTCTTTGCGATGTTCGAGTACAATCCTCAAGTTACAAGCGTTAAAGTACTATCGAGAACCGAACTTAACCATGTCAAATTCCGCTTTAGGGAGGATTGTTGGGAATTACGTGAAGTATGAATTATCTTTGAAAATAATTGAAGGAATCTCATCAAGTACATGGATTCTTGAAGGAATCTCTCAAGTATATGGATTCTTTGAAGAAGGACTTGAAGTATATGGATTCTGTGAAGAAGGACTTCTTTGAAGTTATATTATAGTATAGTTGGTTTCTACGGATATAGATATTAGTATATTTATTAGTTTGTTAGGATTTGCATGAGCTATTTTAGGTAGTGATATGCATTTATTTTATATTATTGTTTTATTTAGGGTTCCTTGGGTATAAAAGGCCCGGTAGCTTTGTATTAAAGGGACCAAAAAGAAAACCTCGGAGAAAAACATTCTAGAGAAACATCATAAAAGGATCCATAGAGGATCATTGTTTTAATAGTGAAAAACCTTGTTGGTAACTTTGATTGTGTTAATTATTATCCGTTGTGCATCTATTCAATCATTGTTATTATACCCTAGTTGAGTCCGGATCTTGGTTTCAACAGTAACAGAATGTCTTAATTATTTAACGTCTCTCAGAAGTGAAAAAAAATTATAGGGCATTTTGGGTATTTCACATGTTCAAATTTTCTGAGTTTTACAACTCTGCCCCTCTAAAAGAAAATTTTCGTCCTCGAAAATTGAAGTCGCAACGTTACACAGAGACGTACGAGTTTAAGGGTGACGTAACAATCTATAGGTTCGCATAATGGTAACAATTTCGGGTCCAAAGCGTACAAAACTTATATGTAACAGATATCGACGAAAATCTCACAAATAGGTACAGAATTTCAAACGAACATGAGGAGTGACAATTAACGGATATGAGCCCTAGTCCATTCACGTACTAACCCCAGGCATTTCCCAAGATTTCGTATGATTTCAATAAGTTCAAATTATATGATCTCGGTATTATCACGTTGATCAGGCGTCATAATACTTGCATCACATAACAAGTCCTTATTGTCATCATATTCTGTCTCGGGTCATGACAAACCAAATAACCAATATCACACCAAACATATCACATACCGATATCAAGTAACATACCAAAGCAGACCAGCATCACATACATACATCATATAACACATCAAACAACTTACCATGTCACAATGAAAGAATGCCACCAACTTGCATAAAACGGTTCCTCATGACTCATTATTGACGATTCAAAAGAAAAGCTGAGATATCACCAAAATACTAAATGATAAAACTTCACGATTCAAACCGAGTTCAACAAATCAAAGAAAAGCAATACCAATCAAAATCACTTAACGTAATATCGAGACCGCCTCAAAACGCATGACAAATGAATCGAGTAACATAAGTCGCACCCAAATCATATGAAGTAGATGAACCTTCTCACCACCGGTTGAATCTTGTCTCCGTCTTTTCGTCTTTGGTTGGTCCGTCCGACTTCCTCCAAAGAAGATCCTCGATGCCTCCAAAGAACGACTAGCAATGGGTGTTCGCTTCACGAACCTCTCCACTGGGATCTGCTAAGGCAATGCGGTTCGGCACCATCATCTTCGGCTCCACGGGTAGTCTCCATCTAACGATCGACAAACGGATGTGCGAAGACAAAATAATAAAATCGAATGTGAGAAGAAGACCAAAACGAAGAAGACAAAGATTATCAAGTCAAATCGAACGACAATCAAAAGGAATCGGAATATATCATAATGATTTGGAAGCCTAGTGTCTACCTGTCCTCGGTGTCAATCCTAAGGTCAACACGACGAAACACGGCTCGATACCATAATTGTAGCACCCCAATGGTATGTGCTAAAACACAAACCTTTTCTATATCAAAATAGACCTAAAATAACCAAGAAAGAGCCGTTTATTGCTAATATTTGTGGTTTTCTTGAGTTTGTGCTTGTGCAGGTACGGATATGTTAAAACACACAAAAAGGAGCCAAAACCGAAGAAAAACCGAGCACGAGATAGAGAAGAGTGCAAAAGCCGATGCTGGGATGCTATTTTATGGGATTCGGATGCTCAAAAGTGCAAAATACGAAGTTCGGGACATAATTTGGGAGTTTTTCACATTACACCTTCACTTTCACAAATTACCATTTTACCCCTCAACTTTCCCAAATTGCCACCTTTAACCCCTCAACTTTCCACATTTACCCTTTATACCCTTATACACCCCACTTAATCATTTACCCAACTCACCTTTACCATTTCACAATTACACCTTTGGTCCTTGGTTTTACAGTATTACATGGATGGTCCTTATTTGTTAAAATACTTCACTTATCCTAATTAAAACCAAAGTCCAAATCCACAAATCAAATCCATTATCCAACACAAACCCAAGGCCCAATATGCCAAATCCAACACCGCCCCTTTTAATAACACTAGACCCGTTTACCTAAACATCCTACCGAATCACCCATTTACCCCGAATATTTAACCTGTGTCAAAACCATAACCCGTCAAACCTTTTGAGTTATAATAAATAACCAAACGCGCCTATATCCACCCCGCCTCTTCTTCCCAACCAAACACACCCATTCACCCACCATTTTACCCACACCCAAACGCCTAACCTCGTATTAAGCATCTTATCCATCTAGACCCACCGACTTGTCGATATAGATGACCACGTGACAAATGGCACAACATTATTGGCCGTGACACCTCAATGAAGAAAATGGAGCACTCGATTGGATAAGGTGACAATGGATGATTTGTGTGGTCGTGAATAAGCCTTCTAGGCTCTTCCAAAGGCATCCCAAGGATCCAAGACCGCTCGACTATATATACACCTCTTGGCTCACATTGTATCTCGTCCAATTTCTATGTTTTTAGGAAATTGTTACCAATTAATTTTCATGTCATTTCATTTTTCAATTAGTTAAATATAGTTGTAATCTCAGTTTTTCATTGTAAACCCATTTTCATTAATGATAGTTAAGTACTTCTCATTAATCCGTATTAAATTGTTCATCTCAGTTGACTCAGTTTAAAAGCTCTCATTACTGTCTGAATAAGCTCAGGAAAGCTTATTCAAGCTTTTGTGAGCTTAGTTGCTGCTTAAACTTTCTTTAACTGCATTTTTTCTAAAAAGTCAACAATAGTCAAACTTTTGTCAAAATTGAAAGTCAAAGTAATTTGTGGTAAATTTCTGGTTTAAATCTGTTTTTTGGTTAAGATTTATGCTTATGAAGGTCAGTTCATTCAGATTTAATAAGGTTTTAAGTTTTAGTGCAAATTGAGTTTTCCTAAAGTAGTGTTTGGATTAGTGATTAAAACTGTGCTAGAGGTTTATATAATGGATTAGATCAGTTTCTTCAAGCTTGATATAGTTATTTGAGGTCATATCTGTCTTTGCTTTGCTGCCATTTGTGTTCTAAGTCAAAATTACTCTAGAATTTCTCCTAAGCTCATAACTGTTGAAAACAGTGACTGAAATCACTACAGTTAGGTGTGGAATTTGTTATAGTTGCTTGATTTGATCTCATTTCATATCATTACATTGAATTCAGTCCATGATTTGCTTCTAAATCTCATTTTAGTCAACTTTATAATTGTTCTTAAAAGTCAAAAGTCATGTGAAGATCAGTTTATGCAGAACTTGCAGCTCTTGCACAGAGTCCATTACAGCTGATTAGGGTCTGAAATTTGGTGTAGTCATAGTCTGCTAGGTGGTCTTGAGGACTGCATTGCTTTCATTTGCTTCTCGATAAGTCGATGCATAAGCTCAAAGTAGGGACCAGATTCACTGATTTGCTTATGCAACAGTTAACTTAGATCATAGGTAGACTGCTTATCAGAGATTAGGTGTTGCTATAATCAGTTGCTTTAGAGTAGTTATAGTATAATTTAGTTGCTTTAATAGTTTGGTGTCCTATTGTGCTTATTGGCTTAACTTCTAGTGCTTATTTCATATCCATTTACACTACAGCTTCAGTTTCTTACACATAAGCCCAGTGTTTTGTATTTTTCATAGATTTAGAATTACATTTTAGAATTTCCCGCATTTTTCATAATTTTTAGTCATTGTTTACTATTTTTCTTGATTTAAAATAGTTTTAAGCCTTTTAAATACCTTTAATTGCAATTAATTGAGAAAAGTTCAAAAAATAATTTTTCAATTTTCCCGCTTTAAGAAAAAATATAAAAAGCATAAAAAGATTTTTCCTTATTTTTCCTTTTTATTTGGTATTTTCACAATTTAAATTAGATTTAAATAGTTTTAAATTCATAGAAAATAGAAAATTAATCTGAAAAATAAAAAAATAGTTTTGAAAAGTCTTTTATGTTATTTTAGATTTTTGAAAAGTAATTCCATATTTTTCCATCTCTCTTTCATAATTTTTAGATAATTAGTTTTATTTTTAAAGTTAATATATTAGTTTTTAATTAGAATAAAATCAAGAAAATTCCTAAAATTAGTTTTAATTCATAATTAGTTTTCTAATATCATTTTAGAGTAAAAGTAGTTCTAGGTTATTTTTAGGAGTTAGAATAGACATAATTGCTTTTTATTCGCGTTCGTTTTAATCCGTATTTATGCTTTTAATGTAGAATTGCATGAGTTTGCCATGTTTCTTAGGTTTTCCCTTAGACTTTATTCCCATTTGCTTTCCTTATCCCATAGTTTAGAATATATCATATTATCCCTTTTCATTCAAATCCCGATAATCGAGACGTGAGTTGAAATTCCATTCAACCCTCGTCGAACGATCTCTGCTCAAACCTAACACGCTTGAGTTACCCAACATACTACACACTTCTCATTTATTATTGGTCGTTGTCCGAGCTGCTTTAAGTTTCTTACGGTTAGTCATTCACAGTGGCTAGCTTATGTGAGTAAACTTGACGTGTCTCTTTCACTCGCATATCAATTTTGCGCCACGGGAGGGCTTGTAGCGAGTTTTCAGATTCCGTCTCGGATCGTGTGTATTTGAAGATCCTTCCCGAGTGAAGTTACCGTCATTTTTGTATATATATATTTTGAAAAACCCAAAAGATTTTCCTTTTCAATATGTTTTCTAAAACCCAAAAATATTCTTCTTTACCCTCCGATTCGATAATTCTTCTTTTACCCTCTATATGTTTAATTCTCATGGATTCTCAAAATTTCTATCAACCCTATTGCTTTAATTGTAGAGATTTGTTAAACGATGATTCATTTTGTGAACGTTGCTTTTGCAAAGGGTGCGGATTTTATCGCGAATCTTGTATGTGTCGCCTTTTGAAGAACCCACCGGGTTATCAATGACGCTTCCATCGATTTTGAAAAAGATTTGAGCGACGTCAAACCGCATTGAAAGCATGCTTCAAACTTTATTAAGCCGCATTCAAGCTCGATAATGTGTTAATGAGGAACCCGCTCAAGTTATGGAAGACGATCACACTATTTTTCGAGCTACCCAAGAACCCACCGAGGGTCACGGGACGATTTCTTTGAACATCGTGCTTTTCCGAACAACATTGAAAAACTTGAAGCATTACCAAAATTTTGAAATGTAAGCTCGATGAACCTCGATTCCTACTCCCTCTCCGTGAGGAAATGGAACATATTTCGAACCCGAGGTGATTCCCGTTTGTACTCTCGACTCTAATCCGAAGAATTCTAGAATCGATCCTTCTCTTTCACGATTCACCGTTACGAGTCCGTCGAGTTACAACAAAACAAAACGAACTTATGAGCTTAAAACGATTTCTAAGCAGAAAAAACCGGAGACCACAACGGAAGTGGTGGAACTTGCTAGCTCTAAGAGCACACCACTTGTCCCACCTCCGGATTCTTATCCCTCTCTCATTTCTGAGCCTTTCATTTCCGACCCTTCCCCTTCACTCACGCCGGTTGAGAGAAGTGATGTTCTTTTGGAAGAGGTCGATGATCATATTTCTTCGAACATTGTTGAACCCGTTGACTCTCTCATAATGGGGGATGAGCATCTTAGTATTATCCTGGAAACGGAATCGACTAGTGTTGAGATCCTTATCCCAATCCCAAGAGAGTCCGGGTTGTTGATATTTGTGATGAGCCTTCTTGATATTTCAAACGATCATGTTGAGATGTTCTCCGATTCCGATAATGATTCTTATGGAGACATCGATTTTGTCGACGATTTACCTTCCGAGCCCTTGAGCCAGAAGAAGAAGAGAATGAGCCCGATGATATTCAGATCGAGGATGAAGCATTACGTCGAACATTGTCAAATGTTTATCTTCTCATTGCTAAGATTGAAGCCTTGAACGATAATTCAAGTTCGCCTCCTATCTCCGTTAAAGATAGTGATTTCTCTCCCGAGCTTGAGACTTTCCGATTTGATGAAGAGATTAGTGGCAATCCCACTATTGATGATGTTTATCCTCCGATTCTTGAGCGATTCTACTTCGATGTTGATATGAACAAGGTTTTGAACGAGATTTTCGATACTCCGACAAATGACCCGATCATTGAGGATGTTATTGATGACCCAATACCACCGGTATCGAGGGTGCCGTGCATGATCCCGAGGGGATATGGTTGTTCTTGATGGTTCTCTTGACTCTCCTTCTTCCGATGAGTCCACCATCCTTTATCCCGTTGAGCCAACATGTGAAGACAAAATTTTTAAACCCGGATATTTGACATAGATGAGCTTTATGCTAAAACAGACATTCTAGATAAGGATCCTCCGATGGATGCCTTCATTTGTGAGCCTACACATCTTATTCCTTACCATGAGCTCCCGCCTTTCTTGGAGTTTTCTCTATTGATCCGTCATTCTTTCGTCCACCCGCAAAACCGCCGGATGATGGATCATTCTTTCATGTTATCCCTTATGTGCCGGAGCCCGACACTTTCTTCTCCACCATCTCGCCCGGATCCTCATTCCTTCGGAATGAGGACACCGTTGACCCCGGTATCTCTACCACTTTCTTCCCAAGGACAAATGACCGGGGACGAGTCAAAGCTAGCGACTCGGTAAAGAAAAACAAGAGGCGCGTCGGGAGGCACCCCATGCTTATCCATCTATCTTCTTTCTTTTTCTAATAAGTGACGCCAAGGGGTTAGCCTCTTCGATTTCGTGTTTGGTTGTTTGTGATGTTGTGTTTAGATGTTCCTGATATGAAGACTCTCGTGCTCAAGTTTGTCATTTCTCCACCGAGTTTCATGATCGATGCCGATGGAACCGATATCCTAATCTTATCGACTAACGCTTATCTTTGAGCATACTTAATAAACGGCTTTTAGATTTTCGTGATACCTTGCTTTAAACATTGAGGACAATGTTTCGCTCTAGTCTGGGGTAGGGTAATCTTCGATTTGATTTGACCGACTTGCTTATTTTTTTGTCGTGAACTCTCAAACCCGCTTTTCCTTAGAAAATGAAAAATTGTGCAAAAATGTGAAAAATTTAAAATTTTGTAAGCTTTTGTTAAGTCTTTTGATTGAAAAGTTTTGATAGTCTCTTAGACAAGAAGCTATAAAATGCTAATTCTAGCTCACAAGGCCAAGATTTTGCAAGTTTCCTGAGTGACTTTAAATATGCATAACTTGATTTCATTAGACAAAACATTTTCTAAGTTAATATATGTTTTGACACCTTGTTGACTTTCCGCCGGTGAGAGTAGGAATAGAATTCGACTGACCGGCGTGTTGAGCCCTAGCTTGTTCCCTTAACCATAGGTAATCTAAAATTATCGCCACATCCGCTGATCTCATTATTCGGGATTTTAAATTTATGAGATCGAGAAATGATAGAGTTACTTATGAGTTTAGATGCTAAACGGAGTAGTTGGTTCTCTTTAGAGCCCATCAAGGTACTTATGGCTTTTTGTTCCCACAAAATTGTTTCACCCCATATCTGCCTAAATAATTAGAGATGTTGAGTTTTTGGCGATAGTTAGTTCTTTATATTCTTAAAAGAATCTTTGTTTTAAAAACTGGTACACATCAAGGATCCGTAATGAATAAATAAGAAATCGTTGATAAGTGCAAAAGTAATAAGAAAAGTTGTGAGTCATGTGTCGAGATCGGACCCTTGGATCTTTAGCCGATTGAGTGAGGTCTTAGCCTAGCCACCGATCCTCATTTCATGAAGCCTATAGTCTTGGAATTACCCTGAAGTCTGTAGTTCATAGCTCATATAAGTAAAAGTATAAGTGCAATGTAAAAAGAAAAAAAAATGTATGAAAATGAAAATGGAAAAGTCAAAAGTTTAAGTGAATAAAATTCCTTGATGTGGACCTCATTTTACAACAATGGTTCTTAAGAGAAGATGGATAACTAATTATCGACTTAGCTTTGTATCTTTATCGGAATAAAAGTTATAGAAACGAAATTTGAAGAAATTCATTTCTCACAAAAATAAAAAAATCTAGAGGAAAATAGGAAATGGGAACAAAAGGTAATTACACAAGTAACTTCCATGGGTAGTGTTAGCATCTAGAATCATTTGTAACAATGATTTCGGTTTTACGCTTAGTTTGGGACTTGTGAAAAATCGGGGACGATGTATTCTATCCGTATGGTCACTTCACCGTGTTGTGTTTTCTACTCCGTGATCCTAACATGTCGCTTTGAAAATGTTGAGTTATTGATCGATATGAAAGTTCAACAAACCGTCATTCATAATCGGAATGTGCTTAACCGTAATATCTATACATGAGAATTGAAAGGTAAACGGGTGTTTTTAGAATTAAGGCTTTCTTAATCTCTTTGAGGAACATTGACTACTTTTTCTTATAATTGGTTTGTCTGAACTGCTTTAAGTTTCTTACTTAGTCATTCACAAGTGGCTAGCTTGTGTGAGATAACTTGACGGCTTGGACATATCAATGGTTTAGTAGAAAGAGATTGAAACTTGGTTTTAGAAGTTGAGTTGATTGCATTGCGCGAGACACCAAGCAATGGTCTCGTCTGGTATTTTGGTACGTGCTAAAACACATACATTTTCTATATCAAAATAGACCTAAAATAACCAAGAAAGAGCCGTTTATTGCTAATATTTGTGGTTTTTGAGTTTGTGTCAGGTAGTACGAATATGTTAAAACACACAAAAGGAGCCAAAACCAAGAAAACCGAGCACGAGATAGAAGAGTGCAAAAGCCGATGTCGGGATGCTATTTTATGGGATTCGATGCTCAAAAGTGCAAAATACGAAGTTCGGACATAATTGGGAGTTTTCACATTACACCTTCACTTTCACAAATTACCATTTTACCCTCAACTTTCCCAAATTGTCACCTTTAACCCTCAACTTTCCACATTTACCCTTTATACCCTTATACACCCCACTTAATCATTTACCCAACTCACCTTTACCATTTCACAATTACACCTTTGGTCCTTGGTTTTTACATAGTATTACATGGATGGTCCTTATTTGTTAAAATACTTCACTTATCCTAATTAAAACCAAAGTCCAAATCCACAAATCAAATCCATTATCCAACACAAACCCAAGGCCCAATATGCCAAATCCAACACCCGGCCCCCTTTTAATAACACTAGACCCGTTTACCTAAACATCCTACCCGAATCACCCATTTACCCCGAATATTTAACCCAGGTCAAAACCATAACCCGGTCAAACCTTTTTGAGTTATAATAAAATAACCAAACGCGCTATATCCACCCTCGCCTTCTTCCCCAACCAAACACACCCATTCACCCACCATTTTACCCACACCCAAACGCCTAACCTCGTACTAAGCATCTTATCCATCTAGACCCACCGACTTGTCAGATATAGATGACCACGTGGACAAATGGCACAACATTATTGGCCGTGACACCTCAATGAAGAAAATGGAGCACTCTGATTGGATAAGGTGACAATGGATGATTTGTGTGGCTGTGAATAAGCCTTCTAGGCTCTTCCAAAGGCATCCCAAGGATCCAAGACCTGCTCAGCTATATATACACCTCTTGGCTCACATTGTATCTCGTCCAATTTCTATGTTTTTAGGAAATTGTTACCAATTAATTTTCATGTCATTTACTGTTTTCAATTAGTTAAATATAGTTGTAATCTCAGTTTTTCATTGTAAACCCATTTTCATTAATGATAGTTAAGTACTTCTCATTAATCCGTATTAAATTGTTCATCTCAGTTGATTCTGTTTAAAAGCTCTCATTCTCATTCTAATAAGCTCGGAAAGCTTATTCAAGCTTTTATGAGCTTAGTTGTCGCTAAACTTTCTTTAACCGCATTTTTTCTAAAAGTCAACAATAGACAAACTTTTGTCAAAATTGAAAGTCAAAGTAATTTGTGGTAAATTTCGGTTTAAATCATTTTCGGTTAAGATTTATGCTTATGAGGTCATTTCATTCAGATTTAATAAGGTTTTAAGTTTTAGTGCAAATTGAGTTTTCCTAAAGTAGTGTTTGGATTAGTGATTAAAACTGTGCTAGAGGTTTATATAATGGATTAGATCAGTTTCTTCAAGCTTGATATAGTTATTTGAGGTCATATCTGTCTTTGCTTTGCTGCCATTTGTGTTCTAAGTCAAAATTACTCTAGAATGTCTCCTAATCTCATAATCATGAAAAAAATGACCCAAATCACTACAGTTAAGTGTGGAATTTGTTATAGTTGCTTGATTTGATCTCATTTCATATCATTACATTGAATTCAGTCCATGATTTGCTTCTAAATCTCATTTTAGTCAACTTTATAATTGTTCTTAAAAGTCAAAAGTCATGTGAAGATCAGTTTATGCAGAACTTGCAGCTCTTGCACAGAGTCCATTACAGCTGATTAGGGTCTGAAATTTGGTGTAGTCATAGTCTGCTAGGTGGTCTTGAGGACTGCATTTATGCTTTTCACATTTGCTTCTCTGATAAGCTGATGCATAAGCTCAAAGTAGGGACCAGATTCACTGATTTGCTTATGCAACAGTTAACTTAGATCATAGGTAGACTGCTTATCAGAGATTAGGTGTTGCTATAATCAGTTGCTTTAGAGTAGTTATAGTATAATTTAGTTGCTTTAATAGTTTGGTGTCCTATTGTGCTTATTGGCTTAACTTCTAGTGCTTATTTCATATCCATTTACACTCACGACTTTCAGCTTTCTTACATAAACACGTTGTTTTGTATTTTCATAGATTTAGAATTACATTTAGAATTTCCTGCATTTTCATAATTTTTAGCATTGCTTACTATTTTTCTTGATTTAAAATAGTTTTAAGCCTTTTAAATACCTTTAATTGCAATTAATTCGGAAAAAGTTCAAAAAAATAATTTTTCAATTTTCCCAGTTTAAGAAAAATATAAAAAGCATAAAAAAGATTTTTCCTTATTTTTCCCTTTTTATTTGGTATTTTTCACAATTTAAATTAGATTTAAATAGTTTTAAATTCATAGAAAATAGAAAATTAATCTGAAAAATAAAAAAATAGTTTTGAAAAGTCTTTTATGTTATTTTAAATTTTTGAAAAGTAATTCCATATTTTTCCCTCTCTCTTTCATAATTTTTAGATAATTAGTTTTATTTTTAAAGTTAATATATTAGTTTTTAATTAGAATAAAATCAAGAAAATTCCTAAAAATTAGTTTTAATTCATAATTAGTTTTCTAATATCATTTTTAGAGTAAAAGTAGTTCTAGGTTATTTTTAGGAGTTAGAATAGACATAATTGCTTTTTATTCGCGTTTCGTTTTAATCCCGTATTTGCGTTTTAATGTAGAATTGCGTAGTTTGCCATGTTTCTTAGGTTTTCCCCTTAGACTTTATTCCCATTTGCTTTCCTTATCCCATAGTTTAGAATATATCATATTATCCCCTTTTCTCATTCAAACTCGATAATCGAGGCGTGAGTTGAAATTCCATTCAACCCTCGTCGGAACGATCTCGGTGCTCAAACCTAACACGCTTGAGTTACCCAACATACTACACACTTCTCATTTATTATTGGTCGTGTCGAGCTGCTTTAAGTTTCTTCGGTTAGTCATTCACAAGTGGCTAGCTTATGTGAGTAAACTTGACGTGTCTCTTTCATCGCATATCAATTTTTACCACGGGGAGGGCTTGTAGCGAGTTTTCGTATTCCGTCTCGGATCGTGTATTTGAAGATCCTTCCCAGTGAAGTTACCGTCGCTTTGTATATATATATTTTGAAAACCCAAAAGATTTTCCTTTTCAATATGTTTCTAAACCCAAAATATTCTTCTTTACCCTCCGATTCGATAATTCTTCTCTTTTACCCTCTATATGTTTAATTCTCATGGATTCTCAAAATTTCTATCAACCCTATTGCTTTAATTGTAGAAATTTGTTAAACGATGATTCATTTTGTGAACGTTGCTTTGCAAAGGGTGTGGATTTTATCGCGAATCTTGTATGTGTCGCCTTTTGAAGAACCCACCGGGTTATCAATGACGTTTCCATCGATTTTGAAAAAGATTTGAGCGACGTCAAACCGCATTGAAAGCATGCTTCAAACTTTATTAAGCCGCATTCAAGCAAGTGTCACAACCGGTGTCATATCGTAACATACAAGTAAAATTTTCAAGCGGAAGTCTTTAAATAATAACATACCAAGTCATAATAACAAAAGATTTACAAGGAAATTACAAAATCCAAAATGTCTAATATAAATCTAAATTTCAAAACAATAGCCCGCCAAAATAAGTCCAACAGAAGGTATTTATGGTTAGTCCACTCAAATGATCCAACTCTCACCCAAACAAAGCCCATCTTCAAACATAAAACCCGCCGCAGAAAGAAATGCGGCCGAGCTTAAAAAGCCCAAAGGAATGATATAACAAAACGAACGCTAAATAAAATCTGAAGTGCAAAACGAAACAAGGAAAACGGATAACAAAGTCACAGCGAAATGAGAATAATGAGTCAAAGAGAATCCTACATAAAACAATTATACAGATATCTAAAACGAACAGAAGCGAGGAGAACGAAGCAAAGCAAGGCATCGATGACATATAAACAAGCACATATAAACCAGGCATACAAGGACTGAAACATAAGCAAACATAGCAAGCGTCGCATCTACACAACATATATGTCATATAATCAATTCAGAAAATCTGAAGACACATAAGCTAAACAGATATCTACAAGAAAGCGGAAGCAATTAATTAATCAATGAGCATGGCAATTCACATGTGTCAAAACCCTTAGTTGACAACATAACCAAGATCATAACAAGAATCAAAACATGGCATTCACACGTAACAAGTAGGAATACAAGATGAACACTATAATTAAATGAATTAAAGACATAGTAGAGCAATTAAACAAGTTAACAAGCTAGACGTCATAAGTTGAACCATTTACCCAATCAAACCGTAACATAAACAAATGCAAACATGGCAGTCAACAACAAGCGATAAGGATACCACGAATAGTCATAGTCCACTTAGATTAATCGAACGAGGTACAAAAGATAAACAGATCAACAATCGATTGCACACAAGCATGGTTACCGACAAATCCAAAAGGATCACATAATGATAAGATAACATATCATCGATGGCAACAGTAAATCTTATAATCGATATTAATCATATCATAACAGGTAATCGATCCAATAAGCATATAATAACCCTGCGTGAATGGAACTTTAGTCCAAGTAACGGAATGAAAGTGTGATGATCAATGTAATGGAGTACCTATATCTTGGTAAAAGTAAATCATATAAGGGTATTGAGTAATGAACAAGTAATACAGTTATGGTGCGTTGGGGAATACGGAAGGTACAATATAGGTTTATCAAAAGTGTAAGAGTTATCGTAAATCTACCCGAGCCCTGAAACATATCATATCATAAGTAGCCATTGTATTCTGAGGGTGACCCTGAATACCATACGTAATAGGAGGGAGACCTCGAATAAATGGAGTAGCTAGCTCCCGAATCAGGAAGACGCGGATTGCACCTTTACATCATTCATCATATATATCTATCAAATGATCAAATCCCTCGAAACATATCATATCTAGGATGCATCCATACGCCCCCGGCCAAATCATATACATATAGTGAGCTCATAATCATATCATATCATAATGGGGACGGTGTGTATCATCACTGACACACCGGAGTCATGCCATTGGTGCATCAATGACACGGTCAGTTACCTTCCCGACTAGGAACACATATTTGGCTCGGGTATCAAACCCAAGGGTCAAAGCATAATCATATCATAATGGTTCATATCAAAGGTTCAAGTCAAAGGTTCATATCGATTTCCATAACATAAGTTCATATTCGTGAGGTTCATAATCGATGGTTCATAATCATAAGGTTCATAATCATAACAAACGAATATCATAGCGAATAGAATCATATCAAAGGATTATGTCGGAATCATATCAAAATGATCATAGCATAAGGAAATCATAGCAAAGGAATATCATAAGTGAAGCAAATTCAAGGATTGAAAAGTCGGAGAAATCCCACCGAAAAGGGATAGAATATCCGCATCTTAACGCCAATGAAGGAAAGCAAACGAATGAATGAATTCAAGACACAACGTCACGCCTCCTTCAACGAATCTACACGGATTACGGTTCGTATAATACTTATTAGCTCATCTAAGTCATAACGGATTTATTGCTTATATAAATCGTATTAATATTTTAGAGTTATTAAGCGTATTCTCGCTTTTAGTAATAGATGTAAATAAATACTTTAGGGTTTATTATAACATATAGCGTAGTTTGAGGTCAATTATGATAGATTCCAAATATTAGGGTCGAAAGTGACAACTTGACAAGGTTCAGGGTTTGCATGTGCTCATGACCAAAGCCTAAGGTTTAAAACGTAAAATAACTAAATATAAAATAACTTCACGTAGATTTAACATATATGTACATTACGTTGAAGTTCACCATTTATATCGCATCCCGACACCCATATTTTACCCTTGATCGCGGCTTATAAGACTCATAATTACGACCTCGTGAACATGTATTATGACTAACACCCGACTCAATTATCCCGACACGCTTTCAAAATTCCAAACAACCCGTCCATTTTTCCCGCGATTTCCCTCGAACTTACCCTCAAGACCATGTAGGAACTTCATTCTTTTACTCCTTGTTTTGATATTAGTTTTGGAACAGATTATACTAGGGTCCATTTTATTCTTATTAGATCGACAAGATAGACAACTCCAATCCATACACACACGACACAAACTACTACTCACACACAAGACATGCAATTCCCATCCATACTTACATGGATTTAACGAGTCACAAGCATCACAACATACTCACATGAAATCACAGCCACACATGAATGCACCATATCTCACACGCCAACATACACGCCGGGTTTTATATTGAGTTGTAGATCGACAAAGGCCAAGAAATGAGAACACAAACAACACCGCATAAATATGACCCAATAACATAAACCAAATGACATGTGGTTGCATTTTAAAAATGATTAGATTACATGCATTCATAAGTCTCTATATGTTATTCGTGTTTAATGTTGATATAGTAGGTCATATAAGCGCTCAACTACCCGTTAATGACGAACGCCAACGATTCGAATAGCAAACCGAAGGTTGACACGTATAACCCATGTCATATGAACAAGGATCGAGATAACATGCATGTATATCTATTGTTTCGGTATTTCATGCGACATAAGGAGTTCATATGTGTGCTCATAAACACGAGACATATCAAGTTTTTATATTATGTTTCCATGTTATATTGCTCGTTTCTCATAAGGTGTAAAACGACCAAGGTTTGTTGGGTACCTTGATATGACGAAAGGAACAAGGATCAAGACCGAACTAGCACCCTTTCGACCACCATACCCGCGATCAAGTCGAGTATTAACCGATTACCACACCACCTTCAAAACTCCTCCATACCTTCTATTTTCTTGCGAGATCAAAGAACCCGTAGCAACATAGGCGGGGAAAACGAAAATGATCGAGGGCAATATCAAGGACGGAGTCATGACCCACAACAACCCATAGTCGATCACTAACAAAGTCGGGACACTAAGAAACGATCATCAATCTGCTTCTAAACCTTCAGACCTTATTCGAATTTTGGAGAGAATAAAAGAGGCTGCCCTTGTGTAATCTAGTTTAGGGTTTGATGCGTGTTTACATGGTGTGAGTATTTGTTTTGTGAAGTGTAACAGATGAGGGAGAATAAAATGGATTGCCGATTCTATGGGGAATTATTTAAGGTAAATTTCGTGATATAGGGAGTTAATTGGAGAGAATTACGCCTCAATATTGCTAATCAGTCGACAGAATAGGGAGGGTGATTAAGGAAAGACCAAGACCAAGATCAGATTTTTTTAAACAATTATATTTAGCCTCTTTTATGTTAAATGTTGTATACATTATTTTTATAAAATTTTCGGTCCAATGTGACATAATAACGTGTGATGAGTTTTAAGACGTACAATCTATTTAAGTATAAATTTTATTATTCGTAATGCGTGTATTGCTCACATATTAAAGATTTAATACTTAGGTTATGATCGTAATGTATGTCTTAGATTATTTAACGCCTCTCGAAGTGAAAAAAAAATTAGAGGGCATTTTGGGTATTTCACATGTTCAAATTTTCGAGTTTTATGATAGAGCATGTCCGCTTCCTTGTTCTTGATACGTAGATAATCCGATCCTTGTTGAAGAAGAATTCGGTTTGATAGTTACTTGACCGTGTGGACCTCTAGTGGAAGTGGCTTGTTGACGTTGAACTTGAGCATATTCTCGCCCACTTGATCGATCAGAGCTTGTAATACTCCTCCATTTGGTATTTTAAATGAGCAGCGTCGGATGAAAGACCTTTACGATATCATAGCCTTGGCCTTCCAAATATTTTGGTGTGAGCTTTGATATCCCTTGTCTCACATTACCATTTTATGAAGCTTCCCATATCCCGGTTATGTTTAGCAAAGATTCATCCGTTGGGCAACATGGTTGGCGCGATGGTGTTCCCAAGTTGTGGTCCGAGTTAGTAGATCGATGCGTGAATGGTCCAAGTAGGCTCTAGAGTTGCCGGTCGTTCTTCTTTCCACCAATATTGAGTCATTTCCTTGGTTGGAGCAGACCAAGATGACTTAGAATCTTCAGCAACATCTTCCCCCATGAATGTATTCCACCGGTTGTTTTTACGAGACACCTTAGTAATATGTCTGGTGGAAACATCTTCTTCGTCTAAATCAGACTCTTGACTGAGAATCGATTCCTCATTCATTTATTGGTCTTCGGGAATGGAAGAGAAGGTTGGTGTGAATCTCGAGTCAACTGTTGTCCAGGCAGCATGGGCTGAAGTTTTAGCTGTCTTGTGAGAACCTTGGCCAGCTGAGGACCCTGGTTGACTTGATGATGGTGGAGTAGGAGGTGGTGGATTAGTCTTTGTTGCCTCAGAACTACTAGAAGTTCCACCAATTCCTGAAGAACCTGCACCACCGGAAGATGGGGGAGGAGGTGGAGGTGGAGGATCACCAGATGCTGGTTTAGGCAAACTATATCTCCTCTTCTTCTTTTCCTTGAGTTCACCTATATCCTCCAAGAACTGCACATGGTTATCACGATCCATTAATTTTTGAAGAGCGTCATAAAGCAGCGTGTGGTCTTCATGCTCTTTGTATTCATCAGTCTCATACATCCGTTGTTGGAGAACTTCTTTCATGTCCGATGTAGGGAGGTCTCTAAACCGTTTACACAAAGGAGCTTTCATGGCCTATTCGACATCTTCTTTGACTTCGCTTCAATTGCATTAACCACTTCATGGTCAAAGTTGAGACGTTTGGCTTTGACAATCGCAGATCGTGATGTTTTACTTTGTTTAGCGGGTTTTGCTTCACTAGGGCTTCAAGATGTTTCGCAGCATCGCCCGCTTGTAACTCGATGTTTCGCTTGTAGGTGGTGATGGTGGTGGGGTGTTGTTTCACTTGTGTCAATGATGGTTGTGGAAACAGTTGTTGTTGTAGCTTCGGTTGTAACGGGCGGTAGAAGTGCAGTTGATGGAGTTGTTACTGAGGGAGTTGGTGTTGGAACTGACATTGGTGTAATGGTAGATGTATCCTGTTGAATGGTGACAGAAAACATGGATACAATTTCCTTTTCCTCTTTTGTTTTATCAGCTTGAGTATCTGACGGTTTATCAACAAGGAATTGGTCACCATAGTTGAAATCTTGCTCAAGGTTTTTAAGAGAAGATAGGGTTTCGGAAGAGTTGTTTGTTTCATAAAGAAGCTCTTGATCATCACTCCTAAGCTTGAGATTTTCCTGGAGATTTGGATAAGCTTGTTTCACAAACTCATCTACTGCTATCCAACTATCTTGAACACCAGACACTATTTCCTTGTCCCCTGATTTCGACTTCTCAATGGTACCAGTTTCAGTAACAGTGGACCTGTTGTTCAAGCATATCGACATTTCCACCCTTGTTCTCCTAAGTGTCGGACTTTGTGTCACTGGAGTCTTCATTGATCTCAAGAGTTGGAGAACGTTCCCCTTCAGCTCCACTGGGCTCCTTAGCAGAAGATGATTCTATGGTTCATTTTTGGAGTACATATTTGGTAGTGGTCTTGGGAGCTGGAAAAGACATAGTCAATAGTTTCTCTACAACCTGCACAACTTCCTCAGCTGCTTTTCCTTACCTTTTCCTTCAACATCTGGAAGGGAGTGACGTAACCTGGAGTCTGGTTCAGTAATGGTCACACCCTTCCTTGGTCGTCTCGCCGACTCCTCTTGTTCCTGTAAACTGGCATCTGATAAGGATTTAAAATGTACACTTATAAGGGGTCATTTAATCCCTTAATCACCCACTTTTATATCTCATATCGCTAATTTCGTTCCTTTTCACTTTTAGGTCTTTTGGAAGCAAAATGCTGGAATGACGATTTTGGACCTAAAAGGAGTGAATATGTGAAGAAAATGGCTAAGTCAAGATCAAGACACTGTCAGCTGAATTACACCTAACGGCGTCCCAAACAGTAGGCGACACCATCCCTATTTTGTGACGACTGAGCTTAATTTTCTATTTTACACCGTTAGGAATTAGAAATTCCGGTATTAAAGAGTCGGTCACCTCAAGTATATGTAATCATTAGAAAGCTCGTAGTCGTAGTTATTTTAAGTTAAGTAGTAATTAGTTAAGTAACACCGTGGAGGACGGACGGGTCTTTACCCACCGTATGCCCGATCCACACCGATGTGTGGCGATTTATGTAAGATTATAAATACTCTACCTCCCAAGGTAGAGAGTTGAGCTCGATAAGGTTTTAAAAGGTACCATTTGAGGGTCATTTAAGTCCTTATTTGATCACTTTGTATCCGTTATTACTTAATATCGCCTTTTCACTTTTAGGTCTCGTGAAGGCAAAATGTTTGGAATGGCACTTATTTGGACGAAAAGGCGAATATATGAAGAAATGGCCAAAGTCGAAATCGAGACACTCCAGCTTCTTTGAATGTAGAAGGCGACGGCGTCGGTGCTATTTGCGACGCCGTCCCGTAATTATTGTGACGGACGAACCCAAACTCAGTATTTTCAAGAGACGGCGTCTAGTGGTGAAAGAGTAGGCCGTCGCTACTCGCACGACCTAGATGCAATCCAGACGACGCCGGTCAGGAGACGGCGTCACGGACATAAGGTGACCGCCGCAAGGTTAACGTGGCCAAGACGAAACCCCAATGGCGGCGACACGGCGGCGCCACTAAACATAAGGTGACGCCGTCGCAATTGTAATCTTATATATAGAATCCGAATTTTTCATCTTTGTGTGGAGAGTCTTTGGGTAAAACCTAAACCGAACCTAAGGTGTCTTGTACAAGATTTTAGGTTTTTAACCCTATCTTACACCAAGATAAGTCTTTACTTCATTAATTCAATTATGTCTTTGATTATTTGTGTGTATGCTTGCATGTTCTCCATGTCCGCTAATTTATTTGTGTGTTTGCTTAGGAAGTATGAAACTTAATTATTAAATATTGATTGGTTGTTTCTTATCTTAGTTGATTAATGATCTAGTAGTGCGATAGATCATTCGTTGCACTTAATGCTTGATTCATCTTTGTGAACCCTAGAGTATAATTACCCGAGTAATTGTAGTCTAAACCATCCGAAGAGCGCCTTAGAGTAGGAGTCTATAATCTCTAGTGGGTTTGTATACCATCCAAGAGCGCCTTAGGTAGGAGTCTATAATCTCTAGTGGGTTTGTAGACAAGACCCTTTGGTAAGTTCAAGAGTTAGGGAGAGACGATACCCTACAACTTTAGAAACACAACGCAACTAGGAATAAGACGTGACACTCAACCATCATAGGAGATAATTAAGGAGTAATACAAACTAAGTAAACACATCTTTAAACTATCATACGAGCACACATTAATTTGACATAGACTCCCACAACCTTAGTTTAGATAATTAGATAATAGTAGAGTAATCGGTAGAAATACCAACCCCCAAATCCAATACCCGAGATTCGTACCTTTCCATTTTCATAAAATATAAAAAGATAAAAATAATCTTCCTCAACCTTAACCTTAGCGTAGTAACTCCCTACTAGCATTCCTATTCCCCAGAGAACGATATCAATACCCGTGGCTTACCCTAATTACTACACTACAACGATTAGGTTCATCGCCTGGGGTGTTATAAAACTTGCTCAAGAAAAGGAAGTTCCTTTGACCGAACGACGCGTGTAGCGTTATCAAGTTTTTGGCGCCACGCTTGGAATAGAATAGCTAGTTAGTAGTCCACCTCGCTTAGGTTTCTTTTCTTGATTCCTATCAAGTAAACTTTTTCTCATTTTAGATTTCTCTTAGTCTATCCCCTTCTTCGTGACCTTTGTTAGTAATTCCATCACTTTTCATCATGGAAGGTGACAACCCACTACCCTTCATCAACCCACCACCAAATGACCCGCCAAGAGCCCGTACTCTTAGTGAATACTCGAGACCAAGCCACCTAGGCTATAGGAACACCATTGAGCTTCCCGACCAAGCCCAAACTACGGCCTCGCGATCCGACACCATCCGGTTGGTGCAAAACGGATGTGCATTCCATGGACTTCGTTCAAGATCCAAATCAAGATCTCGAGGGATTTCTCAAAATCGCCGATTCCATCGACCTTGATGCTACTACTGGGAGACCACGCGTCTGCGTCTCTTCCACCTCTCACGGACCAAGCTAGTAATTGGCTTGAGCGACTTCCCCGGCTCCATCTCAAGTTGGGATGATCTTACCTCTCGCTTCCTTGCTCAATTTTTCCCACCGGGAGAACCACTGCTTAGGAATGACATCTTGATGTTCCAACAACGCCAAGGTGAATCTCTACGAAGCATGGACCCGATTCAAGGACTTACTTCATAAAGTCCTCATCACGGCATTGATCTTTGGCTCCAAGTCCAAATCTTTTATGATCATGTCAACTTTCCCACTAAGCGATCCATTGACCAAGCGGCGGTGGAAAACTTAGTGATCTCACCGCAGAAGAATCATGGGAAATAATAGAGACCTCGCCTCTATGACAACGAAAGTTGGGATGACCCCGTGAGCTGCCCAAACCGTCAAGGCAATCTCCTTGCCTCCTCCCGACCGTAGGTTGATCGAACTTGAAGATCGTGTTAAATTCCTCATGAGTTCCTACGAAAATCCTAAGTCTTCACACCATGAACAAAGCTTCCCCTGTGTGAGCCGCTTTGTGATCCTCATAACACGCTGCATAGCACCGATCCCCTCGAACACGCTTCGCTGACTACGCATCCTCGCAGATTAATGGAGCGGAGGAAGATTCCCACAACACCCGGACCTAGGAATTTCAATGACACCCGTGAAGCATGGAAAACAAGCCCGACTTTTATTGGGGACAAACCAAAGAATTCACTTCTAATGATTTCATGGCCCCACCTAACGGTCCTAACCAACAAAACATCAAGGAATGTTGCAAAACTTAGTTGCATCCCAAGAAACCCAAATGGCTAAGCTCTCGGACCGCTTTAATAATCAACAAGCCGAGATGGATAGGAAAATAGACAACCTTTGAAAGCCATAGCTAGTGATAAGAAGGTTAGTGCTATCTCAACTCCCGAGCCTTCGTGCATAGAGATTAAGGATCCAAGCAAGCTAAAGTATGTCCAATTCGTCAATACCATCGCCTTTAGTTGAACTCGATGAAACAAATGACTAAGAGGACTATACACTAGTGGATGAGGAAATACCCGAGGAAGTAGATGAAGTAGACATTGACTATTTCGACAAATTTCCTACTGAAGAAGAACTATCTCGCCACCCTCACATAGTGCGTGACCTCCGCCACATGTATGTTAGGAAAAGTCCTCGAGTTAAGTTTGGGAACCCGTGGAATCTTAACATACCATGTGTCATAGGACACCTTTTGTGGCAAAAGCTACATTGATCGCAAGTCCCCAATCAACATAATGACTAGCACCTACTACAATTGGATATTGAAGAAGCTTATTCCAACTAGGCAAGACCCCAATGATCCTAATGTTAGTTGCAATTTTCTTGGTAGAGTTAAGGGATTGCCCGCTTATGTAGGTAGTTTCACGCTTCCTACGGATTTCATAATTGTGGATGATATTAGCACACCCATAGACCCTAGCTTGTCCCATGTTATTCTAGGAAAACCTTTCATAAAAAGCACCGAATGACCTATGACCCCTCATTAGAGTAGTGCGATTCAAGAATAAGACCGATGACATAGCTTACCAAATGCCGCTTAAGATTGAGAAGTTTTCATCACTCTCTAATGATGAAAAGGAACTTAAACTATCGGTCTATTATAGGAATGATGAGGATAGGACAAAGGTGTTGATTATGTTATGGCTAAGATTTTCGGATTCTACAAGGATTGTTTGAGCCTAGGACCGAATACAGGACCGAATGGGAGAGGATAAACTCTTAGAGAAGCGCATTTTAGGGCACTTCTACAACACGTAATCCCCCATTGAGGCCGTCAAGAGGACGGTGGTGAGGAAACGTAGGAGCACGACTATGAGTCTAGCTACAAGACTCTTAAATAAAGAAAAGCGCTTCGTGGGAGGCAACCCATGCTTAATTGTTTGCTTGTTAGTGTCATATATCTTTTATTAATTGTTTATCCTCATGTTTAAATTTGTAAAAATGCTTTATTTTGTTTTTAACTTCGTCTTAATTGCATATAAAGGTATTTTACATAAGGGATAAGTGTAGGGAGGATTACACACGTTTTCAAAAGAAACGTAAACACGAGAATAACAATTAACTAAAAGATATATATGTGTGTTTGTTCGAGTCAAATGCTTGTATCGAGTCATAATGGATGTTTTGCAGAAATTTTTCCAGATTCTAAAGATGTAAATTTTCCGAATTTTTTCCGTAAAATCGCAGACCGCTTTTTGTCGGGATAACCGACGGCGTCAGATTTCAACCGACGGCGTCGAAGGAGTAAAACATCGATTACTTTTCTCGTTTCGAGCTACTTATAAATTTTGGAATTTTCGGTCTTAATTTTCTTAGAAATTCAGAAACATCCATTCCACAATCATTATATCCTAGTTTAAATCGAGTCTTATATATATTATTACCGCCGATTTTACGCCAAGGTTTCGCTTTGTTTTCTTCAAGTGTGCGAGTTTAGTTTGTCAAGAAGAAGTTACATAAGATTGGAAGGAGCTTTTCATGCATTAATTCTTCTTGAAAAGAATTTAACCACCACTTTACACGGATCCTACCGAGCTAATCGGGAGTATTAGTTTCTTTCATTTTTAATTACCTTCTTTATCATATCTTTGATATTTTCGGGGAACATTGGGGACAATGTTCGGTTTAAGTGTAGGAGGAAAATAAAACGGAACTTTGAAACTATGCTTATCCTTGACTATTTGCTTTGTCTAAATTGCATTTGTGTAATAAACCATGAGAAAATGTCGGTTAGGGTAATTTTGGCACCAAATTTAAAATTTTTCATGACATATAGGAGTGGGCCATTAGTCTTAACAAAAGCTGCCTCAATGGATAGGAAGTTGCATGACTAGCACAAAAACCCTTTACCACCCAAATTCCACCCAAATGCGAGGATCGCACTTAGATTAGTAGGAATTAAAGCATTCATCTTCAATGCTTAGGTGTGAACCGTAGTACATTTGATTCTAGAACTTGTTTTGTGATGCATTCCGAGATCGCAAGTGAGGCTACACTTGTGTAGTTAGGAATAACTAAATGATAAGAGGCATTAGGATAACCCTGTTTGATACCGTAATATAATTACTTCTTCCACATTGGTTGAGTAATTCCACACCCTTTGCGTTGTACTCATTTTTAGTACACGATACCCTAGTTAACCCTCGAGCCTATCATTTTCGCGGTTCTCGTGATATTTTGGTTTTTCCGAATATCAATGAAGAGCATTGTTTACACCCCACCCCAAATATACACCCAAATCGCTTTAGCTTACCCCCTTATGCACTCACTTTTAGTGCAAATATTTGTTATCACCCTAAACCCTTAGTTCAATTATCTAGTTGCTTGCATAAGTTGCTAAGTCGAGTCATATCCTTTGTATACGCTTTGGGATGATTGGGATTCATGGAAAAGTTAAAGTTTATGAAATAACGGAAGGAACGTTAAATTCAAATTCCTTTGTTTGCGTAATAATGTACCCCAAGTGTTTTGATCTTTTCAATTCGGGTCAAATTAGTGTTAGAGTAATAAAACTCAAGTGTAGGGATGTGCCTATAAATCCTAGTATTTTGATGTTATCGTAGAGGATGGTAGAGTAAAAGTGTATGAAAAAAAAAAAAAAAATCGAAAAAAAAGAGAAAGAGAAAAGAAAAAAAAGAATAGAGTGTGAAAAAAAAAAAAAAAAAAAAAAAAAAAAACACGGGCTACCATCCTACATTTATCCTTTAATTTTATGTTTATTTATTTCGTTATCTAGAGTTTAGAGTGTCAGTCTTGGCTTAGCAACGCATTCTTCATATGCATTTAACATAAAGATTTTTGACTTACCACCACTAAATAGCCTATCCCACCAAACCCTTTGTTTCCCTACCGTAAGCCTAACATTACAACCCTTTAAAAGACCTCTTTGATAGTCTTTCCTAGGTGCTTACGCCAAAGCGATGGAGGTTTGATCTATTCTCAAGCCTATGGTAATCTATGTACTAGGACCGGTTAATGAGTGTTTATCTTCCATTTTCTATTTTGTTATATTTCATATATACACCCGAGAGAGATGTGAGTATCCAAACACCCCATGTGAGGTGCTAGTATGTAATTTCCGTGTTTGTTATGACTTTTCTTGGGGGCTTATATGTGTTGTGGACCGCTTTGAATTAATGCTTGAATGACCCCTAACTTATAAATTAATTGGCTAAAGCACATTTGCTTGAGGACAAGCAAATAACAAGTGTAGGGATATTTGATAAGGTTTTAAAAGGTACCATTTGAGGGGTCATTTAAGTCCTTATTTGATCACTTTTGTATCCGTTATTACTTAATATCGCTCCTTTTCACTTTTTAGGTCTCGTGAAGGCAAAATGATGGAATGGCACTTATTTGGACGAAAAGGCGAATATATGAAGAAAATGGCCAAAGTCGAAATCGAGACACTCACGATTCTTTGAATGTAGAAGCGCGGCGTCAAAAGCTATTCTTGACGCCGTCCTGCACTATTGTGACGGACGTAACCCAAAACTCAGATTTTCAAGAGACGGCCTAGTGGTGAAAGAGTAGGTCGCCGCTACTCGTACGGCCTAGATGCAATCCGCACGACGCCGAAGTCAAGAGGACGGCGCCACGGACATAAGGTGACGCCGTCATAAGGTTAACGTGCCAAGACGAAACCCCACAATGGCGTACACGGCGTCCACTAAACATAAGGTGCGCCGTCGCAATTGTAATCTTATATATAGAATCCGAATTTTTCGGTCTTTGTGTGGAGAGTCTTTGGAGTAAAAACCTAAAACCGAACCTAAGGTGTCTTGTACAAGATTTTAGGGTTTTAACCCTATCTTACACCAAGATAAGTCTTTACTTCATTAATTCAATTATGTCTTTGATTATTTGTGTGTATGCTTGCATGTTCTCCATGTCCGGCTAATTTATTTATGTGTTTGCTTAGGAAGTATGAAACTTAATTATTAAATATTGATTGGTTGTTTCTTATCTTAGTTGATTAATGATCTAGTAGTGCGATAGATCATTCGTTGCACTTAATGCTTGATTCATCTTTGTGAACCCTAGAGTATAATTACCGAGTAATTGTAGTCTAAACCATCCGAAGAGCGCTTAGAGTAGGAGTCTATAATCTCTAGTGGGTTTGTAGACAAGACCCTTTGGTAAGTTCGAAGAGTTAGGGAGAGACGATACCCCACAACTTTAGAAACACAACGCAACTAGGAATAAGACGTGACACTCAACCATCAATAGGAGATAATTAAGGAGTAATACAAACTAAGTAAACACATCTTTAAACTATCATACGAGCACACATTAATTAGACATAGACCTCCACAACCTTAGTTTAGATAATTAGATAATAGTAGAGTAATCGGTGAAATACCAACCCCAAATCCAATACCCGAGATTCGCACCTTTCCATTTTCATAAAATATAAAAGATAAAAATAATCTTCCTCAACCTTAACCTTAGCGTAGTAACTCCCTACTAGCATTCCTATTCCCTAGAGAACGATATCAATACCCGTGGCTTACCCTAATTACTACACTACAATGATTAGGTTCACCGCTAGGGTGTTATAAAACTTGCTCAAAGAAAAGGAAGTTCCTTTGACCCCGAATCGACGCGTGTAGCGTTATCAAGCTCATAATAATATCTTCACTTTCTCTCACTAAGTTCCCTAAACCTCTAACTTTCTCTCTAGAATTCCATCTATATGCTACTTTGTGTTATGGTTTGATGTGTATGTGAAAAGTTATATCTTACAATTGGTATCAAGAGCCATGGTTAGATCATATCTTGCACATCTTTGGATTTCTAGTGGTTTTTAGGTGGTTTTGAGTTTGAAAAGTTTAGTGGTTTTTGCATCATTTGGTTGATTTCTTGTGTTAAAGTTTGAATTTTGTTAGTACTTTCATGTTTAGAATCATCACAAGTGTTTAGGTTTTCATTTGGTTAGCTTGAATCATCTTGGTTGGGTTGTTTTGGATTGAAAAGTGATGTTTATAAGGTTTTTCTTGCTAGCGACTTAGCTCACGGTTTATTTTCTTCATAGCGACTTGCTTCACAAAATTGTAGCGAGTTACGCTTTAAACCTAGCGAGTTAGATCTAGCGAGTTAAAGTACAAGTAGTGGACTCTCCACTCACGAGTAGCGACTGGTGGTAGCGACTTGGTCTCATGAGTTGCTCTTTAGCGACTTGTATCTCTAGCGACTTGTGTG
>CM040238.1:166301834-166405844 GCA_022545495.1 Chrysanthemum lavandulifolium | reverse complement strand
CGTAGACGGAACCACGAGGTCCGATTTATCATCATGGAGGCGGTGAGATATGGTGTGGTGGCTTAAGTTGGCCGAAAAACAGTAGCGGCGCCGGATTAATGGTTTCCGGCGAGGTGGTGCTATCAAATGAGATCAAAACCTAATTTCAGGTTTTTATATGGTGGGGAGGGGCAAACATGGACAACCTAAAGGGGAGGGGTAGTAGTTAAAATAAAACAAGGGGTAATCGTGTATTTCAGAATTTCTTTTGTCCTCAACAATGTGGGACCCGTTTAAGGTGGTAAACGTTCAAATTACATTACGAAATTTTCGCCATTGTTTAGGAATAATTTTTCGATGAAAGTGAGTATTTACATGATTATTTTCGAAATTAAAGTAACGAACCATCAAATTGATTAATGAGTTTACGGTTGTGCCGAAGACGCGTTGTGTCTAATTTTCACGTTTGCGAGATAACTTACTCGTTTTCACGTCAAATGAGCTTAGGGCGTTCAGTAAATGAAAAACAAACATAATTCCTTGAAAAATAAATATCCGGAAAATCGCGGGATGTTATAAAGGCTCCCTTTCTCTCTAAAACCTCTAAATAATTCGACCATATTATTGTTTGTTATGTGTTTATGAAATCAATATCCTACAATTGGTATCAAGAGCCATGGTTAGATCATCTCTTACATATCTTTGGATTTCTAGTGGTTTTAGGTGGTTTTGAGTTTGAGAAAGTTTTGTGGTTTTGCATCATTTGGTTGATTTCTAGTGTTAAAGTTTGGATTTTGATTGTACTTTTGTGTTTAGGATCATCATAAGTGTTTAGGTTGTGATTTGAAAGGCTTGAATCATCGTGGTTGGGTTGTTTTTGGATTGAAAAGTGTGTTTTGGAAGTTTTTCAAGTTAGCGACTTGGCTCACGGTATAACTTTCTTGCTAGCGATTTGCTTCAGAAATAATTAGCGAGTTGTGGTGTTGTTTGGTGGCGAGTTGACCCTAGCGACTTGCCTTTAGAGACAAGCCGAAAAAAGTACACTTAGTGGATTCTCCACTACGGTAGCGACTTGGGTAGCGACTTGGTGTTAGCGATTTGGTGTAGCGAGTTGCTCTTTAGCGACTTGACAACTTAGCGACTTGGAGCTTAGCGACTTCTTGTCAAAATTTTCCTAGCGACTTGGTTCTTAGCGAGTTGCTCTTTAGCGACTTAGTTGTTTAGCGACTTGGTGCTTAGCGACTTGGTTCAAGTGTTATAGCGACTTGGTTGATTTTTGACGAAGAGGTTTGACCAAAGTTGACTTTTACGTCAAAACTTCAAACGACCATAACTTTTGATCCAGTAACTCCGTTTCGTGAAATACATCAAAGCGACCGAACAGTCTGAATATTGTGAGTTTCACCACGGCGTCGTGAAACGAATTTTTGAGGCCCAAATCCCTCCGAAAGGAAGTTATTGAGGTTTTAAGTTTTAGACCCAAAATTCTCCGTAAAAGCGTGCATCAACCAATCCAAATCTCAACCAATCAACATTTCACTTTTCCTCTGAACAATCTAAAGCCCTATCACACAATCGTCTTTCATTGTATCGATCCATCATCATCTTAACACATTCCATTGGTCATTACTTAACGGTTTGGTCTTGATTTTAGTAAAATCCGCGAAAGATTTTATTTCTCGGTTTGAATCATAGACTTGTAAAATCCCTTGCATTCTACCACATCATGTCCTACTCTCTTGACCCGGTGATTTGAAGTACTCAAAGCTGTATGATCTTGTAGACAACCATGAGAATACTAGCTATTACGATCGAATCTGAGATGATGGAATCAATCAATGATGAATTGAGTTCTTCATGCTCGAGTCCAATGAAAAGAATTGCACCTGCTTGGACTACTGAATGCCATGCAAAGGAAAGTAGCATTGAATCTTATCAACAACTTCACTCACACCTTATGTTACTCACACCGATTGGAATGGAGCGAACATGCATTGCCCTTTTCCGTCAAGACTTATCCACATTAACGGAGCAGTGCTATTGAACTTAGAACAAGCTGGAACAACAACTTGATAAAGAAGGTTCAAGAGGTTAGTTCGGTCTTGCCTTCAAGTGATCCACAACCAATTTCGGTCATTCATCGGTGGGGAATTTACATCATATTATGATCAAGACATGGTGAAATGTCTTTCAAGAGACACTTTGGAATGGAAATTAGCGTGTTCATTGAGACATTCATACAACTCATGGATAATGTGGAAGTACATTGAGGAAGTTACGATAAAATGAAAACGTGAATGAGTGTCGGTGCGGTTGAGAGATAGTTGTGATAAGTTTGGTAATGTATCATTGAAGAATCGGTGTTCTTGAATGCGAGAATGTCGAGTCAACATATAATGATGAGTCGGGTAAAGCACCGGATGATGGATCGGTTGGCCTTGAATCTGAGGCTCGTAGATTGATAATCTTGACACATCCAGTGTCCGGTGACTCTTGTTACACATGATGTGGATGCGGATATCGGACTGAAATTGAGCGGTGTCATGTAATGAGGTACCCTTTCTGTTCAATATAGTGCATCTGCTAAAGTACTTAAACAAACCGATCATGATGTTGAACATGACTTTGTTAAATCTTACAGAATCGAGGTGAGTCCGAGATTAAGTGTTTCAAAACAAACAATAAGGTTGATAAAAGGCTTTTGATGAACTTTCAAACAAATTCTCAAATCTTGAAAAACATTGCATTTCACTTGAAATTGCGATACAAAGTAAAGAAGAAAGTTTCCAAATTAACAAACCATGTAAAAACGGAACTTCACGAATTCCGTGAACTTTTGAAATGAACACTTTGAAAGCTCGACTTCAAGACAAAGAATCAACCATCAACAATTTGAAGAAACATATTTACGGTATGCATGTGAAAAGTAATTTGGTTACAAGTAATTACGATGTTAATGCTATTGATGATATTCAAATGAGAAATGATGAATTATTTGTTTGTGTGGCCAAATTACTAAAGGAAAATGAGTCTTTGAGAAAGAATCACATAGAACTAAGTGACTACATCAAAGAAGCTAGAACTAAGTCAATGAAACAAACTCTTTGATAGCAAAAATTGATGATCTCAAAGCTCATCTTCGGAAAAGAGTTTCGCTATTGTTGCTTTAAAAATGAGCTCGAGGAAAAACAACGAGGAATAGTGTGAACACTAAGTTTTCAAAACCATCAAACTTGGGAAACCGGTTATTAGACAACCGAATGCGTTTAGATCTCGAGCGACCAAAATTTTCAAAAGCGGTTTACCTCCCAAGTTGATGCGAAACAAGTTTTGACAAAACCGGTCACTTCACCTCACTTGCCTAGGAAAATTGATATGAATGACTTGTATAAGAACTCTTATCTTGAAATGGCTAGAAAGAAGGCACATAATCGTAAAGATGGAATTTTAGGTGCAAGACCTAGGATGATGAATTCTTCAAAATTTCAAGGCACGCTAGTAGTTCTAAACCATTACCTAGGAACACTAATCTAAAGACTAGGGATTGGCGTACATCTAAGAGTAGTTGCATTTCGATTAAAGCTATTCCCATAGTGAGATCACTCTAAGAAATCTAGATCTATTTACGAATCCAAACAAAATTTTGCTCAAAGTGTCTGAAATGTATCTTTAATGCTAATCATGATAAATGTTTCACAAAATCCACGAAGAATGTAAATGCTCATGCAATGGTACAACTGTTAAGTCTAGGATTCACACTAAGTCATCCACGAGTGCATATGAAGCAAATGAAACCAAAAGCCTCACCTAGATGGTTACCAATGCTAAATCTTTGGAAACTAGGAATAAGAATAAGTCTCTCACTATGCATAAGATGCCTAACAATCCTAGACCTTGCCATAAGTGGATACCATCCGGTAGAATTTTTAAGGATGCTAGACCTGGGTGGATACCTCTGGAAAGATTTTTACCAATAGCATTCTCAATGTTGACCGTGAAACCCCAAAGGGTTTGGATACGATGTCACTAACCATAATATATGCAATCAAGTTTGTAATATTAGTGCGGTAGTCCTTACTCGATTGTAGATACTTGATCCTTCAATACATGGGTGGCTTAAAGTATGGATAACAAAGTTGATATCTCATAATTCACGGGTTCTAGTTACTCAACATTGATATTCAATCGGTTATGACGCCCGCTCATCGATTCTCAGCCTCGTACTTCATCATTATGGCGTCTGCAGATAACACTTGAGCCCGTTCCTCAAAGAAAAGAAAGGTGTACGCAAAGTGCACTTTATCTTCTTAAGAAGAGAAATCTTCATGTTTATGACCATTCTCATCGACATTCTTCATCAACATGCTTCATGCTTTTCCATGCGCTTGGTCATCAAGTGAACGGACTCGATAATTACTCTTATTCCTCTTGCTCAATATAATGAAGATGGTGACATCATGTGCTAATTTTATGGGGAGAAGTGTGAATATAATACATTTGGATGATAATCACTTGGTTAATCAAGAATGGCATCCCCGTATGCAATTCTTGGGGGGAGAAGAAGTGTGAATTTTTGCATGGTTGGTGATATTTGAGAATATATGGTCAAACGGCTCCTAACCCATGTAAGAACCGAGATTCTTCTTATCGGATCATCTTCACATGTAGTCTCTTCTAAGAGCCGTTGGTTGACATCTTCACACGGTGATATGATTAAATGACAAAGTGCTTCTAGTTCTTTGGTGATTTCTTTGATGAACATCTTTACGTTCTTGTTTGATTGGGAGGGATTTTAATTAAGGAGATTTGCTATTTACAAGTTAGCAGGAATGCCTTTGGTGTGAAGAAGATGTTAAGCTGTCTATTTCCCCATTCGGATAATCTTGAAGAAGGTCGAGTCCACGGTCTAATCTACATTTGAAAGCTACATGATTAGAAGACTAAAGGCAATTGCATTTGACGATCTAAAGACTTCTTCTTAATCCGAAATTTGAGAAGAACACGTGAAAATCTTCGTCGGTTTAGGGAGAGCACTAATTGGGGAGATTGTAAAGCCAAAATTTTATCCCAATTAGACTTGCTCAGATTCTTTAGCAATGATTCATTGCTTGATTTTTGATGACATTCCTCCAACGCCTAATGCTTCAATTACTAAGGATAATTGGGATTCATTGTTTGGGATTCATTGTTTTTCAAAGATATGTTTGATGAGTACTTCAACCTCTAACGAATGTTGATCATCCACACAAGCTCATGCTCGGTTTCTATTGACTCAATTGGTTCACCATCTAAAAGTACTTCTTGGAATTCTCAAGAAACCTTATCTCCGGTTACTTCACAAGGCGTTGTTAATGACTATCATTGCGATTGCACTCATGAATAGTGATCCGCTCTTTGGTACTCCTTTGCCAAATCTTCACGGATCATTGTTTCATTTTCTTCTCAAATGTGCACTCTATAAATCAACCACATGAACATTAAGGAAAATGACTTCCTCATCCGCTTAAAAACATTATTGGTAAATCTTCGGATCGGTTTCTACATGTATACCTTAAGGAAGAATGCATTGAGGTTGAGGAATCATTTGCTCGGTTCGATCGATGGGTCAATGTACATCCGATTGTATGTTTATTCACGTGTTGGACATTTGACACAAGTTGATTACTCAAGTTACTCATTTATAACTTATTTGAGGTTGAAGTTGGCGTTCACAAAGGCGTGTTCTTATTTGATAACTTGCTCGGGCTTAAGTATTTGAGTTGAAGACTTGGGTTATCTAGTTACCAAAGTGATCGAAAGTGGATGATTGAAGACTGGTTAACTATCACTATTAGGAGTTACTTTGTTTTACTCGGTGTCACACGCATATGACGATGTGGATAATCGCAAGAGGTGTTAATGTCTCATACTTTGTTTGAGTAGTGAGTACTTAGAGATTTGCTTGAAGCATAGATTCTCGACTTTGTTCTTCCATCTTTAAGTGCAAGCTTATGACACAAATCGGGAATTCGACTTGATTTCAAGTTTGGTATATCGGGTTTTTCTTCAACAATGGTCACTTCAAATTGTCTACATAAGGGTTGATAAAGATAGTCGAGAGAGTTTATGTAGCAGTTGTTTCTCACGAGGATTCACTTGGGCTATTTGAGTTCTTCTCACAAGATTTCATGTTTATGGATATATTATGTTTCTTGATTACGAGGTATCAAAACTATTTGGGGAAGGATATATTATTCCAACTATTTGGGGAAGTGGTCTCGAGACCTTTGGTTTTGTTACTTGATGTTCGAGTTGGAAGAAATGTAGAAGAATATTTGGAGCGTGAGATGATCTGCCTATCGACATCTTATACACGGTTTATGATAAAGTGCTTCGGTTATATGCACAACATGTTCACTTGATCGAGCTAATTGATTATTTGAGTTGACATCCACGAGATGATTAGTGACTCAACATGTTACGTGGATGTCATCGTCTCTACTCTTGTTGGGTACATATGTACATTATGTCTTTGATTGGTTATATGTTATATAAGCTGGAATGCACTTGGTAAAATGAAGATGTTGATATATTGTTCCCTAACTAGACAACTGGTCCAATCTCGAAGAGTAAGGTGTACATCGGGATGCTACGAGTTCATGTGATCGGTCGTGTCAGTTAATCCGGTTTGATAACCACCGGGACGATCAATGTTTCAACTTGTTACTTGGTGTTCTCGTGTTCTTGAGGTCTGAGCTTCAATCAATGAGACCGCTTTGTATTCAACTCTACTTCTTAGGAAATGGTCTTTATTCGATGTTTGTCGGTTTGGGGAAGCTACCAAAGATTCAAATTGAGAAGGCTCATGTTGAGACGATTTTCTTAGAAGCCTCGGATGCTTTGGTGGCGAAAGTTTAAGAGATGTTGATTCCTTTCTTCTACAGCGTTTGAGCGATATCTTTATCTCGGTACTCATTTCATCATTCTCTTAAACTAATTTATCTCTTGTAAATATTTATTGAAAAACAAAATACAAAATTATAAAATCTACAAAAGAAAATAGAAAAATATAAAATCTTCAAAATCCATAAAATCGGAAAATTTGAAAAAGACCAAAATATGTTTTCTCAAGACATGTCTTACGGTATCGATAACATCTACGGTCTTAGAAATGTCATTCAATAATGGCACGGACTTTAGATGAAGTTCGAGCGGGAGGTGTAAATATTTCTTTTAAACATGTCTCAAAAATATGGCTTCTGATTATTTGATTGTAACCGGGCTTCAAATGATGGCTTGCGATTACTTGATCTTGTAACCCGTGCTAAAACTATGGCTTGCTATTATTTCCGATAGCAACCCGTTTTCAAAGAAGGAAAGTGCTACGCTTAATCGATTTTCAAAATTTTCGCACTTTTCCTAAAACAATTTAAGGAAAGTATGTCGAAGGATCATTGTTCCTACACAAATGTTTTTCCGTCTAAAATTCTTCAGAAAATATTTGTTGTTTTCAAAATGGTGGTAAATGAGTTGCTTTAAAACAATCGATTCGAGTTTTATAAAAATTGAAAACTCAATCAATGACTTGGTAGCTTTTAAACTTTTCGGAAAAATAAGTCATTGATTGAGGGGAGAATGTTTTCAAATCTATATCATCTAACGAGATTATCTAATTATCCCGTATGCTTAATTGAAAATGATGTTAACCTCGTTGAAGGACTAGGTGCCTAGGATATGATTGTTAGGTTTAGATGATTAGAGTTTGATTAACACATAAACCCCATGCCTTATATGATCCGATTGTTATGTTGAATTGACTTTAATTAGTCGATTGTTGTTTGGGTGATTTCGACCACCATATATTTGTATGTGTGTTCACTAACGATGCAGGTATATTGGTATAAAAGAATGTTCCCGATCCGGATCCCACAATTGAAGATGATTGGTATAAAAGAATGCTTCAAATTAACTCTTGCCTCTATGTGATAAAAATGATTTCAAAAATCCTATGCACATATTGAGGGGAGAATTTTACCATGAAAATCAAATGGCTTTTCCATGGAATTGTGATCAAGAAATTATTTCAAAGAAATTATTTCAAAGAACTCTTGCCTCCATGTGCTAAACAATTTCAAAATCATATGCACATGTTGAGGGAGCATTTTCTAAATGATCAAAACTATTAAGGTACAAAATGCTTTGATCTCGTATCACAAGTACCTTGATTGTTTTTCCAAATGATTTTCAATTGGTTTCATGAAGGAAAGAACAATACCAAAAGACCGACCAATTTACTTTATGCATGGAGTTATAAGGATGGTTAGGTTAGGTATTCGTCCCACGATCCGCCGAACCGGAGGGATCTACCGAGGACAATCCACTAGATAGTGTAGAGTCCTTAGGTATATTGAAAAAAGGAGAAAAGTGAGGAATGGGAAGAGTGCGGACTAAGACCGAGCTAATCTTGGAATAAACCCAACAAGGTTCTAGTTATGAAGTCTCGGTAAGCAGAAGGGGTTGAAGAATGAAAAGAAATGAATGATAAAAGGGTGAAAAGAAATAGCCCTCCATCAATTCAACCTTAGGGCGAAACCGGGTTCAATTCATATACTACTTGGTGGTTACTAAGGTAACACCGGTATTGAAGACAAGACATCATGGACCCAAGTGATGCATTGCACTAAACTTCCCAAACCACTCAAGTTCCTCTTAAAAGGGCTTGTTTCATTTCTCACGGGAACCGACATTATCTATTGACTTTCTCTTAGAGTTGTTGATATTGAAGAAGGAGACCCTCTCCCTAGTCTCGAGACAGAACCAAATATGCACTATTGAGTCTAGAGCCAAGAGATCATCCACAATATCTCGTTAGGACACTAAATTCTTGAAGACTTGCTATCTCACACGATGTGGAAAGTAAGTATATATTAAGAGTCCTACGCATTATCCTTGTGGTATTGCCAGAACATCCGAGTGATATGAAAATATTCACGATGAAGATGGAAATCCTTCTAGAGCCAACATCAAACAAGCTCTTGGTGGGTGACATGTGAGATCTTCTCGTAAGATCAAACTTGTGACAACTGGATAGAAACAATGGGGCGATTCGGTCTTGAATCAACCTTGGTCGAGATTGGAATTGTGAATACTTTTGGAAAAACCATTCGATGTGCAAACCTTCTTTCTCTAGCACGTCGAATGTGTACTTATGTTTTCAAATTCAAAAGTATCTACGATTGAAAAATACTTTTAGAAAACCGTTCGATGCGAATCTCTTCTTTTCGCTAGCACGTCGATTGTGTACTCATTCTCTAATACAAAAGTATTTTGATTGAAAATTGATCTTTCTCATAAAACCTTCGTCGTATTGCAAAACTCTTTCTTCAAGCAATACGATTGTTTTTCAAATCATTTTCATCAATCGGTGAATCTCAATTATTTGGTTCACTCACTCCGTGTTGTCTTCTTTGAGACGTTCGGTTTGAGAACAATTAGAACAGTGCGAAACCCCATCGAGGAGATTCTTAGGAATCCTACCGATCACAAACGATGCTTGTCTTGATCAGCGGGAACCGTGGGCGTGTACTCAATTCAACGAAGTGATCAAAGACACTTCGTGTGTTTTATTACTAGCTGTTGTTTGCGGTACATTTGGACGGTTGCGGTGATCGTAATCGAGGAGTCAATCCAAAGCCGCATGCTCATGAGATCACACTTAATTTGAAGAAATCATGGTGGTGCATATTTACGCCTTTGGCTCGATATTTCATATTATGCTACGCTACACTGCTACAAATATCATGAACCGAAGAAGGCTTCGCTACTCGATGGAAAGATGTCATGATCCGAATGTGTGAGCATGTCGGTCCGAAAGTCACAACTTCACATGATGGCAACACAATAAAGGGTGATCCAGATTTCTCGTGTTGATGATCTCAATTAAAGGTCGAAGATCATCAATGATGTGGATCGGTATAAAGGCCTCCACTTAAAGTACAAAGTTATCGACTTTAAAGAATCACTGTAAAAGCACAAAGATCACGGATGTTGAAGAATTAATGTCTACGAGCTCAAGACCGAAGATTAAATAGAATGCTAGGATTGAAATGTAAAATATGGGGTGACCTCCTTAGGGAGATTGTTAGAATTAGAAATTCCATAGTGAAGAGTCGGTCACCCCAAATATAATCTAGCATAAGTTAGCTCGAGACATATCGTTATTCTTGCTTTATTAGTTAGTTATTTAGTTTAGAGCAACACCGTGGAGGAAGGGCGGGTCTTTACCCACCGTATGCACGATCCGCGATCAGAAGGAGGACGTTTAGTTTGTAACTATATATACCTCTACCTCCCAAGGTAGAGGGTTGGACCTTCATTCATCTTAATCTAACCTTCTATGTTTTCTTTCACTTTTCTCTCTAGAAAGGCTCCCACTTCTCTCTCTAAAACCTCTAAATAATTCGACCATATTATTGTTTGTTATGTGTTTATGAAATCCAATATCCTCTGATTTTGCAAATCAAGAATTTGAAAATCGGGAAGGAGATGTGGGAAGCGATAAAAACTCGTAACTTAGAAGTGATCATGTGAAGGCGAGGCTTTAAACCCTAATTATGGAGTTCGAGAATCTGAAGATGTCAGATAACGGTACCATAGACGAATATGCTGCAAATTTATCAGGTATTGCGTCTAAATCAACCACGCTTGGAGAAATCATGTCGGAACACAAGCTGGTAAAGAAGTTTCTCACAAGTCTTCCTAGACATTTTTTCCATATCGTGGTAGCCCTAGAACATGTTTTAGACCTTAAAGAAACGGGGTTTGAGGATGTGGTTGGACGATTAAAAGCGTATGAAGAAAAAGTCAAAGAAGAAGATAAAGCAAACGATGCTCAAGAGAACTTGATTTATGCTAGGATGATAATTCCTCAGTGAATAATGACTCAATCGAGGAAGAGGACGTGGTTCATACTCTCGAGGTCGTGGTCGTGGTCAAGGTAGCGGACATGGCAACAATCAAAACCAAGGTCAACGTGACTCCTCGAAACCGTGAAGATAATGAACAAAAGGGTAAGCAACATGAGAAGCGTGACCTCTCACATATAAAGTGTTACCGTTGTGATGAGTACGAACACTTTGTTTCAAGATGTCCTGAACGAAACCGAAACGATGAAGTTAACCTTAATGAGGCGCAAGAAAGATGTGTATCATGAGAAAGGTACATTCTTCATGATGAACCATATTCAAGAAACGATTTTCATGAATGAAGAAAAGTACACTCCACCAAAGAGCGAGTCAAATACCGATGAAGATGATGTATGGTATTTTGACAATGGTGCAAGCAATCACATGATGATAATTACTCTTACTTTCCGAATTCGATGAAAATATTCTTTGGGCGTGTTAGGTTCGGAGATGGTTCATGTGTGAGCATAAAGGAAAAGGCTCGATTTTGTTCCAAGGTAAAAGCAGAGAACAAAAGTTGTTGAAATATGTCTATTATATTCCCTCTTCAAGTAATGTGATAAGTCTTGGACAAGCTACAATATTCGGTTATGATATTAGTATCCGAGGTGATTTCTTAACCATGCGAGATAGTTGTGGAGATTTACTTATAAGGTCCCACGAGTGCAAATCGCCTTTATAAAGCTCAACTAAAAGTTGGTAAAGAAGATACAAGCGAAGTGGAACGAGAATCATTTGAACAACAACTGTTATTGAAGTTGATGAAGTATTCACGCCGGTAGCTCGACTCGAGACCATCGACTCTTGATTGCTCGCATGATGAGAAAGGATGGAAGATTCATCACATGGATATAAACGGATCTTCAAATGGAGATCGAAAGGAGCTCGATAGTACTTTAAAAGAGCGGGTTTTCTACAATGTGTATGAAATCGATCTATAGAAAGGTGCCCAATGGAGAATTTATCATTGTTGCGGTTAATGTGGATGATTTATTATAAATAAGTTCAAAGGAGAATGGTGTCTCAATATGAAATGTTGAATCTTGGTGAGTTAACTTATTACTTAGGTATCAAGTCTCACAAGAAAAGGATTACGTGGAGATCAAGCAAGAGAGATATGCAAGGAAGATCTTGAAAGAAGGTTGGTATGGAAGATTGCAATGTAACTTTATGTCCGATGGAACGGGACTCAAGTTTCCAAAAGCGAAGATGAACCGAAGTTGAAGCTACTCAATATCGAAATGTTGTGAGTTGCTTGCGTTACCTCTTGTACACTCATCCAGATTTGACTTACTCAGTTGGAGTGGTTAGTCGATATATGCAAAGTCCAAGAGAATCACATGCTCGTGCAATCAATCAAATCCTACGCTATCTTAAAGGCTCTGTTGTAAAAATCGGCCCAGGCGACCGATTAATCCTCATAATAATCGATCGCTCACTAAACGCCTTGATTTATCATAATCGGCCTATCTAATCGGTTTGGTCAAAGATCGCTTAAAAATCGGTCAACAAACCGATTAATCGATAAAATCGGTCTAATCGGATTAATCGGACAAAAGCGCTTAAAATTGGTCAACAAAATCGCTTAAAAGTCGGACAAAATCACTTAAAATCGGTCAACAAAGCGATTAATCGGACAAAATCGGTCA
This sequence comes from Chrysanthemum lavandulifolium, assembly GCA_022545495.1. NCBI lineage: Eukaryota > Viridiplantae > Streptophyta > Magnoliopsida > Asterales > Asteraceae > Chrysanthemum > Chrysanthemum lavandulifolium. The sequence continues at coordinate 166,393,273 of CM040238.1, read as the reverse complement.
AAGGTCGCTTAAAATGGTCAACGGATCGAGTAATATTTATGTTTGACTTTGAACTTTGAAGAATTATATATTATGTCTATATTTGAACACTTGAAATATTTGAAATTTGATGCAATACGCTTATACCATACATATAAAATAATATAATATCTAAAATTACATTTTGTGCATAAAAATTCCAACCGATTAATCCCCACCTAACCGATTAATCGCTAGGCCCTCTAACCGCCTCACTAGCGCCTAGCGATTTTACAACCTTGCTTAAAGGTACGACTTGTTTAGAATTAAATACAAATGTTGTAATGACATAAGACTTGTGGGATTTAGCAATCATAATATTCATATTGATGATGGACGAGTACTCTTGGACATGTTTTTTATCTCGGTACATCACCTATTACATGCTGCTCACAAAAGTAAACTACCGTGGCGTTATCTTCGTGTGAAGTTGAGTTCATGGCGGCTACTACAGTTGCGTGTCAAGAAATTTGGCTAAGGGACTTATTGGCAGAAGTGACTGGGAATGAGCAGGTAATTGTTGAGCATGTATCCAGTGAAGAACAAAAAGCAGACCCATTGACGAAGGCCTTGGCGCGCATAAGGTTCAAGGAGATGAGATCGTTACTTGGTGTGCGAGACTTACCCTTTTTTACTCAGAAATTTAGGGGGTGATTGTTGGGAATTTCTGAAGTCTGATTGTGGCTGGAATGCATGGATCAGGTTTCAGTAGAATTCCTAGTTGGAGTGTTAGTCCAACTCGTCTAATATTTATCCTAATATGGAGTAGTCCTCATTAGTTTTGGATAGGTTTAATGTAATCCTAGTTATAGTACAACGTGTCTATGTTAGTCTATATATACCACAAGGGGTAGGGAATTACATGGTACCGAATTGAAGTTTTGAGTTAGTTTCTTCAATAAACATAATTGCGTGTTCCTGGCAACTTACTTTGTTCTTATTGTTTCTGTGTCGTGTACCTATTATGTGCTTCTGCAACTTGACCCTTTGATTTCCATCACATGTATCATTTCTCTTTCAGCAAGAGAAATGATATATGGACCTAAACTTAGACCTAAAGCCACTTGGGATCATCCTGATTGGTTGTAAAATAAGTGGGTCCACATGTCTGCAGCTATCAAGATAATGACACTTGGTTTTAGGTCTAAGTTTGGTTTTAGGTCTAAGTTTAGGCTTAAGTTTGGGTTCATGTATCATTTCTCGACAAGAGAAATGATACATGGACTAAACTTAAACTAAATTGAACCTAAAACCACAGTATCATCGATGGGTTGTAAAATAAGTGGTTCCCTGTCTGCGACCATCAAAATGATGACATTTGGTTTTAGGTCTAAGTTTAGACCTAAGTTTAGTTCCATGTATCATTTCTCTTTCAGCAAAGATACATTAGTTATATATAGTATATATAGCAGTAAAAAATAGAGTACTTAGATTGAGAAAACAATGAAAGCTGAGAACTATGAGAGTAATTTTTCCGTTAAATGATAGGCCAACCAACTGAATTATCATCACAAATAACTAGGCGTTTGGTATGTGGGATTTACGAGGTGTGGGTTGAAAGAAGAGTTAAATCAATAGTTTCCATCAAAGAAAAATTTAAGTCCCTACCCCTTGGGTGGGTTTATATAAACCTATGGGTCCACCTTTTTATACTCACATCATTCTATTATTTATAATAAAATATAATATTTAAATACAATATAATTATAATATCAATTAAAAATATTTTTTTCTCTCTCTTACATCTAATCAAAATTTTAATCCAAATCCAAATCTAAATCTAAATCCAAATCCTGAACCCACCTACAAACCAAACGGGCCCTAAGTATTTGTTAACCAACTGTTGCATTTCTATTGAAAATTTTCAACAAATTATATATTACATGAGAAAAGTTAATTTTATCTTGCATAACGTGGGACAAATATCAGTCCTCATTTTATAAAAGAGAAGAAGAAAGGATATTTTGCTATTATATATACATATTAATCCTTACAGTCGGTGGAACACATATATGGTTTTTAAAGTTGGTGGTCGGTGTCACTTATAATAGTAGATGGTCGGTGGGTTTAAAAAAGAAATGTTTCGGAAGGGTTATAAACCCCCCAAGATAACTGGCCCATCCTAGCACTTGCACCGCCTTACTATGTCTAACAACTTCTGCTTCTCTCTAGAATACACTAGACATCTCACCGCCTCTTCTCTCTCATTGTTACGAAAGACCAAAGTTTCTGCAAGAAAAAAGAATTCCAAGATAAGATTTCATACGAGGTAATAGGGTATTCGTAGAGGCTCTGAATGATGATCTTGATGGTGTAAGGATTATTATATATGATCTACCGCAGTGAAGGACTAATATGTATATATAATCGGTGATCGTAGTGGGCTAGAGGTCGATGATCTTCACAGTGTATTTGATAACATCAAATAGTCCTAAATATTTAGTGTCAATTTTCCCCGATAATGCTCGTTATTTATATCATTTATATGGATTCGCTTGTTTTCCATTGTTTTCCACTTTCGGGTAAATTACAAGCATTGGAGCTAAAGAGGCGGAAATGGAAACATTACTAAAGATTTATCACAAGATGCCTATTTTGAAGAAGTTAATCGTAAATCATCTCTCACATTACGCCGTAACTATTGCGAGACCCGAATACCAACTTATCAAGAGGTTACGGTAACTCTTCCCAAAGGTTACGACGTAACTACATTAGGTCAAATGAGGATCCATGCCGCTGATACTTACGCCGTAACTACTGTATCATTTACGTCGTAACCGTGTTTATTGAAGACTACGGTGTAACCACTTATTATGTTACGCCGTAACTAGCAGATCTAGTGCATTTACGACGGAATAGAAGGTTACAGCGTAACTCCTTTATTGGTTACGCCATAACCCAGACCTGGCCTATAAATACCCCACGAATTCCAGCATTTCTAATCATCCCATTCCACACACAACTCTCTGAGAACATAGGAAAAAGCTCAAGGCAGGTCTAGGGGAGCATACGGAGTTGTTTCCAAGGGAGAAGTCACTCCATTACGATAAGCTTTAGCATTTTATATTTCTTTTACTTTCAATTCATCTATTTCGTATCTTTGAATATTGAATTGATTTGCATGATTAATATAGCTGCTAAGCACCCTTTGGTGCTAGCCTAGTTATGATTCCTTAATTGTTTTGTTTGCATTTACCTTTACTTCCGTACAATTATTTCTAAGTGTATGCATGCATAGTTCTTTGGTAGTCACCCTTGATTCGGTAGTTTTGAATGGCGGTAGAGGCCAATTGCCTAGGAGATATGACCAAGCGACCCTAGGTGAGCGGATCGAGACGGAAGGGTAAGATATGACCAATTGACAACCCTTTCTACTTGTACAATTTGACCAACTGATCACTTATCGTTTGGATGAACTTAAGAATTGGGGTGTAGTGTCTAAGTTCCTAACGGCGGGCACTCACTATTTAGAATCTAGCATGTAGTGGTACTTAATGACTTTGCTTGGGGACCGGGAACAACAGGACTTATAACGGTGCACCGATTTCTCCTATGGTGGCATCTTTCTTTGATAGGTTAGGCGAATTGACCAAATCATGTCTCTCGAATTTGACCCCACCAAGTAATTGGAAGTAGGTAAACATAGACATAACTAGCTAGGAGGATTGACTAGGTTAGCACCACTATTCCTCTATTGATTTCCCTTTACCCATTTATCTACTTTTATTTTATTTTGCATTAGTAGTTTAATTAATTAAATCCTTATCGAAACCATTATTATTCTCGACACTAGACTTAGTAATAATCCAACATACATAGCTCTTGGGACGAACTCGGCTTTACCATTTACTACATTACACATGACCGGGTACACCGCCTGTTAGTGCATTAGGGTAGACCATAGGTATAGCGAGACACTATAAATATTAAGACACAGTCAAGAAAACTCGCATCAAGTTTTTGGCGCTTATGCGGGAGCTATTTTAGGATTTTATATTAAGTCTGCTTTTAATTTTCTCTCGATAATGTCGGGATACAAGACTCATGAGATCGAGGCCTTTTCGCCTCATTCGATGACCCGGAGAAGCAATTTCGTAGAAGGAAAATCTATTCTCCGGTTCCTATTCACAACATTTTCTCATTCTACTAATCGGACCGATCGAGCGAAACGGAAGTCATCAATGAAAATAATATCGATGATTTAACCATGGAGCAAGATTTAGAGCGACCGAATGAGAACTCGCCAACGAAGCTTCACTCAATATTCTCACACTAAAAATAATCTATTCCATATCATATTATTCGAGAGTTACATGAACTTGAGTTTTCGGAAACGAAGATGAGGACGCTCATAACCACGTGAAGAAGTTCTCCACGTGTCCTCTCTTTTCAACGTCAAAGGTACTCCAAGCTATTCGGTCATTGCAAGGCTTTTCCTATGACTCTTTCTCGGGACAAATAAAAGATGGTACAACAAACTCCTCATGATTGTAAAGAAGCATGAGATAAACTTAGAAAAGAATTCGTCTTGCAATTTTGCCCTCCTTCAAAGATGGCCAAGCTTCTTGGGAAAATCTATCAATTCATTCAGGTTGGAGAAGAAACGCTTTACCAAGCATGGGAAAGATTTAATGAGCTTCTCTATCGATGCCCTACTCATGATTTAAACAAACATCAGATCGTATACGTCTTCTATCGTGGGATTAATGCGCGAACACGAGAACTTCTCGATTCCCCAAGACCTATTCCTAGCATGACTCCTGATCAGGCCTTGGAATGTATTCAACGGATTTCTGAACATTGCTACAAGTGGCACATGGATACAGGGTACAGACAGAGAGATAATTTTGATCATAAGGCAATGAAGACGATAACGAAACAAGAATACAATTACGGGGAAGTTTTTGAAAGACGAAGGTTGGAAAGAGAAGCTGAAGCATGTAAGGTTGAAAAGGTTAAAAGCGTGTTTGGAACCAAAACCGGGAGCGATCTTGAAAGAAAAATTCTCGACCACATCAGAGAATCTAGTGAACGAGATGATAGGATTGAAAAATTGATGAAGACATTCGTAGATAATACAATCTCTTCTCTCAAAATGCACGATGATAGGATTAAAAGACTGGAAAAAGTGTTAGTTCATGTTCAGAAGCTATCTCTGATTATTTAGCAGCCAAGGAGGAGGAAGTTGTCCACACTGTAGAAACTATCCTAAAAGAACCTTTAACCTTTTCGGAAAAAGTTAGCGGCGAATCGAGCATGGAGAAACAATCACTACGGACCAAACTTTCTTTGGTAAACCCTCCTACCAATGATTATGATATTATGCAGAATTAAGTTATGATAAGACTATTCGTCTCAACGAAAGATGCTCAGCAGTTTTGAGGAACGAGCTACCGCAAAAGGAAAAAGATCCAGGATGCTTTACTCTCCCTTGCTATATCGGGAGTCTAGACATGTGTAATGCCCTAGCAGATCTTGGAGCTAGTATCAGTATAATGCCTTGTTCGATGTTTTTACGTATGGGAATTGGTAACTTAAAGCCGGCCAAGATGAAAATTGAAATGGTTGATCGATCAATGCAATCGCCGTTAGGAATTGTTGAAAATGTGTTAGTGAAGATTAATAGATTCCTTTTCCCATTAGATTTTGTGATTCTTGACATTCGGAAGACAACAGGATACTGTCATTTTAGGAAGACCCATGCTTGCCACTGCTCACACTAAGGTGGATGTCTTTGCCGAAAAATTGACTCTTGAAGCTAATGGAGAAATCGCCACATTCGGACCTAATGAACATTTGTCTACCCCGGAGAAGGTATGTGCAATTGACCCAGTAGGAAATTTTGGTGAAGCTTTAGAAAAATTTCTTAGCGACCCCCCGGATCCTGGAGAGGTTGACTCGGGGAAAGATTTTGATGTTTTTGTGAATTTTGAAGAAGATGATAATTTGGGATTAAGTGCTGAGGACCTCTCAAGTGATGTCGAGATGACCCATTGGCAAGATAACTTTGTTAAGACTTTTTCACACCCAATTCAACCTAAATTTCATGAGGTAGAAACCCGCATTCATCACAGAAACCCCTACTATCTTAAGATCTCATGTAAAATCGGGTTCATCGACTTCCACCCATTTATTGACACGACGTCCCGGTTAATATCATGTCAAGAGAATGCTACAACCAAGTTATGAAGAAGGAATTAGAATACAAGGAAATAACTTTACGGGGAACTAACATCCATGTCTTTGTTGGGACCCATTCATTCTTGGTGGACTTTATGGTTCTAGGCGGCGTAAGTGAATTTGTGGAGGATGGACTTACGGTATAATTTTAGGAAGGCCTTTTAGGAAATGTCGGGTTTAGATAAAATGAAAAAGAAGGATTAGTATGGTTGAAGATTAACGATGACAAGGCGATCTTCAAAATGCGAGAACGATCAAGAACTTTAGAAAGCTGGACCAAGAGGCGGTTAAGCCAAGCTCGACCTTTACTCGATATTAGTGAGGAAGACAAAGAAAAGGCATTGATCATCCCTACCATAAAATCAAAAGTTTCTACTCAGTGTTTAGAATTGGGAAATGACTACAAAGGGATGAGAATTTGGTGAGTTGGATCCAGTGGAGACTACCATGTCCACGAAATGACCGACAAGCACCGGTAGCCCCGCTGACTCGAGTCTAACTTAAAGACTTGTTAAAAAGAAAAGTCCTCTTCGGGAGACAACCGAATTATCCCTTTCTTTTGTTTTTATTTATTTTTGTTGGGTTTTGTGTTTTCTAACCATTTTTGCAGAAAGCGAGGAACTAATTCTTCTGTGATTGTTGATCGAACGAGTTACTGGCGTAACTCATATTGGTGATTACGCCGTAACCAACATTTTAGCAGAAATTCTTGACGCATTACCAATTACGGCGTAATACCATTTCGATGGTTACGCCGTAACTACTCGCTTTAACAAACTCATACGAGTTTTTTCGATTCTGGCGTAACTCCTCATAGGAGTTACTGACGTAACTTTTCTCTGCTAATTCTTTCATTTTAAAACACGGTAACCTTGTATTAGTTTTTAAAATGAAATTTGTGGGTGTGTTCCTGTAAACCCTCACGAGACTTCACTCGTCCACTTGGGACACCAAGTGGTTTAAAACTTGTTGCTACGCTAAATGCAACCGTGATTCCTACGAAAGTGAGTTAGGTTATTTTTCATTTTATTTTTTTTCTTTTTAAGTATTATGCTTGTCGGTATTGTGATTTCGTGGATTGAAGTTTGTTCATGACGCTTAAACGAAGGCACGGTTCTTTTCGTGGGCCTTCTTCTTTTGGAGCAAATTTCGGGAAGTTCTCGCTCTAATTCTACCTTTCTCTTCACCTTTATTTTAATGCCTAGTACAAAGGGACTTTGTACAATTCAAGTGGGGGACGGAGTAGAATTATCTCTTGAACTTTATTTAGCCTCATTCTTCTAGTTTATTTTGAAAAATTATGCCATTTTAAAATTTTGACATGTTTTTCGAACCTAACTAGATTAGACCTTAGCCGAGCACATACAACCCTTGACATTACATGGTGAGATTAGCCTTATCCATTTCCAATATTTTACCCCAAATCCACCAAATTATGAGTGTGCCGGTAGCTTGTAAACTTTAGAACTTGGCCTTTGCATCATTTCGAGACCATAGACGAGGTATGTTGAGTTAGCTCGATGTATTTGTACTTTTCAGTTTTAGAAGGCAATATTATAGGATTATCACCCAAACAGCCTACCATTGTGAGTCTATCGATTAGTCACCTCGACTTTTCGACCCCCATGTGAAACCCTTTTGTTGCACTCACCTTTAGTGCAAGATACCCCTAGATACACCCTTCTGAGCCATTCCTTTCATTTTGTCAACCCAATATATTGTTTCGTTACACCTATACACCTTAGCCTACCCTGTAGTCTTTATTTGTGATTGGGAAGTCATCATTTGCCTAAGTTCAAGGTTCGAGTGGAAAGGTTTGGAAATCACGCTTTCATCGACAACATTTATGAAGATCATTGAAGACCCCAATTCCCATTGTTCATCTCAAGTGGGGGATGTTATGTTATTATGTTATGATTCATAAATAATAAGATAATATAAATATATATATATATATATGATTGAGTTATGATATTGTAAAGTGCGATGTTATAAGCACTATAGTATGAGCTTTATTGATTAGTATCGAGGAGGCCACCTCGGTCACATTTGAAGATTGAGTTGGTAGTTTTGCCAATGAAGAAGAAAAGGTGGTGTGCCCATCACGACGCCCTCTAATGACACATCTACCTTGCATTTCATGATCCGGTTTCTAGACTTCTAAACTTGAACTTTGGGCGGACGGTGAAGTGGTGATGACTTGGTTATAGATTTAGACTACTGTTTGTTTTCATTTTACACCAATTATATATCCCATGTCTTATCCTACCCTTTAGTCATGAAGCATGTCTAGGTGATGCAATGAGCAATCTTTGGTGTCTTGGCCATGGATTTGGTCATGTATCATTGATTTTGTCCACTTCGTGACATGTTAGTAATGACGAGTCACCCTTAACCTTTGTCGTGTCTACCCATATTGCCTTGAGAATTGTTTAGCCCTTAACTCTAGTGGTGGAGATTTGTGTAGCGCCAAGCTTATGATAGAATACATGCTATGGTATGCGATTGAGTGATCACCCGAAATTGACACTTAGAATAGTTGAGAGATTTGAGTGTTTGTTCCCCCTTCGTGAGGTGTTCGGCTTTGTTTTATTCTAGCATAAGGGATTTGTAAACTCATATTTTCTAGGTTTTGGGAGATATCTTTTAGGAATCTATCTAATAAGGTCTACTTGAGGGCAAGTAGAGTTCAAGTGGGGATATTTGATAACATCAAATAGTCACGAATATTTAGTGTCAATTTCCCCGATAATGCTCGTTATTTATATCATTTATATGGATTTACGCTTGTTTTCCATTGTTTTCCACTTTCGGGTAAATTACGAGCATTGGAGCTAAAGAGCATGGAAACATTAAAGATTTATCACAATATGCCTATTTTGAAGAAGTTACAACAGAACTCCTATCACATTACGCCGTAACTATTGCGTGACCCAGAATACCAACTTATCAAGAGGTTACGGCGTAACTCTTCCCAAAGGTTACGACGTAACTACATTAGGTCAAATGAGGATCCACGCCGCTGATACTTACGCCGTAACTACTGCATCATTTATGACGTAACCGTGTTTATTGAAGACTACGGCGTAACCACTTATTAGGTTACGCCGTAACTAGCAGATCTAGTGCATTTACGACGGAATAGAAGGTTACGGCATAACTCCTATATTGGTTACGCCGTAACCCAGACCTGGCCTATAAATACCCCACGAATTCCAACATTTCTAATCATCCCATTCCACACACAACTCTCTCGAGAACGTGGGAAAAGCTCAAGGCAGGTCTAGGGAGCATACGGAGTGTTTCCAAGGGAGAAGTCACTCCATTACGATAAGCTTTAGCATTTTATATTTCTTTTACTTTCAATTCATGTATTTCGTATCTTTGAATATTGAATTGATTTGCATGATTAATATGAGCTGCTAAGCACCCTTTGGTGCTAGCCTAGTTATGATTCCTTAATTGTTTTGTTTGCGTTTACCTTTACTCCGTATAATTATTTCTAAGTGTATGCATGCATAGTTCTTTGGTAGTCACCCTTGATTCGGTAGTTTTGAATGGCGGTGAGGCCAATTGCCTAGGAGATATGACCAATGACCCTAGGTGAGCGGATCGAGACGGAAGGGTAAGATATGACCAATAACGACCCTTTCTACTTGTGCGATTTGACCAACCTGATCACCTATCGTTTGGATGAACTTAAGAATTGCGGGGTGTAGTGTCTAAGTTCCTAACGGCCGGGCACTCACTATTTAGAATCTAGCATGTAGCGGTACTTAATGACTTGGCTTAGGGACCAGAACAACAGGACTTATGACGGTGCACTGATTTCTCTGTGGTGGCATCTTTCTTTGATAGGTTAGGCGAATTGACCAAATGTTGTCCTCTCGAATTTGACCCCACCAAGTAATTGGAAGTAGGTAGACGTAGACATAACTAGCTAGGAGGATTGACTAGGTTAGCACCACTATTCCTCTATTGATTTCCCTTTACCCATTTATCTACTTTTATTTTATTTTGCATTAGTAGTTTAATTAATTAAATCCCTATCGAAACCATTATTATTCTGTGACACTAGACTTAGTAATAATCCAACACACATAGCTCTTGGGACGACCTCGGCTTTACCATTTACTACACTACACACGACCGGGTACACTGCCCGTTAGTGCATTAGGGTAGACTATAGGTATAGCGAGACACTATAAATATTAAGACATGGTCAGTAAAACCTGCATCAATATTCAATTTTAAAACCAGGTTGTTTGATGATGGTCGGATATGCCAATTAAATTTTGTAAGTTCGTTAATCCAATTATTTTTTAATGTATGAGTGTCGGTTCTAGGCTGTTTTGATTATTAGAAGTTCATCTTTTTATAAAGAATGATTTTTTGTTCGATTATTTTGATTTAACTGCTTATTTGATTTTTTTTATCATATATGAATGGCTAGAATAGAAAAATCAATCTTACCAACAAAATAATAAAGAGGAGAAGAAAAATAGGAAACAAAAGCAATATTGTGCCATTTTTGCCAAACCTTTGGTTTTATTCTTGACCCAAGGGGTCTTCGTGATTCATAAGGATAATCGTAAAAGATAGAATCTCGGAGCGTTTCAGGAACTTTAACATGCACTTTTGCTTTTTATGGTTTCAGGCTATCATTGGGACAATGAGTGTAGCGACCAGCATTCGGCTGAGAAAAACTAAGCCTACTACTGATGTTGGGATTGCTTTTTTGGTTGAATCTCGATCACCGCTCTTTAAATCCTATTCTTGAATATGCGAAACGCTTTTCAATGTACCGTGTTCGATTGAAGGAAAATATTGTTCGTTTAATACTAATGACGTTTTAAAACTTGAGAAAGGCCTTACCTTGGCGGGCGTCCCATAACGCACCGTGGACTTTTTCGGCTTTGTTTTGCTATACCTTTACGGTTTAGCGTTGGCTTATATTTCAAAGCTTTAAAGGTCTTTTCTTGGCGTATGCGTTCTTGTGTGACCATGGTGGTTTTATTGCCTTTCTTTTGCTAGGCTTCCAAGGTTTATTACTGACTCATAATTCAAACCTTTAAGAAGGTCTTTTCTTGGCGTGCCGTTTGTTGTAACGCAGCCATGGAGGCTTTTGTGGCTTTCTTTTGATGCTTGCACATGTTGAATGGTTTTTGATCTGTGCCTTTGGTGAAGGTCGGTTTTGGTTAAAGCGATGTTCTGTGTTCTGAAATGAATATATATGTGATTACGAGCACAAAACAGTGGCATGACTGCCGTCATAGGTCTTGAAATAGTCTTGTCTTCAGTGTTTGTTGCCTGATGAGAATATCGTGTACATGAAGTTTAGCCTGCTCCCTCTGTGTGGGCGATGCTGATAATATGATGACCATTACATGAGCATTTTCTTGGCCCGCATCGTGGAAGGCGTCATATCGAATGTATGACTGCAGCCATGTTGGTTTCCTGGTGTCGCTATTGTATACATATATCTGAGCCTCATTTGTTATCATTACTCATGTGTTTCTGAGAGTTGTGACGTGTTAGTCAGCGTATGGATTACATGACGAATAAATTTACGTTCACGCAGTATTCGGTGTGTATATTTTGTTATATATACATATTACCCCTTATTGTTGGTGCGGTTATTAGATTGTTTCCTTATTTGAACCTTTCAGTAAGTCCTTATCTTGGCGAGCCGTTCAGTAACGCAGATATGGGAACCTTTGCGTCTTTTTTTCTACTTTATAAAAGTCTTTTCCTGGCAGGGTGTTTAATAACGCAGCCATGAACATTTTGTTCCCTTTCTTTTGCTACCCTTTGAAGGCTGATCATTGACCGATAATTCAAACCTTTAAGAAGGTCTTATCTTGGCGGGGCGTTTATTATAACGCATCCATGGAGATTTCTTTGGCTTTGTTTTAGTACCTGCACATGTTGAGTGGTTTTGTTACATTACTTTCTTTGAGGACTGTTTTGATCAAAAAGGTTTACTACATGGTCGGTGACTTATAATACCGTTTCCAACTTGGTAGTCGGTGCGATGAAAATTAAGCTACAGTCATTGTCACTCATGGGTTTACTATTACCTAAAGTGGGCTTATATGTTGTGCGCTTGGCTCTTTTATTGAGTTGGTATAAGTTAAACGGTTGAGTTCCGTTTGTGTTTAGCAATTCCACTGACGTTTCTTCACCTACTGGAAATTTGGTAGGTGAGTTGGATCTCGCAAGTTTTTGGGGTTCGGTTGCATGTCGTTGTTCTTCTTAGGATTATTAGTGGTTTCGTAGTCAATGTGTTTGTTGTAGCTTTAGTGGGTTGCGTTCTGAGTTGTAGAGATGATTGTGTGTAGATTGCATGTGTTTACTTGTGATTTTTTGTATTTTGCATGTCGTTTGTTTTTGTGTGATTTTGTTTAGGTACCTAAAGTGACGGTTTAAAATTTGTTTTCCTTCTGTTTATGTACTTGCAAGCGTTGGTTAATATGTTTTCATGTTTAAGATGCATGGTTTGGATGTTTGTCTGGCGTTTTGGTAGTCTTATGTTGTTTGCTTAGTCTCATGTTATTTTGGTGGTATGGAAGTTATGGATGGTTCTATCTTTGCTTACTAGAGGTGTTCCTCTGATCGCTTTTTCGTTTGTTTACGTTTTGGGGTTTTAGCGATGGTTTGAGTGCCCTTTTTTTTTCCCTTTTTCCATGCATTTATGTTTATTAGGCTTACTCTTTTAATCAACTCTATTAAAGTCATTATTATGAGAACCAAAAGTAGGGCGTGTAAAAAGGTTGCTGCTGGTAGTAGCCCTATTGAAAATGTAGCAATGGACAAGTGTGTTAGGAGTACATCGTTGGCTGAAGCAGGTCAGCTGGAACCTTATATTAACGTTGATAGTGGTTTCGGAGACGGTTTAGTGGGTGTTGATAGACAGCTTCAGCCAGATGGTGTTGTTAAGAGGAAGGTTGGCGAAGGATATGATCATAGTTTATCTCACTTCGCGGTCAGGAAGGACCAGAAGCTTGATTTGGGAGCACATTGTTCTCCTTTGGTCAATGATGGTTTGAATGGTGATGACGGATGTTGTAGTTTGGGCGCTGGCCAACCGGTTTGGGTGCCTGTTGGTGCCTCTGATTTTTCATTAGTTCACCATATGCCTGAACGGTATGAAGGTATGTTAGTATATGCGTTTGTGGTTTACCATGTGTATTATTGTGTTCAAATGTTTCTATAATATTGTTTCTCCCGCCAATCCCTTTATCAACATGATGTTAATTGCGGTGGTGGCGCTTCCTGTTAAATTAGATTTTCGGTTGGGAGTTTGCGTTTTATAAAGTAGTCGAAGATGTTTCTTCTTCGATAGTTACATTATTGGCATGCCTATAAGCGAGACACGCGTTCAGGGTGGTGATCTAAAGGATTTGGAAGGCGAATTGTTGTTCCCGTGTTTTATCGCTCGGGGGGTTGGCGAATAGTTGTTCCCGCATCGTGGCAGGGCAGTTATGTCAAATGCATGACTGCAGCCATGTTGGTCGCTTGCTATCGCTACTGTATACATGTATCTGAGGTTTTGAAATAGTCTTTTGGCCACTGTTTGCTGGCTGGAGACGCTATCATGCATGCGAATTTTAGTCTTCTCCCTTTCTATAGGCGATGATGATAATATGCTGACCATAGCGCATACATCTTCTTTGTGCGCATCGTGACAGGGCATTCATATCAAATGTATGGCTGCAGCCACGTTGGTAGCCTGGTATCGCTATTGTATACGCATATCTGAGCCTCATTTGTTGTCAACATCCACGTGTTTACGTGACTTATGACGTGTTAGAAAAGTGTGGATTACGTGCTAAACAAGCGACGTTCGCACGAGATTCGGTGTGTGTATTTAACGGTATGTATTCTTTGTTACTTTATGCTACATAGGGAAGCATGAATAATGAACATAAAGGTTTCACACGGATAATGTTAGGCGACAACTCATCTATATGTGTCGCTATATCGGCGTGTTCGATTACGACATCGCAACAAGACTACTTGGAATGCCAATATTCTCATATTCTCAGATACGCTTATATGACCTTTCAGGATCATAGGTTACTGCATTGCCGTAAGTAGGGAGCGATTGGAATCGTCCATACGTTTGCAGTCGGTTGGAGTAGAATCTTATCCAACTGAATTGCGGTGTCATCGATTGGAATCTTTCCACCCGGTAGAATATTGCAAGCTTCATTTGCTAATATTTATATGAGACGTTTAAGATACCGGCCTGTTCTGATCTTCCGCTCGAATTCCTTTTGTTCTTACAACGGTCTAGCAATACGTCTGGTGCAGACATTTGCACAAAGATTGTTGAATAGCAAAAGGTATTCGAGGGGCGATCGACAGTCTCGCTATCTGAACATCGCGTCTCAACATTAGCGGTGACATTTGAAATGTACTCCCGGTGGAAAGAGTCCACTCGATAACGCAATATTCGTGTATGAAAGCAAAGAAACCTTTGGGCGATACAACTCGTGTGGGCTGTGTTTCAAGAACTAGGTCATCTTTTTGACGTACGTAGGCATGTCTCCTTTTATATTCCTCTTATTTGGATTTGTATAACATTGCATACAAATGGTTATTATAACATGTAACGCATTGCATGCGTTGGTTAGTATGTTTTAATCGTGCCAGGGCAGTTATGTCAAATGCATGACTGCAGCCATGTTGGTCGCTTGCTATCGCATCGTATACATGTATCGAGCTTTTGAAATAGTCTTCAGCCATCGTTTCTTTGGTGGAGACGGTATCGCGCATCTGATTTTAGTCTTCTCCCTTTCTATAGCGATGATGATAATATCTTCGATCATAAGCGCATACATTTTCTTTTTGCGCGCATCGTGGCGTGGCGATCATATCGAGTGTATCGTTGCAGCCATGTTAGTAGCCTGGTATCGCTATTGTATACGCATATCTGAGCCTCATTTGGTGTCAACATCCACGTGTTTCTGTGACTTATGACGTGTTAGCGAAAGTGTGGATTACGAGCTAAGCAAACGTACGTTCACACAGTATTCGGTGTGTGTATTTAACAGGTATGTATTGCTGTTACTTTATGCTACATCGGGAAGCATGAATAATGAACATGAAAGGTTTCACACCAAATAATGTTAGTGACAACCTCTGCCTATGTATTGCTATATCGGCATGTTCTAATTCTAATATCGCAACAACACTATTTGGAATGCCAATATTCTCATATTGTGTATATGCTTATATGACCTTTGCAATTGGTAGGAGTAGAATCTTATCCAATTGAATTGTCGTGTCATCGATTCGGATCTTTCCACCTAGTAGAATATTGCAAGCTTCATTTGCTAATATTGATATGAGATGTTTAAGATATTGCCCTGTTCTAATTCACCCCTCGAAACCCTTTCGTTCTCACAACGGTCTAGCAATACGTGCGCGACCTTTGCACAACAACCGTTGAAATAGCGAAAGGAATTCAATGGGGCGAGTAGACGGGTCTAGCTATCCTGAACATCGCGTCTCGACATTAGCGACCGACGCTTGAAATGTACTCACGAGTGGAAAAAGTCCACTCGATGACGCAACAATATTCAGGTACGAAAGCAAAGAAACCTTTGGGCAGTACAACCTGTGCGGGTGCATGTTTCAAGAACTGGGTCATGCTTTTTACGTACGTAGGCATGTCTCCTTTTATATTTCTCTCATTTGGATTTGTATAACATTGTATACAAATGGTTATTGTTACATGTAACGCATTGGTATTGCTGTCTCTTTCAGATTAAATAAAAGCATACGCAACAACCCCGTGATTGGCAAGTGAGAGCAGGGAGAAAAGTAGCAGGTTCATAGTGCGGATGTGAAAGAAGCTTCAAGATTCCAGCAGAAAAGTAACTAGGGATGAAATAGAAATTAAGTGTGCATGAGTTGTATACTATTACCAAGAATGGTTTTGTATTGTACTTGATCAACAATAATGCTAGGCGCCATCACATTATATTAAACACCTAAATGATTGCTTAGCGAGGAAATATAAGTTAAGTCCTCATGAGTTGTATACTACTACCGACGTTAGTATTGTACTGTTATTTAAGAAGTACATTTCTTACTTTCTTAACACTACTATTGATGTTCAAACAACCCAAGAAATTACACAGTCTCGCCAAACTTAGCGCAACATATCCAAAGTGCTAAAAAAAATTTAAAGAACGTCCGCCGCAACGCGGCGAGGGCTTTTGTACCTCGTTTTAAATTAAAACTCACTTTCATTCTTTTGTTTTGAATATCTCAATATTTATAGATCATTAACTTATATAAATTGCATTATCGTAACAAGCATTTAATTATTTTTCAACAAAAATACATACACCTCTCTGTATTTAATCTTCATGATTTTTATAATTTCTAAAATAACTCCTGTCTTTATATTATATATGTATAATCATAAATACAAATTTAAACGTAACAAAACGAAACGAAATCTATAAAAATGAGTGATAGTGTTATTTTCATTTCTAAGTAATTGCAATATTTAATACATCATGTATGTCTATTTCTCTCACACCACATCTCTAACAAAAACAACATAAATAGCATTATCATACTAATTTTAAAAGGATTTGCTTTAACAAATAATAGGGTTGTTGTTTAATCATTTTATATATAAAAACACATTTAACGAATTTATGAATTTTATGATTATATATTTTTAATTATTTTATACATAAAATATGATATTAAATATATAATACTTATAAATTATTAAATGCTATTTTATTAAATATAAAATGCTTAAATAACACCCTTGTTATCAAATCTCATTTCAAAATAGCAAGACTTATAAATTTCTTTTTTCTAAAACATACAAAACAATTTATAAAATAACAAATCACAAAGAATGAACGCAACAACTAGCTCACATATTCATTTTCCAAAATTGGTTTAGTCCTGGTCTCCGTTGCCACCGGCACCAACGCACCACCAACCGCAACTACCGCCAACGGAACACCGCCCTCCGCTGCACATTCCATTTTCTCGATCATTCTCCGCCGTCTACACCTACTCACCACCACCAACAGAACCGCCACTATAACCACCACCACCACACCACATCCAACAACCACCCACCAACCCACCACCAATCACCACCACCCCTCCACCATCCCTACCACCACCACCACCACCACCATCACCAATCGCAATCGGATTCTCGGCACATTCTCCGGCGCCGCCACCGGAACACCATCCTCAACCACCACCCCAAATGCCCTTGTTTTACACTCAAACAAACACTCCCATTCACCACATGATCAAACTCAACTCCACCAAATAAATCAAAATAAACACATTTGGCGCTAACCCATTTCTCAAAACCTTTAAACCACCAAACTTCACCACCATTGGCTCCTCCAACGCCCGGACCTCCAGCTCCAGCAGCGTTTCCGGTGACTTTTCCGGCGACAAAAAGAAGCATTATAAGCCAATAAACCCACCACTGGTGACAAAAGACATACCCTTTTAAACCATAATAAACACTAGACCAATTTCCCATGTTTTGATACACCAAAACCACCCTTCCAACGTACGGACTAACCACAACACCTGCCGGAATATCAAACTCTTTAAACCCAACATACCCTTTTCGTTTAAAGCACCACTTCTTAAACGAAGTGCAGAAACTCTTATTCCAGTGAGTTCAGGGCCCACATTGGCGTCGTAAACCACTCCGGTGACCACCGATGTCGTAAAAATGGCGCGAAAGCGTGTTCTTGTAGGACAGAATCAAGGACTCTAGTTGTAAGTGATTGTGAGTTTATTAATGTGGATTTAAGGGTAGAAATGTGAGTAAAATGAAAGCATGGTTGGATTAAATGAATGGTTTTATGAAGAAATTTGTTTTAAGATCTGGAAGTGATTTAATGCGAGGGAGCTGAGGGAGCATAACGGGTCGTTCATGAATCTTGGAGTAAGTGTTGTTGAATAAATTTATTTTACCTTGGTTGGGTTAGTAATTTGTTTTAACTTGATTCTTTTATGGATGGACTTATTATATGGTTCTTTTCTATTGTTGTTGTTTTAGTTTGCATGTGTTTTACTTTTACTAGTTTCCATGCACGATTTGTTTATTAAACTAAGTAGGTTTAATGACAAATGTTGACTAAAAAGAAAAACATTTAGACTTGGACTAGTTATAAATTTAGGTGCGGCAATTTTCGACACGGCACGATAAACGATATAAATTCGGTACGAAGTTCAACAGGTTTGAGTTGAGGATAAACATGTTTAGGTAAAAAAGTCAACCCGTATAATCCGTTTGATAAGCGAGTCGTGTTTGGGTTGAGAAGATACGTATCAAAGACGTGAACCCGTTTACGTATATAAAATTTTAAAATAAAAACATAATTTGGTTTTTATGTTGGATATGGATTAAATGTATTTTTTTGTACTTAATATGAGTAAATTACGATTATAACTCATATATCATTCAATTGACGCTTATAACTCAAATATCATTGAAATTATCGTATAGTTATTTGTATTTTATTTTTATTATATTTTAGATCTTTATATCATTTTCATTTAAACTAGTTAAATCAACAAACCACTAAACTTATTCACTTCTTAACCTATTTACTTAAGCGGGTTATAAGCGGGTTTGTGAGTTATGCATGTTTGAGTTAAGATTGAGTTCTTGACACGATTAATAAATGGGTCGTGTTTGGGTAGATGTTATATTAACCCGAACTCGCGAACCCGATATAGGTAACACTGAACACGACTCGATTGTCACCTCTACTTATAATTCTTGCAGACGTGCTAGGTTTTTACTAATTTTTGAATAATGTATTATAATATATTAAAAACAAATAATTTTTGATGAAAAGTATATCAATAAAATGTATTTAAAACACAAGTTCATTTATATATTTTGCATCAAGTTATATAATCACAAATAAAATAATTTAAAGTAAAAGTTTAAAAAAAAATAAACTTAAAGATAAAGCGGTTGAGTACACTTATTAAATAACGAGTTTAGCCATTAGAATAACTTTGAAAAAATCTAAAAGTTGTAGACTTATATTTTTAACGGAAGGACGAGTTTTAGGCCAGTAAATGACGAGTTTAGCCATGCTGAGGGCATTTAAGCAACGTAATATAAAAGTTGTCAGTTAGGCAAGTTTGGCCTATTTAATAAAGAAAATCATCAAACGGTGGGTTCTCAGCATCATCGTTTCATTCTGTCTCGGTTTTGGATTTTCTTTCAAATCTTTGTTGTTATGGATGCGAACAAGCGAACAAGGGACAGGTACGTCCCTGACGACGTTTTGTATTTGATTTTCACAAAATTAGGCTCAAAACTAGATGAAGAATCTTTTGGCTTAACACGTCGCAGATTCCTTGATATTCAAAGTTCAAGTAAAAAGCTTTGGACCGTCGCACCATCCTGTGATTAGAATGTGCCCTAGTTTTCCTCCTCACCATTGTCCTTGAATGACTCCTTAGTTTTACCCAATTAAGTCATTGTCTTTGGGGTGTTGCCTTGAAATTAAGGATTCAGACTATTGCTAAATTACCCTCCAAATTCCTCTTTATCTTTGTTGTCCGTTATCTGCCTTTCTAGAACCTTAATTACAGATAGTGGATTGGTCTTGTAAATTGAAAATATGCATCACTGACACCCGAATTTCGTACCCAAAACTGTAGCTTAGATCTCTCAACATATCTGGTTGTAAAAAATTGCTGGTGTACCTTTTAAAGGGTGTTTTCCAACCTTGGCTTGTTTAGAAGCCAAGTTTTGTTATTTTGAATCCACGTGTGTTTGTGGTATTTTGAGTGGAGGTGGTCTCCAGTATCTAGATCTTACTTGCTTTCTTCGTTTGAAACTCGCACCTATTAGTTTAGAATTTTCGTCAAATCTTAAAAACTTAACCTTAAGTCATGCAACTTCGTATATGACGATGTTGTAATGAAAATTGCAATAGGGTGTCCGTTGCTTCAAGAATGGAATCTAACAGATTGTTCCAATATCAAATTCGACGGTTGGAGGTCCATTGGATCGCATTGTCAAAATTTGGAAACACTTCATGTGAGCCAATGTAAAAAGTTATGCGATAATGCATTATGGGCATTGGGTAATGGCTGCAAATGCCTATCACTTATTTACTTGACACAGTGCAAGAATGTCTCCAAACTTGGTGTGAACCTTTTTAAGTCTCACAGAGAGGACGTGAAGATCAAAGAGGAGGTATTGTGGACCATTGTCCCCCATTGGGCATTTACATGAGGATATGTTTGAAGAGGATGGAGCTAAAGTTCTATGAGATGCTTTCAAGACGTTAAGTTTATGTGCTTTCATTATTTAATTTTGTTCCTTGTTACTTTTATGTGTTACTTTGAAGACTTGAAAGTCTTTTTTGTTACTACTATTATTCAATCTATGAATTGTGTACCTTTATCAAATTCATTTGTGACAAACTTTGTTATGCATGATTACTTGTAATAGTAATCCTTCAATTAATTTCTATCTTTTCTATAGTTTTTTGTTTTTTGTCTTTCACCAGCCTAACATACAGTTTATCTATGCAGAATTTTGGAAAGTTTGTCTATCAGCATCAGAAAATACGTACTAGTGACAACATCGTCGACGTGAAAACTGGATGCTCGTGTAGCTTTATCACCTATGTGCTTGAATGATTGTTCCGTTAGGTTTGGAGTCGCTTTGCCTTATATGCTTTCTTTTCTCGCGGCCCCCTTTAGATAGACTTTGTTTTTTTAGCATAGGCCCTTTTATCCTTTTAAGTGTTCATGCCTGTAGGTTTGCTTGATTGTTCCTTTATGGCTTTATGGCTTTTTGCATGTACTTGTATGCGCGTGTAGCTTTATCCCATAATATGCTTGAATGATTGTTCCTTAGTTGGCTTTATGGCTGCATGTTTTATTTTTTTACATTTTCATATGCGCTATGTGTGAATTTTAATGCTTGTATTTAATTGTTTTGCTTTATCTTCTTATATGTTACCTCTGTGTAATTTGATATTTATGTGCCCATAGTGCCCTTTTTCCCTTATATTGGCTTACATGCTCTCATGTTTCTTTGTCCGTATGCTTTTATGTATTTGCACCCTTTTTTTTTATTTTTTTTAATTATCTTTTATGTCACTGTCTCTACTAATAAAAGTCTATTCGTTTGCTTGCACACAACGTAAGTAGCGCCTTTACCCCGGGGTGTGATTGTCTACATCTTACCTCCCGCTCCGTGAGATTGGTGATTGTTGTTGTTGAACAAGACAAAGGAGAGAAGTTGAAATGTGACTGAAGGTAATAGATGATTATAATAACAACAATGATAATAAACACATGCTTAAAAATATTTAAACACCAGTGTCTCGATGACTATTCAGAAGCAAATTTTATTCGATGGTAGTGCTCTTGCAATGCTTGTACACTATATGGTGCTCTTGCAATGCTTGTACACTATAGGACATGGTTGTTTAGCATTATAAGTCCTCCAAGGTCGAGGTAAACTCATGGTGGACTTTAATTTTATAGAAATGCTCAAACTGTCTAGTGGTGAGGCACTTGACCTCCTCACAAGAGGTCAAGGGTTCAAACCCCATAGGTACACATTTGGGCGTGGCTAGGGAAGGGTCAGAAACCGTCATAGGGATACACCGGTTAGGCCGCGTACATGAGTCAAAGACTCCCTCTCCCCCGGTAACCTATTTACTTCTACTATCTCACAAACCTAAACCCCATAGGTCAAGGGTTCAAACCCAATAGGTACACATTTGGGAGTGGCTATGGAAGGGTCAGGAACCGTCATAGGGATACACCCGTTAGGCGACATACAGTCAAAGACTCGCTCTCCCTTGTAACCAATTTACTTTACTCTCACAAACCTTAAACCACGTACTCACATATGTCTTACTCTTAGACAAAACTTGAACTCACAACCTGTTCGTTGATGGGCCACTTATATACCGCTAGGCCAAAGGCTATGGTTATTATGCATGATTTCTTGAATACAACTTGCCTCGCAAATATTTGATCTGTGCCACCGTGAATATGGCGAGGATTTCCTAAAGGATCAACTTTATGCGTGTGTTTGCAGATTAGCTACTTAATGTGTTGGTTTTACCAAAATTTCTTTTACTTTGCTGCTTGCTTGCAGAAAGTATGCTAGTTGGTTTACATTCCATTATTGCTGTCTACCTGACCTGTTTATAAATTAGTTGTAAATTTTAACATACAAGGCTTGCACTGCTACTTATGCTGGGTGCTTTCTCTTATTCCACAGTGGTGGGAGAGCTAAGAAAGATTTATTAGATGCTCCTACAAATGTCGGTCAGTCGGTCACATGTTTCTTACTAGACGAAGCTGCTACTGTGTGCGGTCATATGTATATTACTAGACGAAGCTGCTGTTCTGTACGGTCATATGTATCTTACTAGACGAAGCTGCTGTTGTGTCTCACTTTTACCTGAGGTATGTCACCGGGTCATTAGCATACAATAAATCAATCAGTGTTATAGTGTTATAGCTACTTTTTACACTTTTTGGTTGTATAGTTCCTATTTTATAAAGCTTTAAAAATAAATGACGACTATGTATACCTCTCTAGAGTCCCAAAAGAGTTCATATCCGTTATGTGATTTTTTGAGATACGTTTAGAAATTAGAGTTGATAACAAGTCATTGCTTAACTTTTTGGACACGTGCATCCGTGTGCATGTTGCGAGCATGCGTTTTTGTATGTTTCATATATACTCTCATATGTAGTATACGAGTAACTATTTCTGAATACTTATGCAGTAATTCTTCTACAATTTGCTCCCGCGTGATTTGTCCTATAAAATACAAGAGATTCACAAATAACATTTTTCGGTCAATCTTGTATTCGGAAAGTACTGAGGTTAAAGTTAAAGGAATTTATTTTTGTGACAAACTGCATGTAGCGATTTCTACCCTTTTTCAAATGAAATATTTTGTCTTAAACGGGTTGAGTGGGTAACTACAAGAGATTCACAAATAACATTTTGGGTCAATCTTGTATTCGAAAATCTTGAGGTTAAAGTTAAAGGAATTTATTTTTGTAACAAAGCGCATGTAGTGATTTCTACCCTTTTCAAATGGAATATTTTGTCTTAAAAGCGGGTTGAGTGGGTAACTCAAATTCTTTGTTTAAATGTTCTTAACCTCTAATATCGTTCACAAATCAATGCAATCTCGGGTTTCAATTATTTATATGAAAACTTATATCATTATGAACAACTAAGTATAGTAGTTCTTGTTTTTGTATTGGAAATGATTTATACTAAGCAGAGGGACATATGGACGTATTTTATATTATCTTGGGGTAAAAATGAAACAAGTAGGGTTGGATCGGTTGAAAACCTCTTGCCTCTCAACCGGAGGTCGGGTTCGATCCTCGCTCCTAAAGGCGGAGGTCCTTTCACCCTAGTAGAACTCAAGCAGCTTCTCTACCGTAGGTAGGGGTAAGGTTGTCTACATCTCAACCTACCCCAAACACCAAAACGGTATTGGGAGTTACTTTACTTTTTGGGTAAAATGAGATTGTTGCTTCCTTCACGCGTTGACACATCATATGTTCTTTGTAGTCTTGCTTGCAACAAGTTACAAAATTTCATTTTAGGAAAATATATTAAAATGTAATTGTGCATAGGCTCTTGGATTGCAATTGTACTAATTTTGTAAGAGCTTAAGGTACAGTTGGTATCGCGAAAAAAGTGATGCCACATCAACACTTTTTCTCATAACACCATAATCCGTCATAACACACAAAACACCTTTCTCTCATACCTAGGAATGGCAATTGGGCGGCGCGGCCATCCCCATCCCCAAACCCGATTAGTAAATCATGCCTCAAACCCACCCTGATTCCCATTGGAGATCTTATCGGGGAGCTTTTTCGGCCGCAATGCTCTACCAAACACATGTTGGTACCCGCTTATTATTATTTTTACACCATATTTTAGCAATATGATTATATGAACTAACGTGAAAAATTAAGTACCTACTAATATGTATCGTATTCAACAAAATTAACATGAATAATAATAAACCATCCTTTTGAAGATCAAATTTTCTTTTAAAACATGACACAAAAGAAGTTTTTCAATCACTATTTGTGATCTTGCTAATATACAAAACTACATAAATTAAAGAATCATGTTTCAAGTTTTTCAATCACAATTTGTGATCTCGCTAATATTCAAAACTACAGAAATTAAAGAATCGTGTTTTTATTTTGCAAAATAGTAAAAAAGTAATATAGCATATAATAAATTATATGTTTGGGCGGGCGGGCGGGTTGGGGGTGCTATGCCTTGCTCCCCGCCCCGAACCCGATAAAATTCCCCGTTAATGCTCAGAAACACGCCCCGTAACCCAATAAGCATGCCCTGCCCCACCCCAAAAAACTTCGGTTTTCGGGTTTCGTCATCGGGTTCGAGTTTTTCTCCACACCTGTGGACCCCACAGTTTTTAATTTATTTTTTCAAATAAAACAAAACATTTAATCAAAAATAAATTTCAATAATAGAAAATTACATAAAATAAAAGATATAAAAATAAAACTATATAAACTAAACTAGCTTCGGGGAAATATTTGGCCCGAATTTCATTTTTAAGCTCTTCTATTATAGCCACGTGGGATGTATCTGGTGTCAATTGCAAGCATCTTCAGGTCCTTGTTCCTTTTTTAAGCGTTGAAAATTTCAACTCTTGCCAAAGTCTTGCGCTTCATTCGTTTCATCTTCGCATCACGGTCTTTAGCGAGTTGTTGGTGGTGTTTGAGGTGATGGAATTTGCGGATAAAGGTGCGTTTGGAGAGGAAGATGAGAAATTTGGAATTTTTGGAGTAGGTATTTGGTTTTGCGGGTCGTTGAGTATGTTGTTGATCCATTAATTGGGATTCATTTTTGTTGGTTAATAAGAGAACAGAGAAGTATAGAGATAGAAGTTAAGTTTAAAGTGTGTGAAATTAGATGACTTGTGGGTATTTATACATGATTTTTACAAAATAAGAATTTTATTTGCACTTATGAGCACTCTTTTACTTACATTCCACACCTATGTAGGACAAATATAATAAAACAAGATTTTAGCGTACCAACAAGTTCAACAAAAAACAAACTTTAAAAGGTGTACATTTGTAGAACTATTTTTCTAACATGATGCAAATCTACTTCTTAAAATGATACGGTGCAAAAAATCTTAAATAAAATATACGGAATAATGTTTAGTGATTAGGCATGTGTATATATTTATACCGTATAAATGTAATGGATTGACATTGTCTCCTACTCACTTATGAGTATAAGTCACTGTCAAATGTAATGAATTGAAATTGTCTCCTACTCACTTATGACTATAAGTTACTGTCAATAAATTTGACCTCATACCTCCATAATATTACTAGCTACCGCCTCTGTTTTGCTGCAACATCACGAGGGTAATCTACAATTTTTATATGAGTTAATTGATAGCGCTTATTTTTATTCAAACCTAAATTGCAGGGTACCCGCAGGCACCCTGCTAGTATTACTAACGAGGATTTTTTACTCGCGTTCTGTGCAAGCCGCGGGTTTATATTTAATTAAAGAACTTTTAAAAAAAATCGTAAGTAATAGGAGGGATGTTTTTTACAATGTTTCAGGGACGGAGGGACGTTTGTGTAATTGTTTTCATATAAAAGCCCCTATATTTAACATAGTGATTTTTCGAATCGCTTGTTAATGTCGGACCTTTGCAATTTTAGGGACTTTTGTAGGATATTGGTGGTCACCGAATGGTTATTAAATATGCACAAAAATATACAAACAAAGACCATGCAAACCAAACCCCTAATACACATATCTCCTAATCATAGATATAACCTAAACCTAACACGTATTAAGGGTGTTTATAGAATACTTACTTGGTTCTGCGGTTGTGTAAGCTTCTTGAACATCATAATCCGCAAAGTCCCCTCTTCTTCCTTGATGCTTGATCGACCAAATTGGGGTTTATGGGAGCATCGCCGCGCGAGTTGCCTCGGTGTTCGCACAAGTATAACTAGGGGCGGCGAACCTATGTGAATTAGGAGAGTACAGACAAGGTAAAGGATCGACTAGGATTAGTCGATCCAAGAATCGACTAAAAGTCAATTTGGTGAAGTCGATCCCTTTGAGAATTCAACTGATTACGGGATAAAGGGGAGTAGAATTTAGGGTTTAGAGGAATCTTATGGTTTGTATCTAGAATCCCTTATATTTATATGGTAAAATGAATATGTTAGAAACCCTAAGTATTTATCCTAAGTGAACACAAGTTTGACAAGAAGTCAAACTAACCCCCCCCCCCCCATGGGGTTTTAGGCCGAAACACACATACCTTAGGGATTTTGTTTCGGCCTTTTATTCACTTATATATTTGTCTAAGATAAATATATACTTCCTGGATAATTACCGTTTTACGCCTCAACGAAAATGTTACCGTATTCTCATTTCCTCACTACTTCTATATCATTTCGTCACTATTTTCTCATTTTCGCTTGCATGTCCCTTTTAGTGTGCACCAGTATAACCCTGCGACATTTTTATGAAGACCAGTTGCGAGAGATGTTGTTCTTTGCACATAAATCCTTTCACTTTTCTCGCAAAGTAAATAAACACATGCACCAAAGATGCCATAATTTAAACCGCATGAACCATTTGTACCAATTATTCAGGGACCTTTTTTGCAATTTTCTAAGGATTGTCTTCGCAACCTAAATACAACACAATGAATATTTTTGCCAAACACCAAACTTCAAAACCATTTTTATCATTTTTTAAAAAATGTTTACTGATTGGTGAACAATAACACTTCTAAAAATGTTAATATTTAAAATGTAAAAGTTATTCATATGAGTTACAAAACTCGTCCTTTCATTTGTACATAAATGTTACTTTTTCTTCTGTCTTAGTTTCTTTGTTCAAATTTTATATTGAAGTCTCGACTGAATTTATTCAAGATTATTATATTACATGATTAAAATTGTTATTACAAATATATAAGAAAATACCAAATTAATTAGTCAATCATGAGATTACCATTATACAAAAAGTAAACAATAACATGTTTGTAAATTTATTTACCTTTTATGTAAACAATTTTTTAATTTTAGAGCAGATATAACATATTAATTTTCGTGTTATCAATTCAGCAAAACATTATGAATTATTATTATTATTATCATCATTTTCATGCTACTTAGTTATCCTTTACAAGCCACTTCTACAACTTTCCGATCTTAGTCGTGCTTATACTATATATTTTTTTGTAACGTTATGATTAAGGCATTTGAAATAGGCCAAAATGTATTTTACTACCTCAAACTTGGTCAATGGGTGTTTTAGTACCCTAAACATTTAAAGGTATAACACACGACCCCAAACTTCTGAACATGTCCTTTAGTACCACACCGAGTTTGACTCGGTCATGTGGTGCACGAGCTTCGATGTATCTTTCTTGATATAAAAGCATTAATCCACATTCAAGGTGCCCTCTAAAATCAGTTTATATAGAGTCTACAATTATTCACATTCACTATTTTCTTCATCAAAAGTCTTGATACTATTAAAATCAGTTTAAGCTCATTACATCCAAAAAGATTAAATTCAAACTCACAGTCAGAGCGTCAAAACTATATATACAAGTAGTACCTCTCTTTCTTCTACAATATTTTCCGACAATGGATATCGAAGGAACAATTTCTTCTTTTATATTTATTTTGTTCGATGGAATTAGCGATGGTGGTACAGTGGCCAGAAGTGGACTCGATTCCTTTATTTAACTCATGCTGAAATCCGTCAATTATACATACTTCATCTATTTAAATTCTTTTTTCAATGTTGAGAATGCTAAATTAATCCAATTAACAGTTGATTGCAATCTTGTAATAATACCATTTACGCTCCTATATATAGTGGCAAACTGGCAAACATATCCCACAATCTTGATCTATTCTAATTGATTGAATTTTATTAAAACCCATAAATACTTTTTGTTTCCGATATGAATTGGAGAAATTTAAGTTTTTCTCTATGTTATTGTAGACTTATAGTGTTGGGAGGAACAAAATACGTAAAATCATACTTGGCTTCGATATGGGTGATTGTTTTGCAAAGAAAAAGATAACCATGAAATCGAGAAATTATGTTTTGTATGTTTACGTCAAGAAATATATATGCCAAGCATGTGCCAGCCACATGACTAAGTCAAACTCGGTGCAAGGTACTAAATGTACCTGTTTGTCAAGTCTGAGGTAGTGTGTTATACGTTTAAAAGTTTAGGGTACTAAAAAACCCGGTTGACCAAGTTTGGTGTAGTAAAACACATTTTGGCCTTTGAAATATAAAATGATGTAAATATATGCTTGGTATGTGTTGCATGCAATCACATTAGTCCCATAGCTAAATCTTTTAAGAGGTAAAACTAAAGGTTGGTAATTTGAAGATAACACAAATTCAACCTCGTTTAAAGCAAGGAGGAGAGTAAGATATTTGAAAATCTATATGCTAATAACGGATGAGTTTGTCATGCTACCAACTAACTGGGAAGCTAAGTGAGGTTGATCTCCTATTAGTAGGGATGGCAAAAAATCCGCACCCGATGGGGACCCGATCCCAAACCCGATTTTGGTGGGGAATCCCGAGTTGACCGAGGATGAGGATGGGGACGGGAATACCAAAATATGAAACCGGGGATGGGCGGGGATGGGGATAAGATAAATCCACGAACCGACCCGACTCCGATCTTTCTAGTGTATAAGTATTTAGAATTTATATGTTATATCCATACTCGATTAACTTGTATATGTATATGTATATATGTTTATGAGTATCGACATGTATATTTATATGCATATGTGATATTTATAGAATCAAGTACCTTTAAAATTAGAAACATAAGCACTAACTACATATTACTTATTAAATTTTCGAATAGACACATGATACGTATTTTTTTATTATATGTGATATTATAATGTTGAGGATGCTTTAAAGTTGAATTGAAATCATAATGAATCCTCTTAATACAAATAAGCCGTAAAACGTTTATTAATATTTTGCGATCTCTTTGTGTTTTGTCGATAACAAATATAATGTTATCTTAAGTACAATTATAAGGATACATGTTATTTTTGTAAAGCATTTACATATAGTCACTTAATACAAATTGTTGTAATAAATCATTTGTTGTAATAGTTTATTAGGATGGGTAAAAATCACAACCCATGGATCATATCCATAACCCATGGTATTGACCCATACCCATTTGACTAGATGCATTGCATCTATTAGATACATTGTATCTAATGAAATACCCATGGACCAACCCATGACCCATGACCCATGACCCATAACCAAAAAACCCATGGGCAAAGAGGAGCGTCCCACGGATCCCTAGCTTTACACTAGCGGATCCCTTAGGGAGGGATCCAGTGGGATCCGGGAACAGTGGCAAGTTTTGCCTATAAATGAAGCCATTTCTTCATTCTAACTCACCCTCTTCTTACTAACTCTCTCATATACTCTCATTCTCTTCTAAAAAAGATCACTTGATCTAGAGAGTTGTTCTTCTTTCTTTCTTTAGTGATTCTCATATAGGTCCTTCTCTAAGGCGAGATCACGAGCATTCTACAAGTCATCTAAGTAAGGGTCCTTGATTGATTTGTTCCTCCACAAGATTTTTGTAGCAAAGATCTTGTATTTGATATTCACATAGTTGTTGTGTAATAGTCGTGTTGGTTTGGTCCACCGTGTTACGGACTTGGTATTTAGCTTTGTACCGGAAAAAGGTGTAAGCAACGTTGTGAAGGCTTCTCCGCCAAGTTGAAGGAGTTTGTTGACATAGTGCTTGAACTCTCGAGTAGGTGACTCGGGGAGTGGAGTAGGGCAAGGAAGGGGTCCTTGTAGCCGAACCACTATAAATTGGTTGTGTCATTTCTATCATTTACTTTACTTTATTTACTTGCATTACCATTAGATTTATACTTTCTCTTCATCCATACGATTTCACATAATATCGAATCTAAAGTTTTTGAAACTAACTTAAAATCGGCAAAACTATTCAACCCCCCCCCCTTCTAGTTTTCCACAATTGGCATCAAGAGGTAAGTTTATAAAAGTTTTAAAGTAAACTGTATTTTAAAAACTTTTCGATCACTATGGGTTCTGAAAACTACAAGGAAGGGCAATCTATGCAACGACCACCACTACTTGAAACTAATGGTTTTATATATTGGAAAAATAGATTCGGAACGTATGTGAAGTCTAAAGATATTGATCTTTGGTACATTATTGTTGAAGGCGATTTTGAGGCTACCTCAAAAGATGATAAAGGAAATTTAGTTAACATACCTCATGATAAACTAAACGATGACATGAAGAAAAAGCTTTCTAAAAATAGTGAAGCTAAAATGGTTTTATATAATGCTTTACCCAAAAAAGGAATTCGAAAGAATTTCTATGCTTAAAACCTCTAAAGAAATTTGGAATTCTTTAGTTGTAACTCATCAAGGTAATCAACAAGTTAAAAATAATAAAATTGATTTATTTGTTCAACAATATAAAGAATTTTCAATATCGGATGAGGAAAGTATAGATCATTCTTTTGCTAATTTTAATACTATTATTACATCTTTACAAGCACTTGATGAATCTTTTTCTAGCCGTAACCATGTTAGGAGATATCTAAGGGCCACTTCCATCCAAATGGAGATCCAAGGTGACGGCAATCGAAGAGTCAAAGGATTTGACAATCCTCACCCTTGATGAACTCATAGGCAACTTAAAAGTCTACGAGCTTGTTCTTGCTAAAGATTCCGAAGCCTCAAAGGTGAAAGAGAAACACAAATCTCTTGCCCTTAAAGCCAAAAAGGCCTCAAGCGATGAAGAGAACTCCTCTTCGGATAGTGACGACGAGTATGCCATGGCGGTAAGGGACTTTAAAAGTTCTTTAGAAGGAAGGAAGATCGTCAAACAACCGTATGACGACAAGAAAGGATTCGGAAAAGCAAAGAGGACGAGAAGCCAAGGGATGATCGTGCTTGCTTTAAATGTGGGGACCCAAACCACTTTATTAGTAAGTGTTCCAAACGGGATGATCAAAAGGCATTCATGAGCGGCACGTGGGGAATGAGCGAGGAGGAGGACGAAGAAATTTGTCTCATGGCAAATGACGAGGTGTGCTTAAAGGTCGACCTAGATCCGGATGAATAGGTCAAGGATAGCGGGTGCACGAGGCACATGACCGGCAATAAAGATCTATTCTCCACATATGAATCCTTCAATGGAGGAAATTTGGTGTTTGGAAATAGCAAAAGTAAAATCATCGGTAAAGGTACGATTCTAACAAATCTCTAACCATTAATGATGTGTGTCACGTAGAAAACCTAAACTTTAACCTCTTAAGTATAGGACAAATATGTGATAAAAAGTGCAATGTACTTTTTACCGAAACCGGTAGTAAGATATTAAAAAATGGCGTAACCATAGGAAGAGGAATTAGGAAACACGGAGTCTATGTCATTAAAATTGGTAATGAACCTAAAGACAAACTTTATCTTACTTCTATGGATGATACTTCGACCTTATGGCATCGAAGATTGGGTCATGCCAATATCGACTTCTTCAATCGCTATCATCCAAAGATCTAGTAAGAGATCTACCTAAATTAAAATATGAACATCACTTTGTGATGCTTGTAATGTAGGAAAACAAGTCCATTCTAGTCACAAAGCTAAAAACATGGTGTCTACAACTAAGTGTCTAGAATTACTACACATGGATTTATTTGGTCCATCCGCTATCCAAAGTTATGGAGGCAACTACTACACTTTAGTTATAGTGGATAATTACTCTAGGTACACATGGTCTAAATTCTTAAAGAACAAAACGGAAACGTTTAATTATTTTGAAATATTAAGCAAGAAAATCCAAAGACAACTAGGAAGTCCTATAGTGTCTATTATAACAGATCATGGTAGAAAATCCAAAGACAACTCGCACTCCACAATCGAATGGGGTAGTTGAAAGAAAGAATATAACCCTACAAGAAATGAGTCGCACCATGCTAAATGAGCAATCCATACCTCAAAAGTTTTGGTGCAATGCCGTTGATACTTCAACATACATACTTAATCGAGTCTTAATTCGACCAATTTTAGGTAAAACTCTATACGAGTTACTTCGAGGCAAAACGTCTACGTTAGATCACTTTAGAGTCTTTGGTAGCAAATGTTTTCTTCTTAACACTAAAGATTACCTTACAAAATTTGATCCTAAATCAACCGAAGGTATCTTTCTAGGTTACTCTCCTAATAGCAAAGATTATGTCATATTAAATAAAGAAACAATGAAGGTAGAAGAGTCATTAAATGTAAAATTTGATGAAAGTTCACCCAAACCCTCTCCACCTCTTGTCGATGACGAGATTGTTGAAAGTGAAGCTATTGTAATAAAGAAAAGATAAATGAAGAAGAAGAAGAATCTTCAAATAATGAACTCATAAATATTAAAGAGTCCAAAGATCACCCGTAGATAAGGTCATAGGAAAGTTTAACGAAAGAACCTTAAGGTCTCAAAACCAAAGTAGCCTATTTTGTTTTGTTTCAACCATAGAACCTAAGAATACACAAGAAGCCATAAAGATGAAAGTTGGGTAATGGCTATGCAAGAAGAGTTAAATCAATTTTTCTAATGATGTTTGGACACTTGTCCCTCCACCTAGTAATCAAACCATAATAGGAACCAAATGGGTTTATAAAAACAAGTTAGATGCAAACGGAGTAGTGTCTAGAAACAAGGCTAGACTGTTGCCCAAGGGTATAACCAACAAGAAGGAATAGACTTTGATGAGACCTATGCCCCGTGGCTAGATTAGAGTCTATAAGAATACTTCTTGCTTATGCTTGTGCTAATGATCTTAAGCTTTATCAAATGGATGTCAAAAGTGCTTTTCTAAATGGTTTTATTAATGAAGAAGTATATGTAGCTTAACCTCCGGGCTTCATCGATTTTGAAAAACCTAAACATGTGTATAAGTTAAAGAAAGCCCTTTATGGTCTTAAACAAGCTTTAAAAGCTTGGTAT
Source organism: Chrysanthemum lavandulifolium (assembly GCA_022545495.1). NCBI lineage: Eukaryota > Viridiplantae > Streptophyta > Magnoliopsida > Asterales > Asteraceae > Chrysanthemum > Chrysanthemum lavandulifolium. The sequence goes on along the minus strand of CM040238.1, from coordinate 166,359,942 downwards.
GATAGACTCAAGTCATTCTTAATCAGACACAACTACACCGTGGGGTTAGTTGATAACACACTTTTTACTAAGAAAAGATAGTCACACATAATCATTGTTCAAATATATGTAGATGATATTATATTCGGATCCACTTGTCAAGACATGTGTGATGATTTCTCTAAAATCATGCATGACGAGTTTGAGATGAGTATGCTGGGAGAACTTAGTTTCTTTCTTGGTCTACAAATCAAACAAGTAGAAGATGGTATCTTCTTTAATCAATCTAAATACATAAAAGAGATGTTAAAGAAATTTGGTTTAGAAGAGTCAAAACCAATTAGGACACCAATGTCATCCGATACTAAACTCACAAAAGATGAAGACGGCGAATCCGTTGATAACACAAAATATCGTGGCATGATTGGTAGTCTTCTCTACCTCACGGCTAGTAGGCCGGATATCATGTTTAGTGTTTGTCTATGTGCTAGGTTTCAAGAAGACCCTAAAACATCACATCTAGAAGCCATCAAAGGATATTCGGATACATTAATGGTACGACACAATTAGGATTATGGTATCCTAAGGGTGTGGGAGTAGAAACAATTGTATATGCAGATTCTGACCATGCACGTGATTATGTCGACAGAAAAAGTACAAGTGGGGTATGTAATTTTATGGGATGTTGTTTAACATCTTGGTTTTCTAAGAAACAAACGGCATTAGCAATGCCAACAAGCACTATGGATGAAACAAGCGTTAGTTGACTACGACATTCATCTAAGTGGCATAGCCATTCTATGTGACAACAAAGGTGCCATCGATTTAAGCAAGAATCCGGTATTACATTCTCGCACAAAGCATATAGAGATTCGTCATCACTTCTTAAGAGACAATGTTCAAAAGGGGAACATCTCTATTGAGAAGGTAGCGTCCGAAGACAACATAGCCGACGTCCTCACCAAACCGTTGAAGCGGGAACAATTCAACCTACTTCGTCTTGGTCTTGGTCTCATGGAACAATCGTCGTAATTTACTTTTTAACTCTACAAGGTATGTAAACACTAGCCTTCTTCTTTCTGAGTCTATGATCTCTATTTCACGCACAACTCACAAGCAATACGGGAATTTTCAAAACCCAAGATAAGTCTTTCACTTATAACTCATAGTTTTTCTTATTTTCTTTCAAAATAAGTACAAGGTGCAACACATAATTACATACACATCTTCTTTTCAAAGGATAAAACGATTTGTATTCGCACATAGAAACCTCTTTTCAAAACGTTTTCTAAAAAATGATACCTATTCCCATATCAATTTCACAAAAGCAATTTCTCACGTCTAGGACAAATCGCTTTTTCATTATTAATACAAAGTAAAAACCCGTTTTCATTGCATCTCATGTCTTTTGAATGCTAAAGAGGACACATAACTAATATGTGTTTTCGGGTACATTCATTTAAGCAACAATGAATTAGGAGCACTCGGGTTATCTCACATAATAGTATGCTTTTCCACTTCTAGTTTATTTTTCTTTTCTTTTTAGGAGTCGAGATAACCGCAACTCCAAATCGTTTGCATATAGGCACACACTAGGCACAAATATTTCCAAAAGGAAAATTTTGAGCAACCTAAATCACCAAGATACCACGGATCCCGGCCTTAATCTTTGGACGGATCCCTCAAGGAAGGATTAGTGAGATGTAAGCTAGTTTTATCTTCTATTTTTCTCACTTTGGATGAAAACTTGATATATATATATATATATATATATATATATATATATATATATATATATATATATATATATATATATATATATATATATATATATATATATATATATATATATATATATATATATATATATATATATATATATATATATATATATATATTTTTGAGTATGTTCTTTAATGCTTGTGTTCTCATGATCACATGCCTTAAATTTATATCTAATCATTAGATTTTAATCCACATTTTGGGTCAAGCATTCATTACAATGCATTGTTTTTCTATATATATGACTCCCACAATGCTTGCATATTCATCTCATCTTCACAAACAAACAACACCATGTCATCCAAACGATCTTTCAACTTAGATGAATCAACTAATGCAAACAATCCATTTCAAGAAATCCAAACTTTTGTCCTCCCACCTTCCAAAATACCACAATCAAACTCTAGGATGTTGTTCCCTATTCACTATCGTTTAAAAACAGTTAAGTACTTAAAACAATTTAACAGTGAATAATGACTGAAAGTAATGTAAGTAACACACACAAAGTAATTTTCAACATCATATTCTTATTAGAAATAAATCAAAAGAATACGTTACCCAAGTACTTGCGGAATAGTACTTGGGATTGAAATGACAAAGTTTGGGGTGACTCCTCTCTAAGCTCATGCTAAGTCTGAGCACAACTCTTAGAACCCACTGAGCTATCTCAAGGATAAAGTTGTATTTGGAGGAGTGAAAAGTTGGCTTGTGTGTGTGTGTTTTACAATTCACAAGCTTAAACTTTTCACTCATTCTCTTATGCTATTTATACAAGTATGAACTTTAACCTAGAAGACAAACACATTGTTCACGGTAATCACGAATATAGATATATTCGATTCACATTTACTGCTATTAGTAGTCGGTAGTGAAGCTTCTTTCCTTAACAGAGAATCCTTTAGTATCGTCGCTTACTATAAATGGGAAGATATGGCTTTAGTAGATAGGGACTTAGTTTTATCGGGTAAAACACTTGGGGACTTAGTTTTATCGGGTAAACTTTTCCGCCTAGTCCCGCTCATTCTTGGTCTTCAAAGCCTTGATCTCTTCCTTCGTTTGTCTTGATGCTAAGATTGGAGAGATTCTTAGGGATTCGATGAGTTATTGTCATCACTCACCGAATCCGCCATCTTCTTCTTGACTTAGTCTTCACCCATTAAGTTCCGCCTTGCTAAGTGGAGAGGCTTCTCCTTTGCCTCATCTTGAGTATCTCGAAGATGGCTCATCGAGAGACTATGCACTCGGTGACACGATAGTGTATAACGGATTAAACACTTAGGTTATTTTCTATTCAAATCCTAGATTAAGGGTTTGGGTATTTATCGAACCCAACATAGGATATCCGCACGGATTAGCATCCGACCTTGTTGCTTAGCAAAACAATCATCGAATGGCTAATCACCAACAAATAACTCACCACAAGATGCTTCCATTATAGCACATCCTTCATCACCAACAAGTACACCAACTTCATCACCCATCAACTCACCACCTAAAGTCACTGTTTTGGAACTCCTTAAAACTCCAACAAGATCTCAACAACCAAAACAAAAAGAAATAGCCTTTTTGACACCTCCCACTTCTCCAAACACAATTTTCAAAGACCTTGAAACCTCACCACCCTTAGCTCCCATTAAGCTACAAGAACACCTAAGTTCTTTTCCACCACCACTTCTAAACATTCCGGACTTTGATCCATATTTTCCTATTTTTTCTACCACATCTTCCGCATCCCACAAATCAAATCAACCCAGATAACTTCCACACTAATTACCCACATCACTTACATTGTGAACATTGCCAATCCACTAGGGATATTGCAATAGACTTTAGGGAAGAAATGCGATTCATACTCAACCTCATTCTTGATCGCATCAATATCATTACTCATCAAACCCTCCATCCATAACCTTATGCAAGCATGGAAGGAATCATTATTACTATTTTCTATTTCTAGTATTGTTTTTCTTTTGAGTCATTTTTTTTGAACAAGTCTTGTTCTTACTTTTACATGCTTGTATGTGGCATAAATACCACTACATTTTGTTGTTTTATTACAAGGCCTTGTTTACATACCTTGGCTCCCAATATTGATTCTCGTCAATCACAAGATTACTTATGCATGTTACTACTATCATTTTCTTTGTAGGATTTTTTTTTTATTTTCTTCACTTGACGCCCCAAACTAGGGGGAGCTACCGTCAAGGGGGAGTAAGCGATACGTGGACTATTTTTCCACATTATATTTCTTCGATGGGGTTAACTTTTGTTTCGACAAAAGGGAGAAAAGTAAAACTTAGGGCTTTAAAACATACATCTAATCTTAAGTTTTACTCATCATAACATTATGTTTTGTCATCAACAAAAAGGGGGAGATTGTTAATACAAATAAACCGTAAAAACGTTTATTAATATTTTGCGATCTCTTTGTGTTTTGTCGATAACAAATATATTGTTATCTTAAGTACAATTATAAGGATACATGTTATTTTTGTAAAGCATTTACATATAGTTACTTAATACAAATTGTTGTAATAAATCATTTGTTGTAATAGTTTATTAGGATGGATAAAAATCACAACCCATGGATCATATCCATAACCCATGGTATTGACCCATACCCATTTGACTAGATGCATTGCAACTATTAGATACATTGTATCTAATGACATACCCATGGACCGACCCATAACCCATGACCCATAACCAAAAACCCCATGGTCAAAGAGGAGCGTCCCACGGATCCCTAGCTTTACACTAGACGGATCCCTTAAGGGAGGGATCCATGTGATCCGGGGATAGTGGCAAGTTTTGCCTATAAATAGAGAGTCATTTCTTCATTCTAACTCACCCCTCTTCTTACTAACTCTCTCATATACTCTCTTTATCTTCTAACAAAAGATCGCTTGATCTAGAGAGTTGTTCTTCTTTCTTTCTTTAGTGATTCTCATATAGGTCATTCTCTAAGGCGAGATCACGAGCATTATACAAGTCATCCAAGCAAGGGGTCCTTGATTGATTTGTTCCTCCACAAGATTTTTGTAGCAAAGATCTTGTATTTGATATTTCACATAGTTGTTGTGTAATAGTCGTGTTGGTTTGGTCCACCGTGTTACGGACTCGGTATTTAGCTTTGTCTTAGGAAAAATGTGTAAGCAACGTTGTGAAGGCTTCTCCGCCAAGTTGAAGGAGTTTGTTGACATAGTGCTTGAACTCTCGAGTAGGTGACTCGGGGAGTGGAGTAGAGCGAGGAAGGTGTCCTTGTAGCCGAACCACTATAAATCGGTTGTGTCATTTCTATCATTTACTTTGCTTTATTTACTTGCATTACCATTAGATCTATACTTTCTCTTCATCCATACGATTTCACATAATATCGAATCTAAAGTTTTGAAACTAACTTAAAATCGGCAAAACTATTCAACCCCCCCTAGTTTTCCACAATCCAACTATGTGATGTACGCACGTTTCTTGAAACACTTTATGAGTTAAAATTCTTTATATTTTTGATGAGTTGGTGGAAAATTTATGTTAGTTCATAAGGATTGAAAATCCCGAATCCCCGGGGATCCCCGAATCCCCGGGGATCCCCGATCCCCATTGGAGGCGGGGATGGGGATGTAAAGCAATTCCCCGATGGGGATGGGGACGGGGATGGGGATGGAGAGTGAAAATGGGGATGGGGATGGTAAATACAATCCCCGACATTCCCCGCCCCGTTGCCATCCCTAGTGTTGCGTATTGAGTATGGGTGGTTTGGGGTCATGGTGTGGACCGAATTAGTTGTGGAAATCTAACCTTTCAGAAAAATGGTATTAGAATAAATGTTAAAGGTTTAACCCCCTAAATTTAGGTAATTTAGTTAAAATTGGTGTGTTTAGTTGGTGAAAAATATATTATTTAAAAAAAATCATAGAAAAATGGAAAAATTGAGAACCGTCTAGTCACATTTTTTTTCAACAATTTTCATAAAATGTGAAATTCCCACTTTTCAAATTTTATAGAAAAATGAAAACTCCATTCTACCCTTCTCCATTTTTTTGTCTAACTAATCACCATTGGTAACATCTCCACCTTCTATCATCGCCGTTGACTCCCACCGTCGCAATCCGAGGTAATATTTTATTAAAGGAAAAACATAACTCCATCTAAACGGGTTTTTAAAATTCTCAACTCTTCTCTAGATAAGACAAACCATTCATTTCTCAAAGAATCTAAAAACAGGATAACAAGATAATTTTTCTACAACTAAACGCTACCTAAATTTCCACCTTAGACATTACCATTTTAGTGTATTTATGAAGAAAAAAAAATGAGATTCCTTTAACAGGTAAAACAAATGAGATTTTTTCTATTGAGATTACCTTATAAGTGTTATATTTTACTCAGATGTAAGTGTTTTAACTGTAATGTACTCATGACATTTACCCAACCATTCTAAATAGAGCCGACCCTCGTACCAGGCGAGATGAGTGACGGCCCAGGGCATCAAAGTTTAAGCGGCATCAAATTTTAAGTCCATGTTCCATTAGTAAAAATAAAAATATGGAAGATTAGATCTTAAAAATTCTAATGGAGAACATAGCTCAAGGATGAAAATGATGGACTAAGAGAGAAGATTAAAAAAAAAAAAAAAAAAAAAAAGTATTTCGTAAGGTGAGTGGGTCCTTATTTCTACAAACAACTGTACTCAGTTTTATTTCTACAAATAACCAAATTTAATTTAATTAATTGTTGATTTTTATTTGTATCCTTTCTGTAAAATGACTATTACTTGCTTCAGTATTTGTACAATAAATCACAACTATTTTCAACTACGTATGTTATGTAGCATTTTTGTTACGCGGCATGGATTTAAAGATTATTTTGTGTCTTTATACGTTTATATTTCTAATTATATGTTGATATTTAATTTATAAGATATGCTTACACTTAAATACGACAAGCTTTTATGATTAGATAAGATTTTGTAGCAAATATTAACTATAAAAAGATAATTAATTTTTTTGTTTGAAGAAAAAATGTTGCTTTTATTGATCTATAATTTACTTCAGATTTGAGTTAATCTCCTCTTATTGTAACATTTTAATTTAATTACTGTAGTTATTAGATGAAAGTTGGTGTCTCGATGGGCGCCTAGCTTAACTAAGTTTTAAACTCTCATAAGATAGTAACTCGTTTCATTACAAGGTTTGTTTTTCAACCATCTCGCCCAAAGCATTGAAAAAAAATTCAAGACCAGTAGGATTCCAAAGATGTTTCAAAAATGTGTAGGGTGATTCGAGGACTTTATATTATTGAGAAAGAAGCCCAATGGGTCAGTCAAGACAAACTTGGGCTAGTAAGGATTTGTAAACCCAAAGTCTCTCACCATTTAACGTTCCAGAAACAATCGTTAATTTCACCAAAACTAATCGGAGCAAAGTGATGATTCCGGCGACGACATCCTTTTCCTTTCTTAAATTAGTCATCTCAATGGCACCTTTAAAACGTAATTCACTACATCTTTTTTAGTGCTACTTTTTCTCATTTCATAGTTTAGTTTATGATAATATGCTTTCTATTTGTGTGTGTGTGTTTTTTAGATAGGCGAGATAATTATTCAAAGGCTATACGAAGGCTAAGCTTGTATCAAAACAGCTTTACAGCCAGCCTAGCATCAATTTGGTTTTGTTTATCCCGATTCTTGCCCAAACCGGACTAAGTAATAAAATGACGAAAATGTTCGTGAATATGTGCAAACGTACATTTACGGGGCATTTTTGTCATTTTATAGTTTCTGAGAAGTTTTTGGCTACCTAAGGTTATTAGAATTGTATTAGTGTATACGTGGCCACATTACTATTCGCAAGGTTACACTAAGGTCATCAAAATGTCGAAACAATGTTATAGGCCTTCTGAATAAGAATACATTTAGTTTAAGCCAATTTCGGCCTAGTTATTTGTTGGAAATTATGAATGCCTTCAACTTTGACTATGAACCTGTGATGGTAATTAAGCCGAAATACAATCATTAAACTAAAACACTTATCTTTTAGTAGATTACCAAATACCTAAACAGACTTAGCCTAAATACTTGAACCTTGTTTAGAGAAAACACTTTCCTAATAGTAATTATTCTCCGATGGTTAAGCTAATAGTTGAAAGCATATATTTTATTTTATTTTTCCTACGGGAAGTTTTGAAAGGTTAAACCAAGGCCAAACAAATAATTGAAACATCTCTACAGCCACTCTAGCGTTAATATGGTTTTGTCTATGCTAATTTAATTGTGATATAAAATGACAAAGATGCCCGTGAATATCCTCGGACGTAGAGCATTTTTGTTATTTTACATTTCTAGATGTGTCATTTTACGGTTTCATATAAGTTTTTGGCTATTTGAGGTCATTAGGAATTGTATAATGTATACTTGGCTAGCTTAGTATACAAAAGATTATACTAAGGTCACCCGAACGTCAAAATAGCATTATAGGCGTCCAAGTATTAGTTATGCTTCATTTAAGCCAATTTAGGCCAAAGTTATAGAATGACCAATGCCCTTTACTTTCAAGGTTTTGCCGTTATTAGGCTGTAAAATGGAAAAAAAAAAATGCCCCCGAATCTACTCAGGGTTTTGTGATTCATTTTCTGTTTTTAGGATATTTGTATTTTGGGTAATGAGAGCAATTGGTAGGCTTACACTTATTACTTACTATACTAATGAGCTATGTGATATAGAAGGGTTTTAGAGTAGATAATAATTGCTAATAGATAGAAGAGTTATAGAACCTTCACTTCCAAAGTTCCAATGAACCTGTGATGATAACTAAGCCTACACAAAATAGTGAAATGCAATTTTTAAGCTAAATGCTTTATCAAGATTGAAGATCAGTAAATACCTAAACATACTTGGCCTAATTATGTAAATCATGTTTTGTTAAAGAGAAGCTATACACTTTCCTAATGGTACTGAAGCTTTAACAGTTAAGCTAAGTGTTAAAAACGTATTTCTTTATTTCCTACCCATTAAATAAAATAAATTTGTTTTTGGGAATAGTAATATGTAGTTTCTGACTCTCAGTTTTTCAAAACTTTCCGTCAGTGTTTATTTTGTTCTATTTCCTCCTAAGTTGGAAAAACATGCCACTGATGAATGCAAGGAAAACAAGCCACAAGTTATTCTCTTCGTCTTTGAGAGTAATAAGTTTCCTGGAATTAGTAAGCTTGGTATTGTGGTACTGTATATTAAACGCCATCCATCTTTTCTCATCTCGTGGAAACACGGGAAGTTAGAACTTAGAACAAGTTTCTGCTTTTTTATACGAAAATATAAACTTTGGATGTGGCACACATATGTATATAAATGTATATGTGTGCGTCAAGTCCTCAAGTGAAGCAGATGAAACAATCTAACAAATTATTATTGCTAAAGTATAAACACTCATTGTAATTTCTTATCAAAATACTTTTAGATCGTACTCATTGCTTTGTCTTGAAATATCGAGTAAAACAGATAAAGTAACATAACCGAAAGTGGGAGAGGACAGGATATGTATAGCAGAAATAAGAAGCAGGGGAGTGTATAACGTGAACAACTATAATTAGAATGCAACATAAAGTGATGAGTTGTATAAGTAAGAGCAATAGGAGAGACATATAAAGTCTAATTTCTTAGCTTGTTGATGTTTTGAATAGTTTATGTTTTTTTAATGCGGCATATACAAGATTTCCTAGCATTTAAAACGTGTTGTATCTTACTAGTAACAGAAGTATTGGAAGCATAAAAGTTTAATTTGAAATGATAAAGTGTGGCTGACTGTTCAATGCTAAGAAGCCAAGCTGTATCTTATCTGCACTCAAGCCATTGAGTCACTTCCAAATGATCAATTTTGTAATATGATAGAAGTGCATATTATCTCGATTAAGCACATCCAAATATGGAACTTAACACAAGCATCGTTGTAACAGCACTTGCCGTTGCATGTTTTTTAATAATTGTATCAGTTATGAGTTCAATTAATGTTAGGAGTGGACAAGTATCATAATCACTGTTTTATGATGTTCAAAATCAATTACTTGTGCATGGGAATAGAAAATAACTAAACATTTTGTATTTAGTTGAATCTCTAGAGATACTTAACGGCTTAATCCTATCTTCGTGTCTAATCTCCTACCTTAGTGTTCCTACTTCCTAATCAATAAACAGATGCTTATATATATATAATGCTTTTCAGAGTATTTATATTTACAACTAGTGATGTCGTTATGTTTTGCTCGTGCCAGGACATTAGTTACATAATCATAATTGTAGCATAATGGTATAGTATTTCATCATCAAAGCAAAAATCTAATGCATTGGATTAAGATTGGATTTTAAAATCTTAAATTACTTTCTATAGGTGTCTTGACATATATGAGTTGTGATGCTGACACAATAATTTTGTAATATTCATTATTGTAATCGTAAAAAGAAAATGTGGGTCTTTAGTAACTATCCATAGCAAAAGTGATAGAAATACGGAATAAACACAATATGGTACATTGAGGATGTTACTTGTGACATCTAAAGTTTGTATGACATGCGTAAATTTCGCTAAAAGTTGAATAACCAATGCTGTAAATGCAGCCCACTTGTCATCTTCCTCTGAAGTAAGCCACTTAAATTTCCAATTTATTTCTGGTTTCGTCATCTGATTTTTTTTTCTTTCTTATAATAACTTCTCCTCAGGGTCTACAGATCAGATCATTGAAAGCTTATCATCTCAACTCAAACCTTCCTCTCACTCTGTCTTTTGCTTCGACGGCCAAATTCAGGTGAACAAAATAAGCCATGTCAAACCTATATGGTCAGAACTCTAAATTTTTGCCTGCTAGAGCATCTTCTTCTTCACATGCTTGGATCAATCCTGATTTTGGAAGGTATAGTCGTATTATACTTCTTTCGCAATAAGGAAACAGAATTATATATATTTAGTTTCTGATACCAACTACAGAGTTCTGATTATTGTTACCTTTTGTAATTCATTTTTGTTTTTCGGTTTTATAATGTGCTTGCAGAGAATACCTGGAAAAGCTTCTAGAAGAAAAGAAGAACCTTGCTTATTATCCACAAGTTTTTCCTATATGCAATGAATTTCTAAATCAAGGTGTAGTTGTAGTTCTCTTTTTGGATCTATTTTTTTTAGTTATAAATTGAATTTGTTTGCTGTTTTTTAATCCATTTGGTTCATATTTCATTTGATTGATGAATGTATATTGATTTAAACCTTCTATGCCCAGTTTGTGTGATTGATAGAATAAGGTATAATTTCAACGCCAGTTTCTGATAATGCCCTTTTTTGAAAAGAAAATAAATTTAATAATTGCTATGTATTCTCTAAATTGTAATTGTGCAATGTTAAATTGACTTGTTGGTTCCGATCATGGAAGGTGAATTTGAATCTTTAAGCGGTGGTAAACTGGTACTATAGTGATTTCCATGCCATACATGAATACATGATGTAAATTTTACGTGAATACAATATTAATGACAATAAAGCTAGCGGTGGCAGTTGAAATTTTTATGTCTATAAGACAAGGTAGACCTTCTGAAAGGTGTGCCAATTGCTCTACGGAGTTACGGACATCTGTAGACGCAATATGGATTTTCAAGTCATTCAGGCCAACAATATTTTGAAGCATCCAAATATGCTAGACTTGAGTCTCTTATTATACAGAAATCCCAAATATTCTATATTGGGATCCAAGGGGTCCAATGCTGACCACAGACCAGTGATTAATCTTAGCATTTATGTTCATTTATTTTTAGGTAAGTGGTTTATAGTTAAGATAATAAGTGGTAATATTGTTTATTAGGTTGTAGTTTCACGTTGTGAATTATTTATCAATTCTGAAGAAATATGATTACCTTGTAAACTGAACCAGAAGCAGGACATGAACTTTGCATTTGGTGTTTGTATGCTAATTCAAGCCATCATGTAGATATAGATTGTTGGTAAATCATTTAATTTTTATAAATAGACCGACCTATTCATGTCATAATAATCATCCCATTTAAAAGTTAAAGCCTACATTGGTAGTTACACGTTGCCCCATAATCTTACTTAAAGTTAGTTTCAGATTATGCTCTTCATGAATAACATTGTTACTATATTTCATCCACAGAAATACTGAGGGTGTCTGAGACCATACCCAACCAAGGATTCAATGAATTTGAACTTGGAAGCCCAAATCACATAAATCCCTTGGACATGATACCTGATTTTGCTGCTCTAGATTTTGGCCCTTTTGATAAAAGTTCTGACTGGAGTCCTCTTCAACAGCAGGTAAATACATTTATGCTAATGTCCTCTAAGGGAAAAAAATAATTAGTTTTCCTAATTTTCTATTTTATGTTATAAACTTTTTGTACCCACTACGCCTACCTTGTGAGTTCATAACAAACATTGTTTGGAACTTTACTACCAATTTATTGCTTTGCTGGAATGAATTATTCTCCTTCGTTGTTTATGTATGTGAATACTAGTGACTTTTCGTCCATTGACATACAAAATGGATTTATTTTATCCTATGATGGCAACAATGACTGGTCGAATGGGTTGGGTAAAGGGTCAAAGCAGATTATGGTTGAACCAAGTTAAATTTTAAGGCAGGTTCTAACAGGCAGGGCCGGGTAGCCCAAAAACATGATTATCTCTACTTTAAGTTTTCATTGAATCATCATGGCCTGCTCCCTGGTTGTTCCAGTTGTTTTAGAGAATAAACTAAACCGAATTATACGATTTTTCGAATCACTATAAATTTTAATATAAGCTCGTTAAATAAGACCATAATAACATATTCATTTCTTCTCACACCATGTAACATGGGACCCACGGTATGAAGTGGTTATAGTAAAGATGAATTTCACCTTAAGCTGTTGCTCACAAAACGGAAAAGAGGAAATAGGAATGTGTGCTAAATTTGTGGACTTTACTTGGTCTTTACTTATAATTTTGGTCACAGAGATTCAGTAGGCAACAAGGACCACCGTTTGATCACAGGAATGCAGTACCTGCCAGCCTGAATTCCGTAATTACAAAGTTGTTGCGTGTGGATGTGCCTGTTGATAGGTACCCTCATGTAAGTTATACATTGATTCTTTAATACTAACTTCATATTCAAATAAAATATTTAGATATAATGATGAAAGTCTTATTGAACTTTCTTTTTTCCTTGGTGTCAGTTCAACTTTGTAGGCAGGCTTTTAGGCCCTAGAGGGAATTCCTTAAAGCGAATAGAAGCTCTTACTGGATGTCGAGTTTCCATAAGAGGAAGGGGTTCTATAAAGGATCCTAACAAGGTAGAACTCCTGATATCAAAAGTAGAAGTTGAAAATGGGTGGGCCTGGTGGGTTGGCTAACGGGTCAAAACAGCTAGCCAGTTGGTACAGGTCAACATGAAAACTTTTCTTTCTTCAAATAATGTGTTGAATGTGATTTACAAGAATTATTATTTTTAAAAAACGGGTTTAGGGTGTTTTAAGCAGTAAAAAGACACCTTGGACTACTTTTCAAGTGCCAACTTATTTAAGCGGTCCGACCCATTTGACCATTTTCCGTTTTAAGCTGTTTCTGTTTTATTTGTTTGACCCATTGGAGATAATCATAACCTGACTTGATCCATTTATAACTGCATGGGTCAATAATGCCACCTCTAAATTCGTGACGTTCAACACAGAATATATAAACTGACCATTGAATCTTCATGGTGATCTAAAAACCTTATGCATAACCACCCCCCTCCCCCACCCAAACTAAAGGCCCAACCATTTCAATCATCACACTACTTAACATAAACAATCAATAAATAAATATTCGGGTATTAACACCCTCGTAAATTGTTGGTAATCTGATTTTGAAGTTGCTGAAATGATGTAACTGTAGTAGGAAAAGCATACGATTCAAAAATAAAATTTTTGATGAGGTACGCAATTTAGGAGACTGAAAGTTCATATGCTTCACAAAAACAAATAATTTGTCAGAATAACTTTTTTCTTTTCTGTTGCCTATTTGTATAGGAGGAGTGTTTGAGGGGAAGACCAGGCCATGGGCACCTTAATGAACAACTTCATGTGTTAATCGAGGCCGAATCGCCTGCAAATTTAGTTGATGCAAAATTGGAACAGGCAAAGGAAATTATTGAAGAATTAATCGTACCCGTGGTATGTTTTCTTCACACTTGGATTATGACATGCCTACATTGCCTACATTACTTGTATTGTTCCTAGTAGAGGTCGCAAAATGGGTGGGTTGGGTAACGGGTCAAAACGAGTTCAGGTTGAAACATGTTTATTACGAGTCGTGTTGGATTGAACTTAAACATCTTTTTGCTCATTTGATACATTAAAAAAGTGTTTTAAAAAACTATTCTCATTACAACAATATATTAATTTTTTTTTTCTGAAATAAAACGATTTAGGGGACTGCAAGCATTTAACATACACTTTGGGCTACTTTTTGTATTCCAACATCACTTTTTAGATAAACTTTTTGATGCGAGATGCGACCCGTTCAGTCCCTTTTAAGGACAAGCCATAACCCAAATCAACCCACATTCTTAAGTTAATTGGTTGAAAGTGCCACACCTAGTCTCATTACAGGATCCTGTCAAGTAATCGGGCGCCACAATCCTATACTATTTATTATAAGACAAATAAGACTACCGATCTTCGATATTTGGCTTTTGACAACTAAAAAGCCTGTGCTAACATTACTTTATTACTTCTTTTAATTGCAAGGGTAAGGCTAACGATCTATACAAAAGGCAACAGTTACGAGAACTAGGTATGTTGAAATCTCAGAGTGGAAAAGACACATCTCATGGTAGTAGCAGTAAATCTGCCAGCAGACAGGGTGCATCGAAGCGTGCCGGAAGTCAAGGGGCCCTGTAGTTCACCCTTTCTTCCAATGTACAACCCTTTGATGCACGATGATCGTCTATTGGCCGACTAGTAAAGGGTTCAGAGTACAGAGTTTGCTCAAGTTTTCTCGTCTTTTAAATTTTACTTTTATTTCGTGTGTCAGAAGTCTTGTTGTTTTCGAATTATCGTTGCTTGTGTAATTGGGTTGTGGTTATACAATGTTGAACTTAAAGTGTTTTATTTAGTGTGCTAACACATAGTGTGTAAGTTTTGCTGTTTTCCGAAATGGGTTCTAGCCTGTACTCTTTTTTTCAGAAAAAAAGGGGTTTTAGCCTGTACTTAGAGCACTCGTGTTCTTCAGCCAGCAAAGAATATGCATTCAACAGCCTGGTTAATTTAATAGAAAACAATTTACTAACACATATTCAGATTTCGACAAGCACGACCATCAAGTCTATAAAACCACATGTTTGATTTGGTTTTGACTATTTTTTGCTGTTTGGGATTGTTGGCCATAAAAATGTGATGTGATGAAGATGTTTTCTTAAGAGCACCGGGTACTATGGCATTTGGCCGGCGTTATAAGGGCGCCATGGCATAGAGCGACCATTTGCCATCGGGGACGCCACAACCATGGCGATGCCGCAATTTTTTTTTTTCTTTCGTTTTGTGTTGAGTTTGTATTTATTGTGTGTAAGATGAGTGATGCGTGTTTGTGAGATGCGTTTGTAGTAGGGAAGATGAAGTGTAGATGCATACTTCGTTTCTTTCTTTTTAATTGTTTTACACACACACACACACACATATATATATATATATATATATATTTCGACAGTCACGTGAACAAAAAACAAGAGAAACTCATGAAACGATCTAATATGATGACGCATCCTGATTAAAGTTAGAAAACACACTACATGCTATAACGCATCTAAGATTATGGATGCATCTACTTTTAGCCTGTCGTGATCTCGACTCATGTTATGCTCATAGCTCATTCCTTCTTATTTTAAGTAATCTTCTTTATTTATCCTAACTATATATATATATATATATATATATATATATATATATATATATATATATATATATATATATATATATATATATATATATATATATATATATATATATATATATATATATATATATATATATATATATATATATATATGGTCACGCTCAACGGTAACCTTTATTTTTTGCACGTAACTTTATTACGTAACCATTTCGCAATAATAAGAATTTAAGTATATTAAATATTTTATTTAAATGAAAAGGGTATAATAGTAAAACTTATATTTACTTTTTTGAATTTTTTTTATTAAAACGTTTTTAATCCTTAATTTTTGAAAGTTTTTTTTTTTTTTTTTTTTTTTTTTAGCATGCATGTTTCAAAAAATAATCTCAAGTGCATATATGTTTTTTTTCAATCGACATGTCTTTTAGATAAATAAAGTGCATAGGTTTTTTTCTTTAAGTATAGTAAATTTACATGTGTTTTTGTATTTAGACGTCAAACTTATTTGCTTAAATGGTAATCGCATATATGTTACAAATATACATTATTTGATTATTGAAATTTATGACCAAACATAAAAAATACACATGTAACCTCTAACAATTTATAAGAAAAACAAGAATATATGGTATACGTAAGTTAATATTAAATAAAATACAATTCACAGACAAGATCTTGTTAAATATAAATGCTACACGTTGTTTAAAAACATGTGTGCACTCTTCACTTTCTCGTCCAACTCTTTTAAACATATGTGCACGCATTCCAATAACATATGCACACCGCGCTTCTTCATCAAATTCTTTATACCGAACGCCTAAACAAAAACATGTAACGCTTCCTGTAGCCACATAAGCTTCAATCAAAGGTGTATTCTAGAGCACCAAAATCACGATACCTGTTTCGAAACAAAAACTAAAATTTAAGTATTTTGTCCAACTATCATTAAACAAAAACTAAAAAAAGAACTTGATACAAAAGAAAGTGATAAACGCAAATAGAACTAGTTATAGTTAATTATGCTATGTTAAATTAATTGTAAAACATAACAACTATATCATAACACATATGCACGATCCAAACAGATTGGTGATGTTTATTTTTTTCTTTCTGGAAGAACAATTGAACTAGAGAGAGACGCAACATATAGGTAGGTTTTTGGGAGAATGGTAACTATTTAGGTGATCTCAAAGAATGAAAGTGTGAGATGGGGGATTTGATTGAAAATGTGTGATGGTGAGATGTGTTTGCTTACGAGAGAGATAAAAAAAATAAAAATGTATTACGTGATTTATGAAGAGAGACGCTTTTCAAAGTGTTAATTTCGTAATGCCTAAATTACCCTTTAGCCTATTTTTAAGTATTGTGTAATTTGAATTATTTACTAAGATGCCATTGTGCATTAATAACCACTGATCAAACTCATCCAATGATCCATTCATTTGATGGTTCTATAAAATGTATAAAATTTTTGTCAGAAAGTTAGTAAGTGGTTTAGTTCAATTTTTTTCGAACGGTGTATAGATGACAATCAATTTTATTTTGTATTGCTTTTTGATTATTTGCTTTGAAATTGTTTAGTCATCAAAACCATTTTTGGTTTATTACAATGTTTTAATTTTTAAATGGACTTTGAATTTATCTTTTGGGATCTAATGGTGGCCAATAATATAAGCGTATGTTCAAGATTAATGATTACCGGTGACATAGATATATTATTTGTCAAGCACATAAATAGTATAAGAAATTAATAATAGTCAAAACTCAAAAGCATGAGTTAAAGAGAATAATGAATTTTTGTGGTTCAGGTAGATAAGCGGTACACGTTGGTTTTGGAGTTAAACCCGGATTAGATTTTAATACCCAACCAAAGCGAGAACTAGTTTTAACTTCGCTATAATCGTAATCGTCCTGAGATAACCCAAAACCAAATGACCGAGATCATATGGATTAGGCATGTTCCGTGTTAACCCAATTAGTGAACACTCCTAGTTTCGTAGTTTGGTGTTTTGGTATTGTTAACTATTTTGTATTTGAATGTTATGGTTACAGATTTTGTATTGCTAAGAAAACATATATGCACCAATTCTGATTTTTTGAATAACGGGTTCATTTGCTTCTCTATTGCTAAGATAATATATGCACCAGTCTAGTTTAGGAACATAAAGAAAGATTACAAAGATCGGAAGTTTTTTTATGTAATATATATTACAATGACGGATAGTACTACTACTCATAGAGTTGCATCAAATTCTCTTGACATAAAATTAGAGATGATCTTGAGCGTTTGAAGATCAGGTTTGTTCTATTTCATTCATTTGTCAGAATTTTTTTCGCTTATAGTTTACTTGAATGTGTCAAAGTTGACTTGTTGGAATGGTTGCAAAATTGGTCTAAGTAGCCTTTTGAGGTGGCAAAATGTTCAGGTTAGGTCGATTCAACAAAGGGTAACTTGTTATTACAATTTTATTTGAATTTGTTGTTATAGTCATATGGTCTTACAATTGTATTTGAATTAGTTGTTATAGTCATGTGGGCTGATGCAATGCAAAGTTTTTATTCATTATATGTTTTGGTTTTTATGGTTAAGAATACTTGGGAGTATAAAATGAATTGGGAAAATGTGAACATATTTGCAACACACTTTTATCTCATTAATAAAATGAATTGCATGTTGTTAATAAAAATAAAATGTACACAGGTTTTATGGTTAGGAATAAATAAAATGAATTATGTATGTGTTATACTAGTTGTTTGTATATTTATATTTTTTTTTTCCATTATCCGATAGAAACAAAGATTGTGCATAGGTGTTATGATGATATAGTTGTGCATATGTGTTGTGATATAGTTGTTATGTTTTACAATTAATTTAACATAGCATAATTAACTATAACTAGTTCTATTTGCGCTTATCACTTTCTTTGTATCAAGTTCTTTTTAGTTTTTGTTTAATGATAGTTGGACCAAATACTTAAATTTTAGTTTTGTTTCAAAGCAGTGTATCGTGATTTTGGTGCTCTAGAATACACCTTTGATTGAAGAACATGTGGCTACAGGAACGCATACGTGTTTCGGATGTCACTATAAAGAATTTGATGAGAAGCGC
The DNA here is from genome assembly GCA_022545495.1 of Chrysanthemum lavandulifolium. Taxonomy (NCBI): domain Eukaryota; kingdom Viridiplantae; phylum Streptophyta; class Magnoliopsida; order Asterales; family Asteraceae; genus Chrysanthemum; species Chrysanthemum lavandulifolium. Next base: position 166,341,168 of record CM040238.1, on the reverse strand, counting down.
AGTGTGCACATATGTTATCGGAATGCGTCACATATGTTTAAAAGAGTCGATCTAGAAAGTGAAGAAAGACTTGTGTTTTTAAACAGCGTGCACATTTATATTTAACAAGACACTTGTCAATTAATGTATTTTATTTAATATTAACTTTGTGTATGCCATATGTATTCTTGTTTTCTTATAAATTGTTAGAGGTTACATGTGTATTTTTATGTTTTGGTCATAAATTTCAATAATCAACAATGTATATTTGTAACATATATGCGACACCATTTTAAGAAATAAGTTTGACGCTAAATACAAGTTAAACACACGAATTTACTATACTTAAAGAAAACACCTATGCACTTTATTTATCTAAAAGACATGTCGCTTGAAAAAACATATATGCACTTGAGATTATTTTTGAAACATGCATGCTAAAAAAAAAAAAAAAAAAAAAAAAAAAACTTTCAAAATTAAGATTAAAAAACGTTTTAATAAAAAATTAAAAAAGTAAATATAAGTTTTACTATTATACCCTTTTCATTTAAATAAAAATATTTAATATACTAAATTTTATTCATTCAAAAATTGGCTCAGAAAGTTTGTACAAATAATTGTTCTGCATTGAACGTGACCCTATATATATATATATATATATATAATATATATTATATATATATAATATATATATATATATATATATATATACTACTTTATAAGGGTTTGGGACTTTCTAAATGAGGAAGTCTTAAAAATTTTAAGACCAAAAAACACTTCTTTAATAGGAAATTGAAATTATCAACCCACGAATGTAAATTAAATGTCTTTAATTGTGACAACTTTAATATTCATAAAACACATTAACTTGTGAGTTGTAACAACCCATTTAATCCATCATCATCATGTAGTAAATCTTTTGATGGATTAGTAATTGGATTATCCGAAAATCTTGACCACTAATGGGCTTATCTAAATATACATATGCCGGTAGTTTTATCCCTAAAAGTTAAGGTAAATGTGTTGATGGATTTGAATTATTATGTAATGGTTGAAAAAAATGTTAGTCGCCTTATTGTGCTTAAAAGGTCACATGAAAAACATTTGTTCGTATAAAATTTCATCGGATTCGCAGCCGTGATCATGCGTGTATCTTCTAGTATGTATATATATATATATATATATATATATATATATATATATATATATATATATATATATATATATATTATATATATATCGAGTTTTAAATTTGTACCCTTAGAAAAATTTGTTTAATTAGTCAATTTTGAAAAAAATGCAAGTTCAATACAATTTTTTTTAAGTAATTTGTATGTTTATATAATTAATGAAAAATTAGTTGGTTTGTAAAATAAAAAGAAAATAAAATGGTGAATATCAAAAGGTGTTTTGGCTTTAGTGATGTTCTAGGTGTGGGTGTAAAATAGATGTGAAAAGAAAAAAAATAATAATAAAAATAAATAAAATTGATATGACATGATGTAGTATCAAAAAAGGTCGTGGCAGTCGCGACAGTCTTCTAATAATTAAAATGTTGTTTTGGTAACGTTTGTTAAGGGCACAAATGTGAGTTTAGTCTGAAGTAGCACCAAGTATAAGTCTCTAACAAAACATGGGGCTTTTCTTACTTTGTAGTTTTCTCCTCTACTTGAACGAAACTTTTTTCAATGTATTTTGGTGAGTTGAAGTTTTTAGATGTTTCAATATTGACATTTACAACACGTTGTGTGTTTAGCTCGTATGTAAAGAGTTTTATATGTTTATCCGATAATGTTATGTGTTTCATTATATGAAGAGAAAAAAAAAAAAAAAAAAAATTTAATAATTTATTCTAAAATTGTAATTGATCACTATCGACATTAGTTGTTCACTTGTTAATTACACTCAATTACGTGTAAACGATTCAAATATATGAATATGTCATTGTATGAGATCTCTATAAAAGTAGTTGGATGCAAATATTTATGAAGGTCGGTTCGTATACTTCAGTGATCAACAGACTTGATTCAATATAAATAGAAATGTTACTTATTTGTTGAAAAAAAAAAATTAAAAGCTTTTAAATATGGATAGTGGTAAAGAAGTTACGGTATGAGTATATGACAAATTAACAATTATAGGCTTTTAACAAGCTTGTGGATGACAAATAGTCAAATGTAGATAATGGCAATTTTATTTTTTTTTTTTTTTTTTTTTTTTTTTGAAAGGTAAACTTCATTCAACCAAACACCGCCACAAGCGCCCTCAAAGCAAGGACCCGAGGGAAACCAATTACATCACATCCAACGGATATTTACACCACTTATTCCAATCCACACCTTTATTTCTAGATCTATTACGAACCAAAAAACGACAACATTTTGATATTTTCGACTACCTCCATCGCTCTCCGGCTTTGTTGTTGAAGATTCTAGCATTCCTTCGTTCCATAGATAATGGCAAAATAATGTCACAAATGTAGCATTTATTGTAAAGTGTCTGAGTATATATCATATTTTACTCATCTAAGATGATTGAACTTGTGAATTGTTATTCTCCTTAATAATCTCAATATGAAACAATTTTGATTGCCATATGGTATAGAGTTCAAATTTCAAGACCACGGTACAACTTTTTGTCGGGTTTAATGCCTAAGTAGTTGATAAGCGTAAGAAAAAGTGAAAGAGTGCTATAAATCTATAATATAAAAAAACGTAGTAAAATTGAACGAGTATTAAAGCCATTAAAAAATCAGTCACCTAACTAATAAAATGTTTATTGTGTGTTTCTTTATGTAAGTTTAAACTTCACATTTGCAATCACTTAAGGGTTCGTTTGGTATGTAGACGTGTTTAGGATTTAGATTTTGATTTTAATTGAATTTGAATTTGGGTTTGGATATGATATAAGAAAGATAAAATATATTACAAGTAAAAGATATATAAATTGCAAATTGTATATACATATTTTATAACTTAAAATATATTATAAACTTACAAAGTCAAAGAAGATATTTGGACATACATGAAACTGCATGTTATTGTAAATATAAAATTATTATTGTAATGTACTTTCACATATTGCAGAAGAATTTGCAGTGATTCTCTCAAACCCACCTACGTTGCCCATAATTACAAAACCATTACTTTTCATATTAAATTAATTCCCCAATACCTAATTCACCAATAAAATGAATTTTATGAGAGCAATTCCATTCATCAGTTTGTAACTCTTCAAACCAAACGGACCCCAAGACTATTTGGTTCTCTTCTTGTAAAAGTTGATAATTGACATTGATTTTTACATTTTGCTTCAAAAACAATATCTAAAGTGAAATGTTGTGACTGCTTTAAGAAACTTGGACATATTTACAAAGTCTTTCCTTCAATTAATTTACGCCTTTAAACCGTCTTCAAAGTTATTTTTTGTATGTAATGTTTGAATTTGAGTCTCTACAAGCCACCACCACTAACACATTTAAGATCACTAATAAGTATTGGTTAAGCGAAATCAAAGCATCCATCAACCAAATGACTAAAGATTAAAACTTCGTCTTTGGCATAAACTACCATCAAAAGTGATAAGACACATAACATCATCACAAAAGATTTAAAGTTTAAATCCTACTAAGTATACATTTGAAAGTGGCTAGAGAAAGAGTCAAAATACACTCACAGGTCCCTCGATTATATCTCATTCGTTTATCCGTTTACCAATTATAAATCAAACGTAGATAAGTGTTTACATCTATCGTAAAAATAGGGGTGTCGCGATTCGGGTTTCATCAAGAAAAATCAAAAGCGAAGCGAAACCGAACCGAGAAAAATCAAACCAAAATTTCCAAAACTAAACCGAGGCGAATGAAATATTTGGATATGGTTTGGCAAAATAAAAACCGAACAGGAAACCAATTCACATAAATATACATATATATTTTTTATATATTTACATTAAGAAAAACATTAAAACTCTTTTATTATATAAATTTAACAATTTCAAGTTAGAAAATTTTTGTTGGTGCAAAAATATATATAATTAAATAAATAAATAATAAAAAATAGCGTAATTCGGGTTATTCGGTTCGGTTTAATCAAACTAAATTCGGTTCGGGGTTCGATTTTGGTTTCACCTAGAAAATTATTTTAACCGAGTGAGAACAAACTACTCCTCCGTCCCTAAATAAGTGTTCATTGAATTTTTAAGTTTCTCTTTTAACTTTGACCTTAAATTATTTTATTTGTGTTATGTAATCTTGATGCAAAATATATGAATGAATTGGGTTTTAAAAATAATTTTATTGGTATAATTTTTATTAAGTATTGCATAACACAAATGAAATAATTTAAAGTCAAAGTTGAAAATAAAAGACTTTAAAAGTCAATCTGAAACATTATTTAGGGACGGAACTCGAAGGAGTAATAAACAATTAAACACCCAAAAAGTCATTAATAACTATCATTAACTTTAGGGGTGTTGATCGGTTCGATTAATTCGGTTAAAATAATTTAGGTCAACAGAACCGAACCGAACCAAATTTAAATTCAGTTTTGGTTCGGTTCGGTTGAATTCTAATTCGGTTCGGTTCTTGGGTTGACCGAATAACCGAATTTCACTATTTTTAAGAAAAATTAATAATTACATAAATATTTACAAAAAAATATATTTCAAGTATAAAAGTGTTTTATTATATTATGATAACCTTTTGATAGTATTTATTTATATATAAATATACATAAAAATATATATATAAATATACATAAAATATATAAATATATGTATAAATATATAAAATATATATATATATATATATATATATTTATATGAATTCGGTTTTGGTTCAATCGCTAAACTCATAATAACCCGAGAACCGAATTAGTAGTTCGTTTAGTTCGGTTTTAGCAAATTCGGTTCGGTTATTATTTGGTTCGGATCGGTTTGGTTTTCGGTTTATTCGGTCTTTTCGGTTTTTCTCTCCCTAATTAGGGGTGTTCATCGATTCGGTTATCGGTTTATTGGTTCGGTTAGTTCGGTTAAAATTTTTTACGAGTGTAACGAACCGAACAATAACCGAAAAAAAACCGAACCCTATAACAAAACCGAACCGAATCTTGATACATAATTTTAAATATTTTTATTTAATTATATATATTTTAGCACAAAATATTTTTTCAAACTTAAATCATGTTATATTTATACTAAAAAGAGTTTTAGCGATTTTTTTCATATATATACATAGAAAAATATATATTTTATATGAATTAGGTTTTGGTTCGATTTTGGTTTTCATTCTGTGTGTATATCCAAACCGTTAACCAAATATTTAGTTCGGTTTGGTTCGGTTTTGACCAATTCGGTTCGGTTATGAATTCGGTTCAGTTATTTTCGGTTCGGTTCGATTCGGTTCGGTTTCGGTTTTCGATTACTGTGGATATTACCCGATCCGTGAACACCCCTACCCCTAATTAACTTAGCTCATAAAGCCCAACAAAGCCCATTTAGACATATTCCAAATATTCCAATCTCCTTCCAGTCAAAATCGGTTTCATTTTCATTTCTATTTCTAATTATCCTCAAACCCTAACTCTGACCAAACCAGATCTCATCAACTCAAATCCAATCAAGCATGGGTAAAGTTCCAGTTAAGATCAAGTCAGTGATCTACGGGCTGTCACCTTTCCAACAGAAAGTGATGCCTGGTTTATGGAAAGACTTCACAAACAAAGTTACTCACAAAGTCACCGATAATTGGATCAACACCATCCTCCTCGTCGGCCCCGTTGTCGGCGTCTACTCGTAAGTATTTAACTGGTTCTTATTTGTTTGTTTCTAATTTAGTGACCTGAATACGTGATTTATTTACTTGGTATAGAGATTATGAAGTGAAGTATTATTTGTAAATAAGTAACTGTTATCAGTTTTTTATATTTTTGTTTTGATGTACTTGAATGGCTAAAACTATATTTGATTTTCATTTATTTGGTTAGTTTGTGAAAGAACAGTTGCAACGGTGAACTAACAAATGGTGAACTTTTGAATTTCTGATTAAAATTAAAGAAAACAATAGTTATCATAAAATTGAAATGAAACGTTTAAATGTATGGAACTAAAATGGAGTTAACAACGAAGGTATGTTACCTAAAGATATGTTACTGTTGAACCCATAAAATTTGGATCTCCCTGCCGTCGATGCCGTGATTAACCTTATGTTTTGTGGCGGATTATATTTAGAATATATTATATATTATTATTTGCATTCTCAATGGTTTCATTCGATGGTGGAAGTTTTGTCAGACTTAATCGATCTTTCATTTATTTATTTCTATGTTTGGCTGCAAAACTAATTCTGTTACTCCTTCGTCTCAAAGTAATCACTCCCAAAAATAAAAAAATAAAAAATAAAAAATAAAAAAACTTAGTTTAAGAATAATATAATCATTACATATTTTTTTAGTAGAAGGATAGCTTTACCATTCATTAATAATTTAATGATTTGTCATTTGTTTGAGATTTGTAATTTCAATTTTGCTTAGGTGTATATTGGTAAAGTTGATATATTGTTAGATATTGTGACTTCACCTCCTAAGGGTAGTTTAGTAATTTTGGTCTAAAGGGTATTTTGGAAGAATCTAGAAATAAGCTAGATACTTTGGTGGAATAATCTAGAATAAGCTAGATATTAGCTTATAGGAAAATCTAAGATATTTGTATTAGAATCTTCTAGAATCCAATAAGCCCTAGTATAAATAAGGGCTTATCCCCATTGTAATCATCTATTTTGAAACACACTACTCATCTTGTATCCTTTGATTTGTAATACAAGAAACTTTTGTCTGATCTCCATTTGTTTTGCTACTGATTATTCCTGATTATTCTCCCCTGATCCTAACATATATCTCACCTGTATTTAGTAGTGGACAATTAATATGGTACAAAGGGAGTATTTGTTTAGCTTTTGAAAAGAAGTTACACCAGTACACTAACAAATGCTGAAATGTATAACAAATCGGGTAGCTTGAATGCATTTAGCTTTATAATTTAGAAATGAAAGTTAATGAAACATAAATACTTCACTGGACTTGCGTTTGAGGCATCTCATCACGCTAGTATAAACCAAGACACCTTTAGGTTGCTTTAAATTCGTTACCACCAATACAAGTTGGAAATGCTATGAGTTTTCACTAGTGACCCACAGGCTGATGTAGGAATCAAATTATAGTAGAGGAAGTGATACTGCCCAACACATCTTTATCTCTTTGAGCAAATGCTTTGAAGTTAATGTCCGGCAATCATTATGATACAGCAGTTTAGTTTTTGGAGGGATAGCTGATTGGTTTTATTGGCTCAGTAACCTGGATCTTGTTTACGGATCTAAGAACTCGGTTTCACCAAACACAATGGTATTTGTTATTCCTTGTTTGTTCTTTTTCAGTATACCATTAATTAATGGGGAAATAACAAAACGCCCGATAAAGTATGCTCAAATATGAGGAATTATAAGAGACTGTGTCTTAAGGGTTTTGATGGTGAGAAGCATAGAAAAGTAAATATCGGGTATGCTTGGTTTTTAGTACCTAAGAGCACTAATCCGCCGCTTCTCGAAGATTGGAGGGTTGAATCCTTGTGGATTTTGGGGAACAGTTTTATAGTATATTAGGATCTGGTTTGATGTTCTAAGTGGTGGCGATCAGTCTTGTAGGTTTAGAGAGCAAGAGTTTTTGTGCTCGGCGTTAGCGAATAGGGTGTAAACGAGTTGAGTCGAGCCGAGTACTACCGAGCTCGAACTCGACTCGACACTAAACTCGAGCTCGGTCAAGCTTTGGATTTCAAGCTCGAGCTCGATTATTTCCACATTTAAAGCTTGAACTCGATGAAAATCGGCATATCAAGCTTGACTCGACTCGATTCCTTGACAATTAAATAACTACATGTATATAAAAGGGTAAAATTGTAATTTAATTAAAGCTCGATAAGGGCTCATGGGCGGATATTTTCGTGTTCGTACTCGACTACGCAAGTGTACTCGAGTAGCTGGGGCTCGACTTCAGTATATATCGAGTCGATTTCGAGTAACTACGAGTTGATCTCGAATAGCCTGCTAGTTGTCGTCTCGATTACACCCTTAAGCGGAATTTAGAGAGATGTCTCATCTTTGCTCTAGATTGATTCCATACGTCATGATGGCTATATGATGGTGCCTCAAGCTATAAGATTAGAATTGTGTATTGTTTTCTTTATTGATAGTAGTTAATTTGAAGCAGCCTTAGGGTCTTGTGGCTTTGCTCTTTTCTTGAGTGGTTCTCCATGCTAAAAGTTTGTCGTGATTGCTGTTGATATCCATCTATGCTTATGTTTTGGGGCTTTACATTGCATGTGAAATATCTTTTTTTGGCTGTCTCATAGGTTATCTCGATTCTAGATGTTTTGTCAAGCAAAGATTAATAACTGCATTGGCTAGTTTACTGCAGTGGTTGTTTTTCCTATCGTTGATCCATATGAGGTGTTTAACTTTTATATGATTTTGAGCAATATCAGTACACCTTTTTTTTTGTTTTTGTACATGATTGATATAAATTATTCTAGAGTATAAAGCTATTTAAGAAAGCAAAGAAAATGTAATATTACCATGGAAGTTGGAAATTTTAATAGAATTAACAGATTGTGTGTAATTTGTTAAAGATAGAAAAGGAACATGTGTAGGCTCGCTAAAAGAATTGACCGAAATCAAACCCTTGACCAAAAGCCATATGGATAGAAACATTTCGGTACAGTGGTGCTATCATCTAACTGATCGTCTTGTGCTGTATGAGAAATGGCATTTGTGCACATTAGAAGGTTTCTTATATAGATGTGTATCTTCCTTCAAATGCTAGCTCACGTGATGCAAGAAAAATGGCACATCTGTGTTATAGCCTTATAGGTTTTATATTAATTTAAGTATCTTTCTTTGTATCGTTACTTAAATTCAAGTGCATGTTAAGTATTACTCCCTACTCCTAATATAGATTTGTGTATGTGAACCGGTCCAAACCTGTGGTAATTTTGTTTCATATATGGAACATTGTGTTATCTGTTTTGTATGTATAGTCATCTGTTTTTCGATAGTTCATAGGAAGATGCGTACCCCTCCCCATAAGCTCTCTTTTGTTTTGTCCAAAATGGTGTAGAGTGTTCCTTTTCTCTGGATCTAGCATCTCACCAGAGTTTTGGGTAGACAAGGCTAGTTCTGAGGAAGTTGTTTCGTGGGTGGCTGAATTAGAATCTTATTGGCCATGTTTCTAGCAGTATTGCCCAACTACATCATGTCTGTTATGGTTGCTTTACAAAGCTATTATATAATTAATGCTAAAGTTTGTTGTATTCGATGGTGTTTATATTTCCTAAGTTTTTGTATTTGGGTGTATGTTTGGCCATCACAAAAGGTATCACCGCTTCTAAGGATATTCGGTTTTGTTTAGGTTTGGCTATGTATTATGCTTAACTAGCAACTACCACATGGTTTTCAAAGTTACTGGTAACTAGGATGTATTGTATCAGCGGATATTTTCTGCAGTTGCTAATTTTTTTAAAGCAATTGTACAGCAGCATAGAAAGTTACAAATGTATGACAGATTATTAAGGAGTCATACTAGAATGTAGGAGTGTGGGAAAGATGATAATCAAAAGTGTCAGGAAATAGTTTGAAAGATAAGTTATCACTAGGACGTTAATAGGGAAGTATAGTTGAAAGATAAGTTATCACTAGGACGTTAATAGGTAAGTATAGTTCTATGTGCATCTATTCAAAATTTATTAGTGTGTGTGTGTGTGTGTTTTTTTTTTTGGATATATGTTAACATTAAATTAGCTGTTGTTTTGTTATCTACATCAGACACTCATTATCCAACTTATGTTAAATCTTTACTACCTTTTGGAATCATCACATGATAAAGAGATTTCATTTGTCTAAAAGTAGTACTTAGGAGGTTTAGTATACTTGTGATTGTAGGCTTACTGCACATATGGTATTACTGGGTTAATTGAACTCTATTATATGTTGTTATGATTGAATAGAGGAGGCAAAATGGGCTGGTCAAGTGTATTCGTGATTTTTCTTTCCTGGCTGAATCTTGTTCTCGTTAATATTAAATATGCTATTTGTGTTTGTAGGTATGTTCAGCATTACCAGGAAACTGAGAAATTGGAGCATAGGTACTAAAGAGAGCCTTGAGAATGGTGTCATTCGTCTTCAACATGAGAGAATGATCATTGCCTCTTCCCTTTAAATAAGCAAATTCTATTCTCGTTTAATAAGGATTTTTATGGTGTTCAAATGGAGCTGTATGTGTTGAGCTCTCAAACAACTTTTGTCACATTTCTTGCATTTTTGTGATCCCATTTGTCTTTTACTTGTATTAATGCATTCGTCGCGTTTATCTAAATAACTGAAAATATCATTTGCTTTGTGATCATATTGTTGTGCCCTGACTGAAACATGAACATTCCCGAGCATTGGCATGTAGAATGAACATAAGGCGTAATTTATGTTACCCTCACACGGATAACTATGCAAGAGGCACTTTCTTACGGAATTGAAAGAGTTACATGAGCATGGATGAATTCATTTGCAAGTAGAGGTTGCACTTTCAAATTTGCATTGCCGCTTGTTTATTCGTAGGTTGATTTGGGTTGTGTTAGTTTACTAGTAAATCATGTTTAAAGCTCCCAATGTTTCTAGCATGCACAATCTAATTCTTAGAAAAATGTTTTCATGTTTAATTCAGTTGAGGCGACATTAGCTTTCATATAATTTTCCAAACCAAATATGAAATGAATATTGAGATCGGGTACTCTTTTACGATCGTACTTTTAAGCCATGGGAAGTGATATGTCTGCATCACACACTTTTACTTTCTTACATAATTTTGCTTGTCCCTACACATCAATTTGCTTGTCCCTACACTTTTACTAATACATGTGTAAGAGTGCTCGTTATCACAACGCTAAGCGGCGTTGCGTCCAATGTGGCATACGTTGAACTGTGTTATGATACCGAACAACGTGCGTTGTGGTTTGCGTTGATGAAACAACGCGTTGGTGGTGATGGCTATTAAAATTAAAAAAAAAAAAATCATTCCACCCCTCACATTTAATTCTAACGGATACATTTGAAAAAAAAAAAAAAAAAAAAAAAATGGTACGGTTTATAGCGCAATATCTTCAATTTAAAAAAAAAAAAAAAAAAAAGAAAAAGAAAAGCCCTTATATATACCCATTCACTTATACTTCTATTCTCACTTCAAAAATAACTCATATACTTCTATTCTCACCAAAGAAAAAAAAACAATGTCGGGACGTGACGAGTTTTACGAACTTTATGGGTTTTGGTAATCATTTGGCTAACCCAAGCGCGGATCTTCTTCAAACCTAGCCCAGTGACTTAATTTGACACCCGAGCAACAACAACAGTTGTATATGAGGTTGCAACAAAATTTCCAACAAAACCTACCCTAATTTGAGCAAAATACAAACACCACCACAAACCCAATCCTCGCAATGTCAAGTCGAGCCCGAGCTACGTCTCACGAAAACACAAGCGTGGAGGTAAGCGTCGTCAAAAATCCAAGAACCCGAGCCGTATGATGAAAGAAATCCCGGCGTGAGTGGTACTACGTTACGTTGGACACTTTGGAGGAGGAACTACTACTTGCCAAGTGTTACGTGGGTGTTTCGAGGATCCAAATGTCGGAGTTTCTAAAAATGCACCACGTTTTGGTATCGGGTTATGAATGAGTTCAACAAGAAAAATTTCAACTTCGCAATAAGGATATGCTATCAAGCAAGTGGAAATTGTTGAGCGGAATTACCAAAAGTTTGAAGAGGTTTACAAGCGTGCTAAAATTTGGAAAAAAGTGGTGAAAGTGAATTGGATAATATGAGACATGCTAGTGACAATAAAACAATCGAGATAAACATACAGTTCAAATGTACGTGTGTTCATGTAAAATAGCATGTATCTCCCCAAGGTTTGTAAAACAATTAAGTAATAGAAAGTGGGGCTATGAACTCACGTGAGTTAATAGATTTTAAGTGAATAACGAAATCAATGGATAAGCCGGGAAAACCTCTACGCTGAAACCTAGAGTATAGTAAAATGTCTTAGGTTTTGAAATAACGATGTGAAAATATAAATGAGTCTATATAATCTATTATATTGATCATGATGTTGTACATGGTGGTTAATTGTAATAATGTATGTTATTTATGAAAACGATTTAGTTTATAAAGCGTTTTAGTTAAATATTATCTTGTTGTTCGGGCCATCATTTTTCGGATGTCATGTAGTAAGCGTATGAGGATCTAGGACACTTTAAATCGTAAATCCAACAACTCATCAATACGTTCACCCCGAAGAGGCCCGTCACATGAAGCTTCCTACTATCGTAGTACTTATTATGTAAGCATATATTTTGGTTGATTTGGTTAAATGGCACAAGTGTTAAAATAGTCATATGGTTTGTAAACTTTAATTGGTTTATATCTTGTATACTTAATTTTAATCAAGTCTTATGTTTAACTTATGTTATAAAAATGATAAATTACGATAATGTGTCAAAACCGGTTTCTAGTAATATTTCTCGTCAATTGTAAAATCTACATTTCTGATTGTCAAATAAACTTATGAATGCTTATGTTATTGTGGTATGTTACATTTTACTAGAAATCATAAGTTTTTCAAGTTACATGACTTGAAAATAAAACATGTTTCATAAAAAATAGATTTTGGTTCAATAGTTCGGGTTAAAAACAGTCCACTAAAGTTTTGATAGGATACAACTCTCATTTTGCATTTTCTGGTTAGCATCTCTTGATCCTAGATGTAAAACATCATTTTGGACAACTTTTGTGCTTTACGCTTTTGATGAGTTAGATCATAAGGGCCTCAAAAATGCGTTTTAAAATCGTTACAAAACACTTTTAGCAAATTACTAAGTTTTCTCTAGAAATCTTTATCTAGTTGTAACTTTTGATTCACAAATCCATTTCGCATGATTCCAAAGGCTAGGTTCTTGTTCTTAGTTTCTCTACAACTACATAATATCTTCCATGGTCTTGTGTTTACATTTTTGGTGATAACAACTAGCATAACATACTTGATTTACTAGTTTACTAAACTAACTTTTCACATGAAATCAGAAGTTAGTCTACTTACATATTTACTTGTTTTAAGAATTATGTACAACATGATCAATATGCTAAGATATATAACATGATATAACAAGCATATAAATCATATGAATGAAGATAATGATCATAGTTTTAGTCTTACAACTTTTGGCCTTTCTAAAAAGGGAAATCAAAGATCAAAGAACTAGAACAAGAACTAGGAACCCTAGCTTCCAAATCCTTCAAAAACTTGATACTAACTTAAGATCACTTGAGAAAACATTTAAAGTCTTCTACTAGAAATCTTTCTTGTGTAGCTTGAAATTCACTAAAGGAATGAAGAAACTATAACTTGGATCATACAAAGCTTGACAAGAGCTTTAATTATGATGTAGGACTTATTACATGGAAATAAACTAGGGATTGCTTTTTGAATTTAGTAGTGGCTGGTTTTATAAGTGAAAGAAGAAGAGGAAGAGGAAATGAGTTGGTATTTATCAAGGAATGAGGAGGTTAAGTTATTAGATATTTTCAAGACTTAATGTAGTCATATTACACATGTGCTCATCCTAATTAATCAAGGCTTCATCACAAGCCACATGGCTTGTGACTTAGCATAAAATTTATTTCAAGGTCTATCTTGGATGACTAGATATGAGTTGCTTTTACGGAGTGAGTTTTGTCCCGGTAATCGCTATCGTTAAGTATTTAAATGGCGAAACTTAAAACCGGGTATCTTAAAAATATAAAATTTCTAAGAAATATTAAAACTTATCATTATACTCTATAAAAGAATATTAGATGAGTGATAAGTTCAACGGAGTGCGTAAACGCTGTTAAAACTGAAAATCGTAGGTTGAAAACGCGTAAAACGTGAAACGTACAAAGTTTATGCGAAAATGGAAAAAGTAAAATGTCACTTTGCTAATATAATTATTATGAACCTAAAAAGCTTATAATTTGTAGAGTGGGATGTGTCTAGTTTCTGTTGGTGTTAAATGTTCGTTAAACCTAAAACCGGAAGGGTTAAATCGCATAATACGTAAATCAAAAAACGTAAAAATCCAAAACTTGTGGAAATGTTGTAATATATGAAAAACACATATTTTTCTTGTTTATAAAATGTTGTACGGACATATCGGGAGTTTAAATGACGTTTAGGCCTAAACATAAATCTGCGACACGGTTTTGCGAAACCGGTTCTTAGTTAATACAATGTACATTGTAAATATGACCTGACGAGTAACAATCTTTCTTGTCATTATGAATGTAGGTTAAATTGTGTGAATACAAATATGGGGATGAATAGTAAAAACAAATAGTAAAAATACGAGAATGAATAGTGACCTAAAATGCGAATTGTTACAAGAAGTTTCTCTTATGGCCAATAATACGGTATGTAGCTCCGGTTCCTTTCCATTTGTATATCTCGGGTTACCAATTGGTTCTAATATGAATATTACCTCCAATTGGAAGCTCTTACTAGACAGATTTATTTCGAGGCTCTCATCACGGAAAGCAAATCTTCATCTATAGGAGGTGTCTCACGTTAATTAAGGTCGATCTTGAAGTCTCGGGAATTATTACCTTTCTATCTTCAAAGTTCCGAATATGTTTTAAAGGCTTTGGAAAGAATTAGTGCTATGTTCTTTTTTTTTTTGGGGGGGTCTCAAGATTCAAAAAACTTGCTTGAATAAAATGGTCTAATGTCTTATCCTCGTTCGATAAAGGCGGCTTGGGTATAGCTAGTTTAAAGTCGTTTAATCTTTCCTTTTCCAAAAGTGGCGATGGAGATTTATCTCTAATCTGAATCTTCTATGGGTAAAATTTATTAAGGCCTTGCATGGGCGGGAGAGTGGTTTCACCATCATGGGTGTAAAACAAACCGTGTTTGGGGCAAAATTGTGGGGATCTAATTATTTACATTCAAGTGCCATTCTTTCTGATGACTCGTTACGCTTCCAGCTGGGTTGTGGTACTCTCGTTCGATTTTGGAAAGATACGTGGCTTGAAAACTCCCCGTTATATCTCCGATTCAATATACTTTTTCTGTTGGAGCAAGATAAGGATTGTTTGATTGTAGATCGTATTTCAAATGGCCAATGGTGTTGGAATTGGTCTAGATCAGATTTGGGTGTTCGTAGCGTGGCTTATCTTTGAGACATGTTAAGCGAAATTAGCCAAGTTGATATCCTCTCTAATTCAGACTGTGTTCGGTCTATTGCACATGATGATATTTTCTCGGTAGGAGTAACTCGTAGGCATATTGATGCTCACCTTTTGCCCTCTTTGGATCCTCCTACTACATGGGACAAATCTCTTCCTCGCAAAGTCAATATCTTCATATGGCGTTTATTGTTTGATAGGCTTCGCATCGTCTCAATCTCTCGTCCGAGGTATCGAAATTCAAGATCTCTTGCCCTTCTTTTAATGGTAATATAGAGTCAAACCTCCATATCTTTTTTGTATGTGACATTTCCAAACATATTTGGAGACTCGTTCGTACTTGGTGTGACACCTCCATACCTTTATTCGTATCTCACATCCATTGGAGAGATTGGTTGAACTCTTAGCACGTTTCTGAAGAGAAGATTCATCGTATGCATGTCATCATCGCGACTTCTTTATGGTGGATTTGGTGGTTTCATAATAATGTCACTTTTAATTCTCATTCTATAAGGAAAAGTAACATCTTCGATAATATTCGTTTATACTCGTTTTATTGGCTTAAGTCTATAAGGCATATGCTTTATAGCTGGACTGATTGGTTAAAATCTTTCATGTAATTGCTAGCTTCTTGCTAGTTTTCTTTCTAATGAAATGCAACCGTTCAAAAATATATATTAACGTGTTATAAAATGGCTCCGTCATATAGTTCGGTCCATACATTCTTCTATATTACATTTATTGAGGACCTTATGAATAGTGCAAGTTTGGTTTTTTTGAACCGTTTGGGTGATCCGATAATAAAGCCGGGTATTCTCGAAATATCTTTCTTTCTCTCTCATTACCACACATCAACAATGATCCTTATCTTTACCTAATCTTTTGGGGATCTTATGAATAGTGCAATCAAGGGTTTTTTCGTAGCGGAGTGTTTCGGTGAAGATCCATTAGCTGACCGTTCGGTCTATTCATTATCACTAATATCGTCGATGCAGTGAATACCTCTTTTGTTTTATACAAATTATTTATAATGTATTCTATTTTACCATCATTATTTGGAGTGCGCCCATTTGTTCACACACTTTAATTTTTATAAAGATAGACAATTAGACAAGTCATAAAATTATAAATATACATGTATACATCAAACTAAAATCGGATATTTAAATCATGTTTTAAATTTCTATTTAAAATCTAATTTTACCACGTGAACTTTGTACTTATATTCATAACAGACACCGAAAATAATTTAGAATGAATATTAGAATTAAATAGGTACCGACGCAACACGCGGTAGCATAATTACATTAGAGATTATTGCATTATGCTAATGATAAGTTGATTTAATTATAAATTCCAAAGCATAGAATTTTGAGGAATAATATAGTTGTTTGTGTTGGAATTTTAAATGTCATGTCGAAGATTACTTTTTGACAATTATTGTTGAAATATAGCAATCTTATGAAAGAGTAAGGGTTGTTTGGTAAATATTTTGGTCTAAGTTTTCTAATATTTAAAGTTTTGCAGGTTTGTTTAGTTTGTATTGTGCGGGGTTTAAAGTAAAACTTCTCGAGCTATATAAGGATCTCATCTCTAGGGTTTCATTCATTCACTTATATACGGTTTTCATCTCTAGTTTCTCTGGCGATCTTGGTCTTGCTATTGGTTTCGGTTTTATTGTTTCCTTTGGGTTATTAGTTTTTAGTCGGTTTTGTATTAAGATCATCTTGATCTTGTTTGTTAGTTGTTTCTATATTCTAGGTGCATTGGGTTCGAGTTTAGTGGTGAGTTTGTAGACAGCACCTATTAGAGGGACTGTCATATTGTTTCAGTTGTATTGTTTGCTTGCATCCGTGTTGGGGACAAGCTATCAATGTTTATTGTTATAATAAAAGATTGATATCACCAAGGAGTGGTTGGTTGGGTGATTACACATTGTGTTCTTGTTGTTTTGATACCATTTTTACATGGTATCAGAGCCCTAGGTTCTGATTACGGTTTGATTTGGGGATCTTGATTTGAATCAATCGATTCAAGTATGTGGTTCTTGGATCTGGTTACGGTTTTGGTTAATTGGAGTTCTTGAGGTTTAATTCAAGAATTAGGGTTTTTTCTTGAAACCCTAATTTTTGGGGGTTTTGATTCTCGTGGTTAATTGGAGCAATTCTTTGGTGGATTGTGGTGTTTCTTGAGACCAATTGTTGATTTCTTGGATCAATTGTTGGTTTCTTGGTTCGATTGGAAAAACCTAATTGCTAATTTGGGGTTTTTGCTTTCTTGAGGTGTGTGGTTCTTGGGCTAATTTCTTGGTATTTTTCATTCTTTGGTATTTTTATAGCACTATAAGTATATTTTCTTCTCTTAGATATTTACGAGTTGAGTGTAGTGGGCGTAAGCGGATGGTTAACATCTTGATCGCCACCAAGAGTGGTAGTGTTAGGTTCCCATATTTGTAACACAAACATCAATATAAGAAGTAGAGAGAAGAGAAAGGATCGGATGAACACACTAACACTCTACGCGTATGATATGAGAGAAAAGTTATGCGTAAGAGAAATGTAAATGTGAACAACCAACCTTCAAGGAAGGTTTACATGAGGTATTTATAGGAGGAACTAGGGCAACACACCAAGTTCCCATCCTTTCCTTATTGGGCTTTGGCATAGGCTCATGGGCTTTCTACATAAGCCTAGCCTTGATTACTAACATAAAAGCCATAATTAAGCTAACTATTACATATTAATTACTAACACTTGAATTCTAGTTTAGGAGTGATTCCAACAATCTCCCCTAAGTGTTAGTGATTGATGATATAAACGTTGTAGGTCTTGATGTAATAGTAGCTTTGGCGTCTTCGACATTCTTCTTTCTTGTGAGAAGAAGTGCCTTGATTCGAACAATCTCCCGAGTGTAGAGAAATTGTTTCCTTTGAAGTATTACGCTTTGGCGTCATCATTTTCTTTGTTCTTTGATCTTTGTTCTTTGTGATGGAAGTGATAGTATGTTGTGGTTATGCGCATTAGGTCCGCCGTTGCTCCAGTGTCTCCACGTCTTTCTCCAACATGCTCACACGCTCTTTAACGTTGGATTCGATCTTGATGTAGTTCTCTTAGTCTTTAAACTTTGTAGATTCTTTGACTTTGACGAAGAATCATTCGACTTTGTGTTGCCTTTTGAGAGAACTTCAATTAGTGATGTTGTAGGTATGAGCATGTGGAGAATCGCACGATCTTTTCCACCATGAGCATCCATAAGAAGAAAACATAAAACATGGGTTAGAAATAATCCGGTAACACAAGTTTGAACTTGAGAGTGTTATGACATAGTGTGAAAACACAACTCTAATTCTCACAAAGGTTGTTCTCGAAGCGGAGTCCCACAAGTGAGATAACGCGATGTGCGAAGTACACCTCTGATTCGGATGAGTCATTGAGGTACACAAGCATCACCCCTGTTGTAGACCGTTTGAGACACACTAAGCGTAATCCACGGGAGTTCTTGAAGTGACTGCTTGTCGGGTGTTTGATGTTGACCACGGCGAGAGTTTCCATTCAATCATTGAGGATCACATGTGAACCTCTCATAAATGTTCTCGACAGTTGCTAAGATCATGTGAAGGACTCGATAATGTATCACTTGCGTCCTTATTGTTGAGCGACAAGTGATGAAATGTCAAGTGTACCTAAGAGATCTTTTGATGAATCTCGTGGCTCTAGACTCAATAGTGCGCTTTGGTTTTCTGAGCGGAGACTAGGAGAGGGTCTCCTTCTTCAATACCGGCAATCTCTAAGAAAGCCGATAGTTTACGTAGGGTTCCTGTGAGAATGAAACAAGCTTACGTTGAGAGAAACTTGAGTGGCTAAGAAGGTTTAGTGCATGCGTCCTTTGGGTCCATGACGACTTTGATCTTCAATACCGGTGTCATCAAGTGACAACCGGTAGCATATGAATTGAACCCGATTATACGCCCTAAGTTGAATAATCGGAGGGCTATTTATTTTCACCCTTTTCTTTACTTTTCTTTTAATTCTTCAACTCCTTCTTTCTCCGATTCTCATTTCTCCTTTTTATAATCATACCTAAGGACTTCTAATTCTAACTATTGGTGGTGTCCTTGGGTAGATCCCTCCGGCTCTGGCGGATCATAGGACGGTTATTCCTAACCTTAGTCACCTTATAACTCCATGACTAACCTATGTTGCCATAAAACCATTTTCATGAAAATCTCTCAAAGTGGTTATGAGTAAAAGCATTTAATACCACTGTTGAGAGTTTAAGACTTTGCAGAAATACTCCCCCTCCACACGTGCTTAAGTATTTTGACAGAAATCTGCACGGTGAGAGAAGAGCGCGCACTTTTGAATTGATCAACTCAAGATAGACAATCCCCGTGAGACACGGTTACGTTGCATAGTTAAAGAGTTACATTGTCAGCTTTTAGGTGACAACTAGCTCTAATAACTACCTTGAAGGTGTGGACAAACCTCGAAAGGTTGTCAAACCCGTCAAAGTTCATGTCTACCAAGAGTTTCTCGAATGGTACATTCTACTCGGACAAGTCCTTTGCGAGACACGTTTACATCACTAGCGAACTAGCTTGAAATTATTACCCGTCCCGGACAAGTCTTTTCGAGTTACTAACATTTAAGATCTCGTCAATTCATTGGTTAAGTCTGTAGCACAACGATTCATTTGCAATTCACAACATATTTCTTATCACATAATTTTTCTCCCCCTCAAAAATGGCATATAAATGTTATTTTTGATGAAATTTGATATCGAATATGTCCATTTTGAGTTTTGTGGGAAGATTACCACGAAGAACAATTTTGTGAACAAAATTTTTAATCAAATACTCCCCTCAACAAGTGATATTAACTTTTGAGGTTTTGAAAATCATAAAGGAAGTACTTGTTCTTTTGAGCAAAACTTTGAAAATGAAAGTTTTGATAAGTTTTACTCAAAAGTAAGAAGCTTTCGCTCCTTTTATAAGGATTGTGGGCGATGCGTACCACATGGTCCTTTCATTACAAGTACGGGTTGTACATTGTTATGTGTGCACAAGCCATTTAGGAAAAGATGTAATAAGTATGAAACAAATTAACCTCTCCCCGATTGATGATGTTACTAGATCGGCTCCCCTCAACCGACAACCGTTTCGTGATTCGAAACTTTGATGTAGAGAACATTTCCTCTAACTTTTGAAATTTTCGATGCGTAGCGGAATTTGTAGATGAGCGATAAACCACACCAAGAGAATCTGTTTTGTTACGTAATCACGGTTGTGCACAATGCGGAAAATCCGTTCGAGGAACATGCAAGATCTTCTCACGTATGTAGATGCTTCACACCGGACAAACCACAAGATGAAGTGAAACTACTTCCCACAGTTGTTGAGGTCTATCGGAACAATAATCAACGTGAATATGCAATTACTCAAGGAGCGGTGAGGCGATAACACAAAGTGAGGCGTATGAGCCACAATCGTCTCATTTCTTCCCCGATTGAAGACAGATAGGGTTTTCGCTCAAAGAGCAAAAGCACATCAAGGAAGAAATGCACACACATCAAGGAAACAAGCACCACCTACACTCTCCCCTCGATGTTTTCAATGAATCGAATCATACACCACGTATGTTGATGATGAATTGAAGACAATGAAACCATGTATAAGGAGACAATGAAACCATGTATGTCCAATGAGTCTAACCGATGTGAAGTACCATAAATGTTTCGTGAGAATCAACAATGGATAAGATTTCTTAGTTCATTATGTTGAACATCGGTTGTGTGAGCCATTGTTCTTCCCAATAGTTTTGTCATAACCGGTGGAAAGATGTCGACCATTGTGAGCTCATTAGGGGCATTGATGCTTTCTTGATTGACAACCATTTTGTGATCGAAAGTTATTAGACAAAAGAACAAACATATGGAAACACTTTGTGTTAGACTTAGTTTGATTTATTGTCCAATTCCTTGATTAGCGTTATCATGTTTATGATTGTTACAAATCCTTAGTTACTTTAGTCCAATTGTTTGAAGTTGATGTGATAAGCTATGTGCACATGTTAATATTGAAGATTTAAAGACCAATTTTCACTTAAACACACAACATATTAACATTTGTAAGCTTTTGCGTAACAATAGACATATTCGTAACAATTAACACGTATGCTTAGGCGTAACAGTCCAAAGACAAAGAGAACGGTAGGTTATGCGTAATCATGAGGCCTTATGCGTAAAGAAGGTGCTTAAGCGTAAGCGTGAGCTAAAGCGTAAGACCAAATCTTAGGCGTAAGAATTTCTTACGCGTAAAATAAGTTCAAAAGCTTTAAGCTTACGCGTAGGGTTAAGCTGAATGTTACTCGTAAGGTATACTCATAAGAGTAAAGCTTATGCGTAACAAACCTTGTTTACGCATATCTTTCCAAGATACGCGTAATCCACTGTAGACTTCTTATGCGAAAGGGCTTATGCGTGAGATTTCTCTTAGGCGTAATCCTTTACGCATAAAAGTATTCCTTATGCAAAGCAATTTTAGAACACCTTTGTCTGAATTTTACGAGTAAGCAGACTGAAAATCATGAACATGAAAACTTGATTTACAGGTAATTTCAATCACTATCAGGATCACAAAACAAGCACTTAGACCAAATCAATTAAACTTAGAATAGCATAGGCGTATATTGTTTTTAAGCTCTAAACCCTATTTCTACGCTCAACAGATTCAACCAAAATAATCAATCAAGAATCATATCTGGACTATCTTAGATGACATATGAATGAAATAGAACAAGTTTTAACACAAATCAGCCACCGAATCAAGCGATTGAAGTGGTACGAACCCAAGAACCCTAAATCATGAATTCTAACAATTTTGTTGTTTACGGGCAAATTAAAGGCTCTAATGTGTATATAAGCATATTCTAACACATTTATAAACATCTAAGCATAGCGAGAACACAAGGATAAGAAAACCCCAATTATGAAATAGGTTCAAAACATGTTTTAGAAAGGTTTTAACACAAGCCATTACAACACAAGCACACTTAGGTGAAATCCCCAATTCATACACATACACGTAACTTTCAAAATCAAATTTTGCAAGATTAACTGTTGGATTGAAAAGATTTTCAAAGACCATAGTTTAAAATCATGATCAAAACATAATTGAGTTTGATGAACGGATTTTAAGAATTAAATAGGATCGTTGGATCTTGATAGGAATGAGGATGGAGAGGAGTTTTGATTAAAATTACTTTTCAAAGATTACACATTCAGCCCCTCAACCTCAAACATTTTCAACCAAGACCCATTAACTCCCATTTTGGTTAGACAAAACATTTATTAGGCAAGAAACATAACGATACTCCCCCTCGACTTTTGAAATGATGAAATTTTTAAACATATGAGTCCGAGGAGAGTATATGACAAGATACATATCCACCGTTTGTAGAAGAAACAACGTATATTTTGGTAACATGCAAGTACAAGGTTTTATGAAACAGAAAATATTTACTTTCTCCCTCAACACTTGACCAAAAAATCTTGAAATTTGAAAGAGTAAAGTGTTGATGGAAGATTTATACTTGCCATGTTTAAAGAAATTTAGATAGAAGAATATTTTTGAATTTTATCGATTTTATATTTTGTATTTTATTTTTGAAAATATTTACAAAAGAGGTTTTGGTGTTTGTTGGTTTTAAGAATGTTTTAAAAGTTCATCCGGTTCCTCGAGTCAAACACCGCATACCAATCCGGTGGACCAACTCATTAAACCTAGCAGGAGCTAAGGCTTTGGTGAGAAGATCGCGGTTGGTATTCGATACCACAAAGTATAATTCAACGGTACCCTTTTCCACGTGCTCCTTGATGAAATGATATCGAAGATCGATGTGCTTTGATTTTGAATGTTGAGCGAGTTGCGAGATCGCAATAGCACTCGATTGTCGCGATACATCGGGATTACATCAAATACGTAACCATAGTCTTTGAGTTGTGTTCTCATCCAAATGACTTGAGCACAACACGCCGACATGGCTACATATTACCTTGATTGAGGACAGCGATGTACAATCCTGCTTCTTCGATTGCCATGACACGGTTTATCACCAAGAAATTGTAATGCTCACGAAGTACTTTTCCGAGAATCTAAGCAACTGCGTGATCGTCGTCTGAAAAAGCTATTAGTTCAAAACCGAATCCTTGGATACGGATCCCAAGTTAATGGTTCCCTTGATGTATCGGAGGATTCTTTTAGCCTCGAGAGGTGAGTTTCAGTTGGTCGGCGCGATAGCGGGAGCAAAGATATCGGCAAAAACAATATCGGGCTCGCTGGTTGTTAGATACATGAGAGACCCAATGATACTACGGTATTTGGTAGGGTCAACCAATTTCCCATGCAAATCGATCCGACTTCTTGGTATGTGCCATTGGTGTGGCATAGGTGTCACAGATTTTGCATTCCATTTTGTTTAAAATTTCAAGGGCATATTTGGGTGACTTAAGAAAATACCACGGGGTGATTGATGAACTTGAAGTCCTAGAAAGAGCGTAAGTTCACCCATCATGGACATTTCAAAATGTTTTTCATAAGTTTTGAAAAAGCGTTTGAGTATTTTAGATGTGTTGACCCAAAATGATGTCATCCACATAAATTTGAGCGATTAAAATGTGTGCCCGTGATATTGTATGAAAAGTGTAGGGTCGACCGAACCTTTGACGAAATTATTGGCGATGAGAAAGGATGATAACTTATCATACCACGCCCGAGGGCTTGTTTGAGTCCGTAGAGAGCCTTGTTTAGTTTATAGACGTGGTTTGGGAACTCGGATCAACGAATCCTTACGGTGGTGACATAGACCGTTTCTTTCGGTTTCCATTGAGAAAAGCGGTTTTGGCGTCCATCGAAAGACCGTGATGTTCATATGAGCGCGAACGGAAAAGATCGAACAACCTCAAGGCGAGCAACCGGAGCGAATGATTCTTCAAAGTCAATACCTCTTCCATCTATAACCCTTAGCCACTAGGCGTGACTTATTTACGATTACGGTTCCTTGACATCAATTTGTTTTCCAAATCCATTTGAGACCAATAGCGTAGACCCTGTTGGTCTTTCAACCAATTCCCATACTTCAAGGCGTTTAAAGCGATTGAGTTCTTCTTGCATGGATTCAATCCGGTTGTCTTTTGTCATTGCATCTTTAATGTTTTAGGTTGATTAGGCGGGCGGTGAGTGCATAAATGCAATGTTCACCGTCTGTGTGAAGACGTTGTCTAGTTCTGTTGGTTGATTCGGGTTACCAATAATGTTCTCAAGAGGATGGTCTTTCGTCCAACGATGTGTGGAAGGTTGATGTTGATATACATTATGATTGGGAGGATTCAAATGGCTTGTAGATGATTCCGCAACATCGGTGCGGCGGTTTCATTGGCAAGCGGGTTGAAGAACGCATTTGGATCATAATCTGCGGTGGGGTACTTCATTGTGAGAACATCATCAATTTGGTTCGGCGTCGTTGGATGCGGTTTGTTCAAGCTGTTGTTGTAGAGTCAATGGTGGTGCTTCCTCAACGATAGTTGTTGTAGCAGTGTATCGGTATTGGATTTTGATCGGGTTGAGCGGCGGAAACATTGGATACACACGGTGCACGTTCATCAATATCATCACTAAAAGAGGAGCAAATAACTTTTCCATTTGTTGTCGAGTTAGTTGGGGCTTGGTTCGGTGATGATGGGGTTTGAGGAAGTTTAAGCGGTTATGACCGGGTTCCAAGTTGTTATGCTCGAAGCCATTTCGTAAGCTCATCGAAATTTGCATGAATCGTTTCCATAACTCGCTTTGTATGACGATTCGGATCCGGTAACCTTTAGAATTCTCACAATATCCAATAAAGACTCCAATGTCAGCTTTGGCTTTGAGCTTACCAAAGTCATCACGATCATTATTCGGGTAGCAAAGGGATCCAAATACATGAAAGTGTTTGAGATTCGGTTTTCGGTTGTGGATAAGCTCAAAAGGTGTTTTGTTGTGGCGTTTTGTAATCATTGAGCGATTCTGAGTGTAGCATGCAGTTGAGACGGCTTCAGCCCACAAGTAATCTGGAAGTTTAGCATTGATTAACATCGTTCGGCGACTTCCACTAACGTCACGGTTTCGTCTTTCAACAACTCCGTTTTGTTAAAGTGCGTGCAATTGATGTTTGATGCTCAATTCCCACTTTCTCATAATATTCACGAAGAGTTTGATTCACAAATTCGGTTCCTTTATGTTCGAATTTGTCGGCGGTGTTCGGGTGAACTTGAATTTTCGTGAGAAAGGTGATGATCATCTGTGGAGCTTGATCTTTACTTGAAGAAAATAAACCCAAGTCCATCGGGTAGTCATCTACAATTACCAAGATGTAGCATTTGCCATTAATCGTCTGCACGCGCATCGGGCCACACAAATCCATGTGAAGAAGATGAAGCACATGTTGAGGTGTGTTCCACCTTTGAAGGAAAATGAGCACGAGTGCTTTTCCTTGTTCTGGTGTGAACATAGGTGATCTTTAGAATACCGGAATCTCGGGAGACCTTCAACAAGTTTGTATCGAGCAAGGTTGGTTATGGTTTGAAAGTTTAAATGTGAGAGGCGCGGTGCCATAGCCAAGATTTTGTAGATGTTGCCTTTGAAAGGAGAGCGGATGGGAGATGAAGCAATCATGTCTTGCATTGAGATTGTGTATAGACTTGAGTTGCGGGTGCGGACATAAGATCGTTTCCTTGTAGATCACGAATGAAACAAGTTTTCTCCCGAAAAGCAACTTCCAAATCTCCATCACGAAATTGACCTCTTGAGAAGAGATTGTGACCGAGGCCTTCCACATAATAAACCCGCTAATTTCGATGTTGCCATTGATGTAATCTCCGTAGCCCATGATAGGCTGCAGTGATCATTCCGAATCGGCGGTGCCAATGAACTTTGCAACAAAGTTTGATAATGAGTTTGAGATTGCTGTCATGTGTCGGGAACATCCGCTATCAACAATCCAAAGGATGATCTGTATCACTGCATTACACACGGGCGACACGGATGGAATAGAAGTAGATGTGGAACCCGAAGAGTTAGAGGGTTCCGAAGCGATTATAGTAGAAACACACATATCAATGATTTTAGGTATCCATTTAAATCCAAGTGTATTATGTAACCATTTCGCCATCTCCAACTAGTCTTAGCTTTAGTCTTAGTGAATGCACTAGGTGATAAGTTCTTCCTAGGAGGTGAAATGGGAGCTATGGGTACATCAATGATCGTAGTTGGAACACTAGATGGTGGTTTACCTAGCACGGACTTAGAAGCATTAGTGGGCCTAGAGGTATTCCGTTTCTATTATTCGCTAACGATTCAAGATAGTTTTAGCAACACATTTATCATGACAATCGAAAACATGCTTTTATGACAACCAACACAAGAGGCTTCAAACAAAACATTAAGAGTACTTAAAGATTTAGCATTCGTTACATCACTTTGTTCATTACATTTGTCGACGCAATATCTAAAGTGGGTGCAACTTGAGTTTTATTCAAAGTCCTAGGGTGTTCTTCTACTTGACATTCTTTATTGTTCTTTTCTTACGTTGCAACTTCCTATTCTTCCTTGTATTGCTCCTAGGTGTGAAGTGCGGGCGTTGGGAAAAGAGGCAACTATTCTGTTTGATAGAGGAAGCACATTAGTATCTTGTGGTTTGTCATTAGGCATTCTAGTGTCACTTTTCTAAGTGTTTGGGTGCAAGTTTCTTAATGTTACTAAGTGAACTTGTTCATACTTTCCTAACTTCTCTTTTAACTCAATGATAGTGTGCAACAAATCTTGATTTTGAGCGAAGATTTCCAGAAAAATTCATGACTTCTTTAGTGTGTGCAAGATAATGATCAAGTTCGTTTGATGCTTTATCACGAGTCTTTTGAGTAAATCAAATATGACACCATATTCCTTTTTAACTTTTGCAAGTTCTTGTTCATATTTTGAGATTTGACATTTCAAAGACGCGTTTTGATCATCCAGTTGCTCAAGTTTTGGATTAAAAATTTTTGAATGCAACCTGGTTGATTTTGTTTTGCAAAGCAAGTTCACGATTTTGACAATCTTTTGACACCATTGAAGGCGACGTTTTGCATTTGAAAGCTCGTTTAACAATCGTTCATTTTCAACTTTTAAAGACTTGATTTGTGACACGATGTCGGTATTCTCAACAATTTCAACAGAATCAACAGAATCGCGAGAGATATAATCAAATGCATATGCAAAAGAATGTAATAACACAACATTATGGATATCGGCACAGATAACATCTTCCAAGAGTCGATCAACATCTTTTCGTAACATTTTCTTTTCGTTTTGTATTTGAAATAGATGTTTCATTTTCTCGAAAACTATTTTCATAAGTCCAAGTTCCTTATGAAATTCCTTTCCCAATACAATGCACAATTTTCAAATTTTGAACATGGGGTAAAATTCTTTTCGAAAAATATCTCTTTGTTCTCGCGCTGAGGCGATTGAAAATGTTCAACTTTTATTTGAATGAAATTCAATCTCACGTTCTAAAAGTTTGATGTCGAAATGAATGTGTCAAAATATCTAAGAATTTGACGATTTTCGGTATTGATTTTACTTCACCGAGTGAAGGTAAAGGACCATTAATTTGTGCGAATTGGGTTGGGGACCAACATTAGAAGACTCGAGAATAGGTGTGATAACCCAAGGTGTGTTAGAAGTATCCTTTTGTGTGCGAAAGTGACGGCTTTTGAATAGTTAAATGGTTTGTTATAAACAACATTTTCTAATTTTGATCGACTCTCGTCTTACGCATCTAATTCCTCTTGACGATTATATTCAACAACACTCATAATGGAATCATCAATTTTATGTTACTGCTTTGTAAACTTCAAGATTTGGTTTGAATGCTTTATTTGAAAACTTTGGTTTGTAATCGGCAAGATTCGGTCCATATCCATTTGGATTTGGTTTGAAAGTAAACTTTTGAATCGTTGTGATTGATTCACCATGTTTATAAACAACATTTGAAACTCTTTGATTTTGTTTTGTAAGTCGACAATTTCCTCAAGATAGTCATCTATTCGTTTCGTTGAATGCTTTTGTATTCGAGAACTGTTTTGACAAGTTAACAACTCGGACTTGGCTTTTGAGTTTCCAAAGTAAGGCGTTAAGTTGTTTTTATGATCATGTTTGAGTTGTTCTATTTGAGACAACAAAGCATTCTTGGATGCGACTAGATCACGTATCTGTCGTTCTTGTGATTTTTCGTTTTGGTAAGATTTAGCAAAAGCGACTTCAAAACCTTGTTCACGTTTTCTTGAGTTTTAAAAGCGTTGAGTTGCCTTTTAAGCATTCAATATCCACAGTTAACGATGCATTTTGTTTTTAATTCTTGATTGAGTTCACAACATTGTTCCATTCGGGATCGTTGGTCTTTAAGTAAGAGGTCAATAGCTCGGATTAGGCAAAGGTTCGACGTGTTCAACGTGAGTCTCAACATGATCATTATTCGGATCCTCAAGTATAACCACGGAGTCAACTTGATTATCAATGGTAACCATGAGGTCATCTTGATCGTCAAATATAACTACTGGATCTAGTTGATTATCATCGGAATGAGATGTGGGCGGCTCATGTTGAACATTTCGAGCCTCGTCGGATTCGGATGTTGGTGAGATATTAGATCGATGATGAATATGGTTTGATCCGGTACACGAGACAAGCCGTCGATGTCATACTGGGCTGTGTCACTCATGTGGAGTTCGTGCATGTTTGCCATCAACATAAGCTGCTTTGCATTAGCTGCAAGTCCTCCATATCATCATCACAGATGCGCATCGCCATAAAACTCTGTTCTTTGTTTGTGAGGGTTCCACCACTTCATCCTTGAGAGCCAAAAGTAAAGCTTCTTTGTGATAAGCACGCCTCTAGTCCTCGGCTTTGGGCATGCATTAGCAGTGACCCTTCTCATTCTGATTATAGCAACGAAGACCATTAATCCCATTACGAGCATTACCTGTTCAACCACTTGAGCTCTTTGTTGTTGTGGAGCACCCATGTTATTCCTTCCCATTGGATTAAACCCTTGACCACCGCCCATCGGCGAACATTACCACGATTACGAACTTCAACACGTCCATTGTTAACAACACCTGATTCCTTGTGTTTGATGAGGTGCGAATGCGATTGTTGGATTTGTTTGAATATCGGCCGAAGGCTCTAGCAATCATGACAAACCCTTGTTGCAATGCATCGAAAGCTTCTGTATCCTCATTAGATTCACTGTAAAGTGCTTGATCATTGTTGTTGTTGTATGGAACCAATTGAGTTTCTTGAGATTGGTCTTGTGACGGATCATATGGTGTAATTGTAGCGATTGGTTGAGCGGCGGGTTGTGGAGGATTTGTGAATCTGATTTGTAAGGTCGGGAATTGAGGATAACAAGTTTGAGCCCACAAAGCTAGTTGTTGATTATCCGGAAGTGAAGGTGAAACCAGAGTCCACGGATAACCCTTTCTTTGTCAACTTCTTTTGGTGGGGCTTCAAATAGTCGTACAACAATCCGTATGTAGCATGATGAAGATTCTTCGCAGCGGATGAAAATGACATACTTTTCCCAATCGGGACCAAGACTACTTAGGAACTTAGTGTTGGCGCAATTCTTGGCATAATGATGTTATGTTTATCCAAGTCATTGATGATGTCGAGAATCGATGATGATATGACTCTAATGTCTCTCTGGTTCAATCATGAAGTGTTCATAAGCCAAGTAGATTTTGGATTCCATGTCCTCTTGATTGAGTTTAGTGCCTTCCATGAGAAGATGAATATGTTCCCACATTGCTTTAGCGATCTTTTGAGCATCAACACTTGAAGGATTGGATTGGGTAATCCCAAAAGGATGTATTGCATTGCTAGCTCATCGGCTTGAAATGTAGAAGTTCATCGGCGGTGAGGTCGAAAGAGTTGCAATGTTGGTGACATCACCTCTTGGTGGAGTAGCATTTGGATCTCCGGGTGTAACGACGGTGAGGCATCAAACGGACCTTCAGGATGACCTTCTTTAAGAACTTTCCATGTGGCTTCTTTAGATCACAAAACCTAAAGAACCTAATCACCCATTGATCGTAGTTTCGGGAGTGAGCATTGGAGGTCTATCAAGTGATCCGACCTCATGAATGGATTGTTGGCTACTTAAAGCTTCACACATCTTTGCAAACCAAGACGGTTCCTTCATAGTATTCTGGATGGATGTTGATTGTTAAAGTTTGTGTAAGGTTGTACTTGAAGACTAGGTGGTGGTTGAATCATTTGTGGTTGAATTGCTCCTTGAGGAAAATGTTGTTGTTGAAATTGTTGTTGATAAACTTGTTGTTGTAGATTGAATTGTTGTTGTTGTGGTGAGTTGTTGTTGTTGTTGTTGTTGTTCAGGATACACATGAGGAAAGTAGTTAGAGTATGGTGGTTGAGACATCTTGAAAACTTGTGTTGTAAAATGGATCTTTGTAGTCGAATGAAACTTTGTTGATGAAGAGTCCTTAGGCGTAGAAACCAAGCTTAGGCAAAGAAAACCTTAGGCGTAAAAACACCAAACTTACCGCGTAAGAGAGAACTTCTGCGTAGGTTAGCTTACGCGTAGGGTTAATGAAACCTTAGGTTATCGTAAACTAAAGACTTAGAAGTAAGAAACTTATGCGTAAGATTTCCTTAGGCGTAAGAAATGCTTAGGCGTAAGGAAATGCTTAGGCGTAAGATTTTTACTGCGTAAGTTTTATGCTTAGGCGTAAAACTAGGGTTTTGCCCAAAATCCTTTACACTTATTCGATGTAGAAGATATCCAAAGTCGAAGTGTTTTCGGGCTTATCCAAGCAAGAAAACACCGAGTAAACCAAGAAGCGAAGATCAAACCTTATGAAACTTACGCGTAAACTTAGGGTTTTCTTATGCGTAAAATTAACCAAAGCGATTTTCAGCCCAAAGTGTTTCTAAACCGATTTTGTGATGAAACGACTTCAATATCACCAAAATAACACAAAAGTGTGAAACTTGATGATCCAAAACTTTTATACACCTTACGCGTAGAAATATCCACACGATTAAAACCAAGCTTAAAAACAATGAAATACACGTAAAGTTTGAAACTTTTTGCCAAAAACAGAAACTTTAACACTAAATAACCTTTAAAGTACAAGAATCTTGAATTTTAAAGTGTAAAAATTTGAGCTTTTTGCGTATGAAAGTTTCTAAACCGAGAAACTTACGCGTAAAACACAAAACTTCAAAACAAAACCTTTCACCCAACTATTTGGCGATTGATACCACTTGTTAGGTTCCCATATTTGTAACACAAGCATCAATATAAGAAAGGAGAAGAGAGATAGGATCGGATGAACACACTAACACTCTACGCGTATGATATGAGAGAAAAGTTATGCGTAAGTAGAAATGTAAATGTGAACAACCAACCTTCAATAGAAGGTTTACATGAGGTATTTATAGGAGGAACTAGGGCAACACACCAAGTTCCCATCCTTTCCTTATTGGGCTTTGGCATAGGCTCATGGGCTTTCTACATAAGCCTAGCCTTGATTACTAACATAAAAGCCATAATTAAGCTAACTATTACATATTAATTACTAACACTTGAATTCTAGTTTAGGAGTGATTCCAACAGTTTAAAATATTAATTCCTTTAAACAAGGAGGCTTGCACGTATGCGAATATTTTCATAAATTGAACTCCTTGTGGAGGAGTTTGATACTTTAACAAAGCTTCACGATTGTGTTTGTGATGCTAGAATAGAGTTAGTTGATCATGCTAGACTATTAAAACTTATGCAATTTCGATGAGTTTGGATGATATTTACCAACCTATTAGAAGCTCTATTCTAACTAGAAGTTTTGCACGAGGTTAAAGATGCTTTTGTGATTGTTTCTAGAGAATATTCCCATAGGGGATTCCTTCTATACGCTAAAATTGAAAAACCTCAAATATCTGCTTTTGTTTCTAGGCCTAATGGTAATAAGGAACAATTTCAATAATAATAGGCCCGGAAATAATAATGGTAATAATAGAGAATTATGACAATCATTGTGTAAAAATTGTGGTTTAAAAGGGCATACTATTGAAAGATGTTTTGAGTGATTGGTTATTCTCCGGTTTTAAAAAGAATCCTAACTTGAAACCTTCAATTGGTTTTAATGTTGGTAAAACAAATAATTACGAGGTTAAGTGTATGCCCATTCGAATGGTGATGTTAAAAATATTGGGCTGTTTCTTTCACTAATGAGCGGTTATTAAGTTGATGAATCTTTTGAATGATAAAACACATTACATTGCTCATACTAGTATGGCGGTAGTGGTTCTTGTTCCTTTTTAAGCGCAATGTGTTTTTAACCAACATTTTATCAATTTTACGTACTACGATAAATGTTAAGGGTATGTCATATCATTTGGGATGGATCATAGATTCGATGGCTAATCAACATATGACTAATAATCGATAATATGTTTGGCTTACTTGATATATTTGATCGAACTTAGCGTTGGTCATCCTAATGGTACCCTTGTTGTTGGAATCACTCCTAAACTAGAATTCAAGTGTTAGTAATTAATATGTAATAGTTAGCCTAATTATGGCTTTTATGTTAGTTATCATGCCAAGGCTTATGTAGAAAGCCCATGAGCCTTGGCCCAAGCCCATAAGAAGGAAGGATGCTAGTAGTGTTCCCTAGCTCCTTGCCTATAAATAATCTTGTAAACCTTCCTTAGAATGTTGGTTGTTCACATTTACATTTATCCTAAGCTTAAACCTTTCTCTCATATCTTACGCATAAGTGTGTGTTCATCCGATCCATTCTTTCTCTTATTTCTTATATTGATGCTTGTCTTACAAATATGGGAACCTAACGATGGTATCAATCGCCAAATAGTTGGGTGAAACGATTTTGTTTTTGAAGTTTGTTTTGGTTCTCGGCGTAACTCTCGGTCTCAAACTTTCAAGCATAAAAGCTTTAATTTTACACTTTCATATCCAAGATTCTTGTACTTTAAAGGTTATTTGGTGTTAAAGTTTAAGTTTTTGGCAAAAGTTTCAAACTTTACGTGTATTTCTTGGTTTTTAAGCTTGGTTTTATTAGTGTATGGTGGTTCTACGTAAGGTGTATTAAAGTTTTGGATCATCAAGTTTCACACTTTTGTGTTATTTTAGTGATATTGAGTCGTCTCATCACAAAAATCGGTTTAGAAACACTTTGGGCTAAAATCTCGGTTTTGGAAAATCCTACGCGTAACAAAATCCTAAAGTTCGCGTAAGTTATCCAATGGTTTGATCTTGATTTTCTTGGTTTACTCGGTGTTTTCTTGCTTGGATAAGCTCGAAAACACTTCGACTGGATATCTTTTACCTTTGGAATAAGTGTAAAGGATTTTAGGCAAAACCTAATTTTACGCATAAGCTAAAACTTACGCGTGGGACTCTTTACGCCTAAGAATTTTCTTACGCCTAAGCTTTGTCTTACGCATAAGCTAATCTTACGCATAAGTTTTCTCGTCTAACTTTCAGTTCGCCTAACCTTAGTGTTTCTCAATTCTTACGCGTAAGCTAATCCTACGTAAATATTAATTTCTGGCGTAAGTTTGGTGTTTTACGCCTAAGGATTCCTTTGCCTAAGCTTGGTTTCTCGCCTAAGGACTCTTCATCAACAAAGTTTCATTCGACTACAAAGATCCATCATCAACACAAGTTTCAAGATGTCTCAACCACCATACTCTAACTACTTTCCTCATGTGTATCCTCAACAACAACAACAACAACAACTATTCAATCTACAACAACAAGTTTATCAACAACAATTTAACCAACAACATTTTCCACAACAAGGAGCAATTTAACCACAAATGGTTCAACCACCACCTAGTCTTCAAGTACAACCTTACACAAACTTTAACAATCAACATCCATCCAGAATACTATGAAGGAACCGTCTTGGTTTGCAAAGATGTGTAAAGCTTTAAGTAGCCAACAATCCATTCATGAATTTGGATCACTTGATAGACCTCAATTCTCACTCCCGAAAACTAAGATCAATGGGTGATTAGGTTCTTTAGGTTTTGTGATCTAAAGAAGCCACATGGAAAGTTCTTAAAGAAGGTCATCTTGGAAGGTCCGTTTCGGATGCCTACCGTCATTACACCGGAGATCCAAATGCTACTCCACCAAGAGATGATGTCACCAACATTGCAACTCTTTCGACCTCACTTCTTGATGAACTTGTACATTTGAAGGCGATGAACTAGCAATGCAATACATCCTTTTGGGATTACCCAATCCGATCCTTGAAGTGTTGATGCTCAAAAGGCGCTAAAGCAATGTGGGAACATATTCATCTTCTCATGGAAGGCGAACTCAATCAAGAGGATATGGAATCCAAAATTTACTTGGCTTATGAACACTTCATGATTGAACCAGGAGAGACATTAGAGTCTTATCATCATCGATTCTCAGACATCATCAATGATTTGGAAAAACACAACATCATCATGCCAAGCATTGCCGTCAACACTAAGTTCCTAAGTAGTCTTGGTCCTGATTGGGAGAAGTATGTCATTTTCATCCGTCAAGCTAAGAATCTTCATCATGCTACATACGGATTGTTGTACGACTATTTGAAGCCACACCAAAAAGAAGTTAACAAAGAAAGGGTTATCCGTGGACTCCCAGTCTCAACTTCACTTCCGGATAATCAACAATTAGCTTTGTGGGCTCAAACTTGTTATCCTCAATTCCCAACCTTACAAACTGTCTTCACAAATCCTCCACAACCCTTTGCTCAACCAAGCGCAACAATTACACCATATGATCCATCACAAAGCAACAATCTCAAGAAACTCAATTGGTTCCATACAACAACAACAATGATCAAGCACTCTCGGTGAATCTAATGAGGACTCGATGCTTTTGATGCCCGCAACAAGGGTTTGTTATGATTGCTAGAGCCTTCGCCGATATACAAACAAATCCAACAATCGCATTCGTTCCTCATCAAACACAAGGAATCAAGTTGTTGTTAACAATGGACGTGTTGAAGTTCGAATCGGGTAATGTTCGTCATATGGGTGGTGGTCAAGGTTTAATGCTATGGTAAGGAATAACATGGGTGCTCCAGAGAGCTCAAGAGGTTGAACAGGTAATGCTTAGAATGGGATTAATGGTCTTCGTTGCTATAAGCGTAATGAGAAGGGTCACACGGCTAATGCATGCCTATGCCGAGGACTAGGCGGTGCTTATCACAAAGAAGCTTTACTCTTAGCTCTTAAGGATGAAGTCGGTGGCATTCTTACCAACAAGGAGCAGAGCTTCATGGCGGATCAGATTCGATGATGACATGGAGGACTTGCGAGCTAATCACGGTAGTAATGTTGATGGCACATGCAAGCTCTCCACATGGTGACACGGGCCCAAAGTGTATGACGGCGGCGGCTTGTCTCGGTGCGGATCAAACTATACTCATTAATAATCGATATCTCGGCCAAAATCTACATCCGACAAGGGTCGAGTGTTCAACATGAGCCATCTACATCTCATTCGATGATCATAAAATAGACCCGTAGTTATATTTGACGATCAAGATGACCTTATGGTTACCTTTGATAATCAAGTTGACTCGTGGTTATACTTGAGGATCGACTAATGATCATGTTGAGACTCAAGTTGAACAAGATGAACCTTCGTCTAATCTAGAAGTTGAGCTCATGACCTTAATTAAAGACCAAGAATCTCGATGGAAATTTGCAAGCAATTAAAAGGATCAAATGCTGCATTGACTAGGGATAATGAATGCTTAAAAGGCAACTCAACGTTTTAAAAATCAAGAAAAGCGTGAACAAGGTTTTGAAGTCGCTTCGCTAAATCACATCAAGCGAAATATCACAAGAATGACAGATCGTGATCTAGTCGCATCCAAGAATGCTTTGTTGTCTCAAATAGAACAAGCTGAAACATGATCATAAAAAATTAACGCTCTTACTTTGGAAAATCAAAAAGCCAAGGTGAGTTGTTAACTTGTCAAAAACGGTTCTCTGAATACAAAAAGCATTCAACGAAATGAATAGATGACTATCTTGAAGAAATTGTTTGCTTACAAAACAAACTCAAAGAGTTTCAAATGTTGTTTATAAACATGGTGAGTCAATCACAACTATTCAAAAGTTTACTTTAAAACCAAATCCAAATGGATATGGACGAATCTTCGATTACAAACCAAAGCTTTCAAACAAAACATTCAAACCAAATCACGAAGTTTGGTCACGAGAACACAAAATTGATGATTCTTTTATGAGTGTTGTTGAATATCATCGTCAAGAGGAATTAGATGCGAGAAGGCGAGTCGATCAAAATTAGAAAATGTTGTTTATAACAAACAATTTAACTATTCAAAAGCCGTCACTTCGTCACACAAAGGATACTTCTAACACACCTTGGGTTATCACACCCTTGTCGAGTCTTCTAATGTTGGTCCCCAACCCATTCTGCACAAACTAATGGTCCTTTACCTTCACTCGGTGAAGTACAATCAATACCAAAATCGTCAAATTCTTAGATATTTTGACATCTTCACATCGACATCAAACTTTTAGAGCGTGAGATTGAATTTCATTACGAAATAAAGTTGAACATTTTCAATCGCTCGGTAGCGACACAAAGAGATATTTTTCGAAAAGAATTTTACCCCATGTTCAAAATTTGAAAATTGGGAATTGTATTGGGAAAGGAATTTCATAAGGAACTTGGACTAATGAAAATAGTTTTCGAGAAAGCGAAACATCTATTTCAAATACAAAGCGTAAAAAGAAAATGTTACGAAAAGATGTTGATCGACTCTTGGAAGATGTTATATGTCTTGATGTCCATAATTTTGTGTTATTACATTCTTTTATAATTGCATTTGATTATATCTCTGCTGATTCTGTTGATTTTGTTGAAATTGTTGAGAATATTGATAATGTGCCTCGGATCGAGTCTTTAAAAGTTGAAAATGAGCAGTGATTAAGCGAGCTTTCAAATGCAAAGCGTCGTCTTCAATGGTGTCAAAAGATTGTCAAAATCGTGAACTTGCTTTGCAAAACAAAATCAACTAGTTGCATTCCAAAACTCTTAATCCAAAACTTGAGCAACTGGATGATCA
Source organism: Chrysanthemum lavandulifolium (assembly GCA_022545495.1). Taxonomy (NCBI): domain Eukaryota; kingdom Viridiplantae; phylum Streptophyta; class Magnoliopsida; order Asterales; family Asteraceae; genus Chrysanthemum; species Chrysanthemum lavandulifolium. The sequence continues at coordinate 166,303,656 of CM040238.1, read as the reverse complement.
AAACGCGTCTTTTAAGTGTCAAATCTCAAAATATGAACAAGAACTTGCAAAAGTTAAAAAGGAATATGGTGTCATATTTGATTTACTCAAACAGACTTGTGATGAAGCATCAAACGAACTTGATCATTATCTCGCACACACTAAAGAAGTCATGAATGTTTCTGGAAATCTTCGTTCTGAAAATCAAGATTTGTTGCACACTATCATTGAGTTAAAAGATAAGTTAGGAAAGTATGAACAAGTTCAGCTTAGTAACATTAAGAAACTTGCACCTGTAACACTTAGGAAAAGTGACACTAGAATGCCTACTGACAAACCACAAGATACTAATGTGCTTCCTCTCTTGAAGCAGAATAGTTGCCTCTTTTCACAACGTCCGCACTTCACGACCTAAGAGCAATACAAGGAAGAATAGGAAGTTTCGACCTAAGAAAAGAACAATAAAGAATCTTTGAGTGAAGAACACCCTAGGACTTTTAATAAGACTCAATTTGCACCCACTTTAGATATTACGTCGACAAATGTAATGGAAAAAGTGATGTAATGTAACATATTGGATTTCATAGACACATCATAACATATCAAATGGGTCGAATTTTTAGAGGTTTTAGAAAGAGAAAGTGGGAGCCTTTCTAGAGAGAAAGTGAAAGAAAACATAGAAGGTTAGATTAAGATGAATGAAAGGTCCAACCCTCTACCTTGGGAGGTAGAGGTATTTATAGTTACAAATACTACGTCCTCCTATCGGATGTGGATCGAGGCATCTGATGGGTAAAGACCCGTCAGTCCTCCATGGTGTTGCACTAAACTAAATGACTAACTAAATAACTAGTAAATAACATAATGTCTACGAGCTAACTTATGCTAGATAATATTTGGGGTGGTGACACTTCACTATGGAATTTCTAATTCCTAACAATCTCCCTAAGGAGGTCACCCCATGTTTTACATTTGAATCCTAGCATTCTATTTTATCTTAGGTCTTGAGCTCGTAGACTTGAATTATTCACTTCCGCAATCTTTGTGCTTTTGCGTGATTCTTTAAAGTGCGCATTGAATTGTACTTTCGGTGGAGGCCTTTAAGCGATCCACATCTTTGATGATCTTTGAGCTTTCTTTGAGATCATCGACCACGATAAATCTCTGGATCATCCATAGTTGTGTTGCCTTCATGTGATGTTGTGACTTTTGGACCGACATGCTCACACTTTCGGATCATGACATCTTTCCATCGAGTAGCGGAAGCTTTCTTTGGTTCATGATATTTGCGGTGACCTAGCGAGCATAGTATAAAATATCGAACCGAGTTATGTAGATATGCACCGGTCATGATTTCTTCAATTAAGTGTGGATCTTTGTGAGCATGCGGCTTTGGATTGACTCCTCAATTCGATCATTGCAACCGTCCAAATGTACTGCAAACAACAGTTAGCAATAAAACACACGAAAGTGTCTTTGACCACTTCGTTGAATTGAGTACACGGCCACGGTTCCCGTTGATCGAAGACAAATCTTGCTGTGATCGGTAGGATTCCTAAGAATCTCCTTGATAGGGTTTCGCGGTTGTTCTAGGCGTTCTCAAACCGGAACGTCTCAAAGAAGACAACACGGGTGAGTGAACGACAAATTGAGATTCAGCGATTGATGCAAAATTGATTTGAAAATAATCGCGTATTGCTTAGAAGAAAGAGTTTTGCAATCTGACGAAGGTTTTATAAGAAAGATCAATTTTCAATCAAAATAATTTTGTATTTAAAGAATACACATTCGATGTGCTAGAGAAAGAAGATTTGCACATCGAGCGGTTTTCCAAAAGTACTTT
>CM040238.1:166282920-166301734 GCA_022545495.1 Chrysanthemum lavandulifolium | reverse complement strand
GGTGTTCTTCTACTTGACATTCTTTATTGTTATTTTCTTAGGTCGCAACTTCCTATTCTTCCTTGTATTGCTCCTAGGTGTGAAGTGCGGACGTTTGGAAAAGAGGCAACTATTCTGTTTGATGGGGAAGGACATTACTATCTTGTGGTTTGTCATTAGGCATTCTAGTGTCACTTTTTCTAAGTGTTACAGGTGCAAGTTTCTTAATGTTACTAAGCTGAACTTGTTCATACTTTCCTAACTTCTCTTTTAACTCAATGATAGTGTGCAACAAATCTTGATTTTCAGAACGAAGATTTCCAAAAAAATTCATGACTTCTTTAGTGTGTGCAAGATAATGATCAAGTTCGTTTGATGCTTCGTTACGAGTCTGTTTGAGTAAATCAAATATGAAACCATATTCCTTTTTAACTTTTGCAAGTTCTTGTTCATATTTTGAGATTTGACATTTCAAAGACGCATTTTGATCATCCAGTTGCTCAAATTTTGGATTAAAATTTTTGGAATGCAACTGGTTGATTTTGTTTTGCAAAGCAAGATCACGATTTTGACAATCTTTTTGACACCATTGAAGACGACGTTTTGCATTTGAAAGCTCGTTTAACAATCGTTCATTTTCAACTTTTAAAGACTTGATTTGTGACACAGTATCAGTATTCTCAACATTTTCAACATAATCAACAGAATCAACAGAGATATAAGCAAATGCATGTGCAACAGAATGTAATAACACCGCATTATGGATATCAGCACAGATAACATCTTCCAAGAGTCGATCAACATCTTTTCGTAACATTTTCTTTTTACGTTTTGTATTAGAAATAGAAGTTTACATTTTCTCGAAAACTCTTTCATAAGTCCAAGCTCCTTGTGAAAATCCTTTCCCAATATAATGCACATTTTCAAATTACGGACATGAGGTAAAATTCTTTTCTGAAAATATCTCATTGTGCTCTCGCTTGAGGCGATTGAAAATGTTCAACTTTTATTTCAGAATTGAGTTCAATTTCTCGTTCCAAAAGTTTGATGTCCGACATTAATGTATCAAAATATTTAATAATTTGACATTTTTCGGGTATTGATTTTACTTCACTGAGTGAAGGGAAAGGATCGTTAATTTGTGCAGAATTGGGTTGGGGATCAACACTAGGAGACTCAGAAATAGGCGTGATAACCCAAGGTGTGTTAGAATTATCCTATTGTGTGACGAAAGTGACGGCTTTTGAATAGTTAAATGGTTTTTTATAAACAACATTTTCTAATTTTGATCGACTCTCGTCTTCTGCATCTAATTCCTCTTGACGATTATATTCAACAACACTCATAATGGAATCATCAATTTTATGTTCTGCACTGTAAATTTCAAGAGTTGGTTTGAATGCTTTATTTGAAAACTTTGGTTTGTAATCATCAAGATTCGGTCCATGTCCATTTGGATTTGGTTTAAGAGTAAACTTTTGAATCGTTGTGATTGATTCACCATGTTTATAAACAACATTTCGAAACTCTTTGATTTTGTTTTGTAAGTCGACAATTTCCTCAAGATAGGCATCTATTCGTTTCGTTGAATGCTTTTGTACTCGAGCTGTTTTGACAAGTTAACAACTCGGCCTTGGTGTTTGAGTTTCAAAGTAAGGCGTTAAGTTGTTTTTCATGATCATGTTTCAGTTGTTCTATTTGAGACAACAAAGCATTCTTGGATGCAACTAGATCACGTGTCTGTCGTTCTTGTGATTTTTCGTTTTGGTAAGATTTAGCAAAAGCGACTTCAAAACCTTGTTCACGTTTTCTTGAGTTTTAAAAGCGTTGAGTTGCCTTTTAAGCATTCAATATCCACAGTTAACAGTGCATTTTGTTTTTAATTCTTGATTGAGTTCATGACATTGTTCCATTCGGGATCGTTGGTCTTTAAGTAAGAGGTCAATATACGGATTAGGCAAGGTTCGACGTGTTCAACGTGAGTCTCAACATGATCATTATTCGGATCCTCAAGTATAACCAAGGAGTCAATTTGATTATCAATGGTAACCATGAGGTCATCTTGATCGTCAAATGTAACTCACGGATCTAGTTGAGGATCATCGAAATGAGATGTGGACGGCTCATGTTGAACATTCGAGCCTTGTTGGATTCGAGATGTTGGTGAGATATTAGATCAATGATGAATATGGTTTGATCCATTACACGAGACAAGCCGTCGATGTCATACTGCGGCCTGTGTCACTCATGTGGAGTTCGTGCATGTTTGCCATCAACATAAGCTGCTGCATTAGCACAAGTCCTCCATATCATCATCACAGTGCATACGCCATAAAACTCGTTCTTTGTTTGTGAGGGTTCCACCAGCTTCATCCTTGAGAGCCAAAAGTAAAGCCTCTTTATGATAAGCACCGCCTCTAGTCCTCGGCTTTGGGCATGCATTAGCCAGTGAACCTTCTCATTACAGTTATAGCAACGAAGACCATTAATCCTATTACGAGCATTACCTGTTCAACCACTTGAGCTCTTTGTTGTTGTGGAGCACCCATGTTATTCCTTCCCATTGGATTAAATCCTTGACCACCGCCCATCGGACGAACATTACCTCGATTACGAACTTCAACACGTCCATTGTTAACAACAACTGATTCCTTGTGTTTGATGAGGTACGAATGCGATTGTTGGATTTGTTTGAATTCGGCCAAGGCTCTAGCAATCATGACAAACCCTTGCGCAATGCATCGAAAGCTTCGTATCCTCATTAGATTCACTATAAAGTGCTTGATCATTGTTGTTGTTGTACGGAACCAATTGAGTTTCTTGAGATTGGTGTTTGTAACGGATCATAAGGTGTTATCTTAGCGGATGGTTGAGCATTGGTTGTGGAGGATTTGTGAATACGATTTGTAAGGTCGAGAATTGAGGATAACAAGTTAGAGCCCACAAAGCTAGTTGTTGATTATCCGGAGTGATAACAAACCGGGTAGTCCACGGATAACCCTTTCTTTGTCAACTTCCTTTTGGTGGGGCTTCAAATAGTCGTACAACAATCCGTATGTAGCATGATGAAGATTCTTAAGCAGCGGATGAAAATGACATACCTTTCCCAATCGGGACCAAGGCTACTTAGGAACTTAGTGTTGGCGCAATTATTGGCATAATGATGTTATGTTTATCCAAGTCATTGATGATGTCGAGAATCGATGATGATATGACTCTAATGTCTCTCTGGTTCAATCATGAAGTGTTCATAAGCCAAGTAGATTTTGGATTCCATGTCCTCTTGATTGAGTTTAGTGCCTTCCATGAGAAGATGAATATGTTCCCACATTGCTTTAGCGATCTTTTGAGCATCAACACTTGAAGGATTGGATTGGGTAATATCAAAGGATGTATTTCATTGCTAGCTCATCGGCTTGAAATGTAGAAGTTCATCGGTGAGAGGTCGAGAAAGAGTTGCAATGTTGGTGACATCACCTCTTGGTGGAGTAGCATTTGGATCTCCGGGTGTAACGACGGTGAGGCATCCGAAACGGACCTTCGAGGATGACCTTCTTTAAGAACTTTCCATGTGGATTCTTTAGATCACAAAACCTAAAGAACCTAATCACCCATTGATCGTAGTTTAGGGAGTGAGCATTGGAGGTCTATCAGTGATCCGACCTCATGAATGGATTGTTGGCTACTTAAACCTTCACACATCTTTGCAAACCAAGACAGTTCCTTTATAGTATTCCTGGATGGATGTTGATTGTTAAAGTTTGTGTAAGGTTGTACTTGAAGACTAGGTGGTGGTTGAAACATTTGTGGTTGAATTGCTCCTGGAGTAAATTGTTGTTGAAATTGTTGTTGATAAACTTGTTGTTGTAGATTGAATTGTTGTTGTTGTGGACTAAGTTGTTGTTGTTGTTCTTGTTGTTGAGGATACACACGAGGAAAGTAGTTAGAGTATGGTGGTTGAGACATCTTGAAAACTTGTGTTGTAAAATGGATCTTTGTATTCGAATGAAACTTTGTTGATGAAGAGTCCTTAGGCGTAAAAAAAACCAAGTTTAGGCAAAGAAAACCTTAGGCGTAAAAACACCAACTTATGCGTAAGATGTTAGCTTACGCGTAGGGTTAATGAAACCTTAGGTTATGCGTAAACTAAAGACTTAGAAGTAAGAAACTTATGCGTAATATTTCCTTAGGCGTAAGAAATGCTTATGCGTAGGAAATGCTTAGGCGTAAGATTTTTTACTAAATAGCTTTATGCTTAGGCGTAAAACTAGGGTTTTATTCAAAAATCCTTTACACTTTTCGATGTAGAAGATATCCAAAGTCGAAGTGTTTTCAGGGCTTATCCAAGCAAGAAAACACTGAGTAAACCAAGAACACTGAAGATCAAACCTTGAAGAACTTATGCGTAAACTTAGGGTTTACTTATGCGTAAAAATTAACCAAAACTGATTTTCAGCCCAAAGTGTTTCTAAACCAGATTTTTGCGATGAAACAGCTTCAATATCACCAAAATAAAACAAAAGTGTGAAAATTGATGATCCAAAACTTTTATACACCTTACGCGTAGAAATATCCACACGATTAAAACCAAGTTTAAAAACTATGAAATAAACGTAAAGTTGCAAACTTTTTAGCAAAAACTTAAACTTTAACACTAAAAAACCTTTAAAGTACAAGAATCTTGAATTTTAAAGTGTAAAAATTTGAGCTTTTTGCGTATGAAAGTTTCTAAACCGAGAACTTTACGCGTAACACACAAAACTTCAAAAACAAAACCTTTCACCCAACTATTTGGCGATTGATACCACTGTTAGGTTCCCATTTATGTAACACAAGCATCAATATAAGAAAGGAGAAGAGAAAGGATCGGATGAACACACTAACACTCTACGCGTATGATATGTGAGAAAAGTTATGCATAAGAGAAATGTAAATGTGAACAACCAACCTTCAATAGAAGGTTTACATAGGTATTTATAGGAAGGAACTAGGGCAACATGCAAGTTCCCTTCCTTACCCTTATTGGGCTTTGGCATAGGCTCATGGGCTTTCTACATAAGCCTAGCCTTGATTACTAACATAAAAGCCATAATTAAGCTAACTATTACATATTAATTACTAACACTTGAATTCTAGTTTAGGAGTGATTCCAACAGTTTGGATCAGAGTAATCCTCTGCATCTTCATCCTAATGACTCTAATTGTGCATCTATTATTACTATGAAATTTTCTGGTGTTGAGAACTATAGGGTTTGGTCTAGTGCTATTAAATTGGCTATGCAGATTAAAAATAAAATGGGATTTCTTGATGGTACTTGTGTTAGAACTGATTATGTTGCTAGTCAATTGTTAGAGGCACAATGGGATAGATGTAATGCTGTTGTGTTAAATTGGTTGTTGAGTTCTTTATCTCAAGAAGTGTATCTTGGGCATGTTTTTCGATTACATTGCATCATGCGGAAAGATTTAAAGGATACATATGATAGAATTGATGGTTACGTGGTTTTAATTTGATGCAAAATATTAATTCCTTTAAACAAGGAGGCTTGCCTGTGTCTGAATATTTTCATAAATTGAACTCCTTGTGGAGGGAGTTTGATACTTTAACAAAGCTTCCTGATTGTGTTTGTGATGCTAGAATAGAGTTAGTTGATCATGCTAGACTATTAAAACTTATGCAATTTCTGATGAGTTTGGATGATATTTACCAACCTATTAGAAGCTCTATTCTAACTAGAGAAGTTTTGCCTGAGGTTAAAGATGCTTTTGTGATTGTTTCTAGAGAATATTCCCATAGGGGGATTCCTTCTACTTCTGCTAAAATTGAAAAACCTCAAATATCTGCTTTTGTTTCTAGGCCTAATGGTAATAACAGGAACAATTTCAATAATAATAGGCCTGGAAATAATAATGGTAATAATAGAGAGAATTATGACAATCTGTTGTGTAAAAATTGTGGTTTAAAAGGGCATACTATTGAAAGATGTTTTGAGCTGATTGGTTATTCTCCTGGTTTTAAAAAGAATCCTAACTTGAAACCTTCAACTGGTTTTAATGTTGGTAAAACAAATAATTCTGAGGTTAAGTGTATGCCCATTCTGAATGGTGATGTTAAAAATATTGGGCTGTTTCTTTCACTAATGAGCGGTTATTAAGTTGATGAATCTTTTGAATGATAAAACACATTACATTGCTCATACTAGTATGGCGGTAGTGGTTCTTGTTCCTTTTTAACCGCAATGTGTTTTTAACCAACATTTTATCAATTTTACGTACTACGATAAATGTTAAGGTATGTCATATCATTTGGGATGGATCATAGATTCAGTGGCTAATCAACATATGACTAATAATACTGATAATATGTTTGGCTTACTTGATATATTTGATCTGAACTTAACTGTTGGTCATCCTAATGGTACCCTTGTTGTTGGAATCACTCCTAAACTAGAATTCAAGTGTTAGTAATTAATATGTAATAGTTAGCCTAATTATGGCTTTTATGTTAGTTATCATGCCAAGGCTTATGTAGAAAGCCCATGAGCCTTGGCCCAAGCCCATAAGAAGGGAAGGATGCTAGTAGTGTTTCCCTAGCTCCTTGCCCTATAAATAATCTTGTAAACCTTCCTTAGAATGTTGGTTGTTCACATTTACATTTATCCTAAGCTTAAACCTTTCTCTCATATCTTACGCATAAGTGTGTGTGTTCATCCGATCCATTCTTTCTCTTATTTCTTATATTGATGCTTGTCTTACAAATATGGGAACCTAACAGTGGTATCAATCGCCAAATAGTTGGGTGAAACGATTTTGTTTTTGAAGTTTGTTTTTGGTTCTACGCGTAACTCTCGGTCTCAAACTTTCAAACGCAAAAAGCTTTAATTTTTACACTTTCATATCCAAGATTCTTGTACTTTAAAGGTTATTTGGTGTTAAAGTTTAAGTTTTTGGCAAAAAGTTTCAAACTTTACGTGTATTTCTTGGTTTTTTAAGCTTGGTTTTATTCGTGTAGCTGGTTCTACGCGTAAGGTGTATTAAAGTTTTGGATCATCAAGTTTCACACTTTTGTGTTATTTTAGTGATATTGAAGCTGTCTCATCACAAAAATCTGGTTTAGAAACACTTTGGGCTAAAATCTCAGTTTTTGGAAAATCCTACGCGTAACAAAATCCTAAAGTTACGCGTAAGTTATCCGTGGTTTGATCTTCAGTTTTCTTGGTTTACTCAGTGTTTTCTTGCTTGGATAAGCCTGAAAACACTTCGACTTTGGATATCTTTTACATTTGGAATAAGTGTAAAGGATTTTAGGGCAAAACCTAATTTTACGCATAAGCTAAAACTTACGCGTGGGACTCTTTACGCCTAAGAATTTTCTTACGCCTAAGCTTTGTCTTACGCATAAGCTAATCTTACGCATAAGTTTTCTCGTCTAACTTTCAGTTCACGCCTAACCTTAGTGTTTCTCAATTCTTACGCGTAGCTAATCCTACGTAAATATTAATTTTACGCGTAAGTTTGGTGTTTTACGCCTAAGGATTCCTTTGCCTAAGCTTGGTTTCTCGCCTAAGGACTCTTCATCAACAAAGTTTCATTCGACTACAAAGATCCATCATCAACACAAGTTTCAAGATGTCTCAACCACCATACTCTAACTACTTTCCTCATGTGTATCCTCAACAACAACAACAACAACAACTATTCAATCTACAACAACAAGTTTATCAACAACAATTTAACCAACAACATTTTCCACAACAAGGAGCAATTTAACCACAAATGGTTCAACCACCACCTAGTCTTCAAGTACAACCTTACACAAACTTTAACAATCAACATCCATCCAGAATACTATGAAGGAACCGTCTTGGTTTGCAAAGATGTGTAAAGCTTTAAGTAGCCAACAATCCATTCATGAGGTTTGGATCACTTGATAGACCTCAATTCTCACTCCCGAAAACTAAGATCAATGGGTGATTAGGTTCTTTAGGTTTTGTGATCTAAAGAAGCCACATGGAAAGTTCTTAAAGAAGGTCATCTTGGAAGGTCCGTTTCGGATGCCTACCGTCATTACACCGGAGATCCAAATGCTACTCCACGAGATGATGTCACCAACATTGCAACTCTTTCGACCTCACTGCTGATGAACTTGTACATTTGAAGGCGATGAACTAGCAATGCAATACATCCTTTTGGGATTACCCAATCCGATCCTTGAAGTGTTGATGCTCAAAAGATCGCTAAAGCAATGTGGGAACATATTCATCTTCTCATGGAAGGCGAACTCAATCAAGAGGATATGGAATCCAAAATTTACTTGGCTTATGAACACTTCATGATTGAACCGGAGAGACATTAGAGTCTTATCATCATCGATTCTCGGACATCATCAATGATTTGGAAAACACAACATCATCATGCCAAGCATTGCCGTCAACACTAAGTTCCTAAGTAGTCTTGGTCACGATTGGGAGAAGTATGTCATTTTCATCCGTCAAGCTAAGAATCTTCATCATGCTACATACGGATTGTTGTACGACTATTTGAAGCCACACCAAAAGAAGTTAACAAAGAAAGGGTTATCCGTGGACTCCCGGTCTCAACTTCACTTCCGATAATCAACAATTAGCTTTGTGGGCTCAAACTTGTTATCCTCAATTCCCAACCTTACAAACTGTCTTCACAAATCCTCCACAACCTTTGCTCAACCAAGCTGCAACAATTACACCATATGATCCATCACAAAGAACAATCTCAAGAAACTCAATTGGTTCCATACAACAACAACAATGATCAAGCACTCTACGGTGAATCTAATGAGGACTCGATGCTTTTGATGCACTTTGCAACAAGGGTTTGTTATGATTGCTAGAGCCTTCGCCGATATACAAACAAATCCAACAATCGCATTCGTTCCTCATCAAACACAAGGAATCAAGTTGTTGTTAACAATGGACGTGTTGAAGTTCGTAATCGGGTAATGTTCGTCATATGGGTGGTGGTCAAGGTTTAATGCTATGGTAAGGAATAACATGGGTGCTCCAGAGAGCTCAAGAGGTTGAACAGGTAATGCTTAGAATGGGATTAATGGTCTTCGTTGCTATAAGCGTAATGAGAAGGGTCACCGCTAATGCATGCCCTATGCCGAGGACTAGAGGCGTGCTTATCACAAAGAAGCTTTACTCTTAGCTCTTAAGGATGAAGTGGTGGCATTCTTACCAACAAGGAACAGAGCTTCATGGCGGATGCAGATTCGATGATGACATGGAGGACTTGCGAGCTAATGCGAGTAATGTTGATGGCACATGCAAGCTCTCCACATGGTGACACAGGGCCCAAAGTATGACACCGGCGGCTTGTCTCGTGCGGATCAAACTATACTCATTAATAATCGATATCTCACCAAAATCTACATCCGACAAGGGTCGAGTGTTCAACATGAGCCATCTACATCTCATTCGATGATCATAAAATAGACCCGTAGTTATATTTGACGATCAAGATGACCTTATGGTTACCTTTGATAATCAAGTTGACTCCGTGGTTATACTTGAGGATCTGACTAATGATCATGTTGAGACTCAAGTTGAACAAGATGAACCTTCGTCTAATCTAGAAGTTGAGCTCATGACCTTAATTAAAGACCAAGAATCTCGACTGGAAATTTGCAAGCAATTAAAAGGATCAAATGCACTGTTGACTAGGGATAATGAATGCTTAAAAAGGCAACTCAACGTTTTTAAAAATCAAGAAAAACGTGAACAAGGTTTTGAAGTCGCTTTCGCTAAATCACATCAAAACGAAATATCACAAGAATGACAGATACGTGATCTAGTCGCATCCAAGAATGCTTTGTTGTCTCAAATAGAACAACTGAAACATGATCATAAAAAAAATTAACGCTCTTACTTTGGAAAATCAAAAAGCCAAGGCTGAGTTGTTAACTTGTCAAAAACGGTTCTCTGAATACAAAAAGCATTCAACGAAATGAATAGATGACTATCTTGAAGAAATTGTTTGCTTACAAAACAAACTCAAAGAGTTTCGAAATGTTGTTTATAAACATGGTGAGTCAATCACAACTATTCAAAAGTTTACTTTAAAACCAAATCCAAATGGATATGGACCGAATCTTGCGATTACAAACCAAAGCTTTCAAACAAAACATTCAAACCAAATCAAGTTTACAAAGTCAGAACACAAAATTGATGATTCTTTTATGAGTGTTGTTGAATATCATCGTCAAGAGGAATTAGATGCGAAAGGCGAGTCGATCAAAATTAGAAAATGTTGTTTATAACAAACAATTTAACTATTCAAAAGCCGTCACTTTCGTCACACAAAAGGATACTTCTAACACACCTTGGGTTATCACACCACTGTCTGAGTCTTCTAATGTTGGTCCCCAACCCAATTCTGCACAAACTAATGGTCCTTTACCTTCACTCAGTGAAGTACAATCAATACCCAAAAATCGTCAAATTCTTAGATATTTTGACATCTTCACATCTGACATCAAACTTTTAGAACGTGAGATTGAATTTCATTCTGAAATAAAAGTTGAACATTTTCAATCGCTCAGGCGCGAGCACAAAGAGATATTTTTCAGAAAAGAATTTTACCCCATGTTCAAAATTTGAAAAATTGGGAATTGTATTGGGAAAGGGAATTTCATAAGGAACTTGGACTAATGAAAATAGTTTTCGAGAAAACAGAAACATCTATTTCAAATACAAAACGTAAAAAGAAAATGTTACGAAAAGATGTTGATCGACTCTTGGAAGATGTTATATGTGCTGATGTCCATAATTTTGTGTTATTACATTCTTTTATAATTGCATTTGATTATATCTCTGCTGATTCTGTTGATTTTGTTGAAATTGTTGAGAATATTGATAATGTGCCTCAGATCGAGTCTTTAAAAGTTGAAAATGAACGACTGTTAAACGAGCTTTCAAATGCAAAACGTCGTCTTCAATGGTGTCAAAAAGATTGTCAAAATCGTGAACTTGCTTTGCAAAACAAAATCAACTAGTTGCATTCCAAAACTCTTAATCCAAAACTTGAGCAACTGGATGATCAAAACGCGTCTTTTAAGTGTCAAATCTCAAAATATGAACAAGAACTTGCAAAAGTTAAAAAGGAATATGGTGTCATATTTGATTTACTCAAACAGACTTGTGATGAAGCATCAAACGAACTTGATCATTATCTCGCACACACTAAAGAAGTCATGAATGTTTACGAAATCTTAGTTACGAAAATCAAGATTTGTTGCACACTATCATTGAGTTAAAAGATAAGTTAGGAAAGTATGAACAAGTTCGACTTAGTAACATTAAGAAACTTGCACCGTAACACTTAGGAAAAGTGACACTAGAATGCCTCTTGACAAACCACAAGATACTAATGTGCTTCCTCTCTTGAGCAGAATAGTTGCCTCTTTTCACAACGTCCGCACTTCACGACCTAAGAGCAATACAAGGAAGAATAGGAAGTTTCGACCTAAGAAAAGAACAATAAAGAATCTTTGATGAAGAACACCCTAGGACTTTTAATAAGACTCAATTTGCACCCACTTTAGATATTACGTCGACAAATGTAATGGAAAAAGTGATGTAATGTAACATATTGGTTTCATAGACACATCATAACATATCAAATGGGTCGAATTTTTTAGAGGTTTTAGAAAGAGAAAGTGGGAGCCTTTCTAGAGAGAGAAAGTGAAAGAAAACATAGAAGGTTAGATTAAGATGAATGAAAGGTCCAACCCTCTACCTTGGGAGGTAGAGGGTATTTATAGTTACAAATACTACGTCCTCCTATCGGACTGTGGATCAGGCATACAGTGGGTAAAGACCCGTCCGTCCTCCATGGTGTTGCACTAAACTAAATGACTAACTAAATAACTAGTAAATAACATAATGTCTACGAGCTAACTTATGCTAGATAATATTTGGGGTGACTGACACTTCACTATGGAATTTCTAATTCCTAACAATCTCCCCTAAGGAGGTCACCCCATGTTTACATTTGAATCCTAGCATTCTATTTTATCTTCGGTCTTGAGCTCGTAGACTTGAATTATTCACTTCGCAATCTTTGTGCTTTTGCGTGATTCTTTAAAGTGCGCATTGAATTGTACTTTCGGTGGAGGCCTTTAAGCGATCCACATCTTTGATGATCTTTGAGCTTTCTTTGAGATCATCGACCACGATAAATCTCTCTGGATCATCCATAGTTGTGTTGCCTTCATGTGATGTTGTGACTTTTGGACCGACATGCTCACACTTTCGGATCATGACATCTTTCCATCGTAGTAGCGGAAGCTTTCTTTGGTTCATGATATTTGCGGTGACCTAGCGAAGCATAGTATAAAATATCGAACCGAGTTATGTAGATATGCACCACCATGATTTCTTCAATTAAGTGTGGATCTTTGTGAGCATGCGGCTTTGGATTGACTCCTCAATTCGATCACCGCAACCGTCCAAATGTACTGCAAACAACAGTTAGCAATAAAACACACGAAAGTGTCTTTGACCACTTCGTTGAATTGAGTACACGCCCACGGTTCCCGTTGATCGATCAAGTCTTGCTGTGATCGGTAGGATTCCTAAGAATCTCCTTGATAGGGTTTCGCGGTTGTTCTAGCCGTTCTCAAACCGGAACGTCTCAAAGAAGACAACACGGAGTGAGTGAACCGACAAATTGAGATTCACCGATTGATGCAAAATTGATTTGAAAATAATCGCGTATTGCTTAGAAGAAAGAGTTTTGCAATCACGAAGGTTTTATAAGAAAGATCAATTTTCAATCAAAATAATTTTGTATTTAAAGAATACACATTCGATGTGCTAGAGAAAGAAGATTTGCACATCGAGCGGTTTTCCAAAAGTACTTTTTCGATCGAGAGATACTTTTTGTGTTGGAAAACATAAGTACACATTCGACGTAATATAGAAAAGAAGGTTTGCACATCGAGCGGTTTTCCAAAGAATTATTCAATTCCAATCTGGACCAAGATTGATCCAAGATTGAATCTCCCATTGTTTCGTCCGGTTGTCACAAGCTTGATCTTACGAGAAGATTTCACATGTCACCCACCAAGAGCTTGTTTGATGTTGGCTCTAGAAGGATTTCCATCTTCATCGTGAATACTTTTATATATCACTCGGATGTTACGGCAATACCACAAGGATAATCGTAGGACTCTTAATATATTCTTACTTTCCACATTGTGTGAAACGACAAGTCTTCATTAATTTAGTGTCCTAATGAGATATTGTGGATGATATCTTGGCTCTAGACTCAATTGTGCACATTTGGTTCCTATCTTGGGAGAATAGGGAGAGGTCTCCTTCTTCAATATCAACAATCTCTAAGAGAAAGTCGATAGATAATGTTGGTTCCCGTGAGAATGAAACAAGCCCTTTTAAGAGGAACTTGAGTAGCTTGGGAAGTTTAGTGCGATCGTCCTTTGGGTCCATGACGTCTTGTCTTCAATACCGGTGTTACCTTGGTAACCACCGGTAGCATATGTA
This sequence comes from Chrysanthemum lavandulifolium, assembly GCA_022545495.1. Classification (NCBI taxonomy): domain Eukaryota; kingdom Viridiplantae; phylum Streptophyta; class Magnoliopsida; order Asterales; family Asteraceae; genus Chrysanthemum; species Chrysanthemum lavandulifolium. The sequence goes on along the minus strand of CM040238.1, from coordinate 166,288,214 downwards.
TTGAACCGGTTTACGCCTAAGGTTGAATTGATGGAGGGATATTTCTTTTCACCCTTTTCTCATTCATTTCTTTTCATTCTTCAACCCTTCGATTGCTTACCGAGACTTCATAACTAGAACCTTGTTGGGTTTATTCGATTACTAGCTACGTCTCGATCCGCACTCTTCCCATATCTCACTTTTCTCCTTTTTTCATCATACCTAAGGACTCTACACTATCTAGTGGATTGTCCTCAGGTAGATCCCTCCTGGTTACGGCGGATCGTGGGAACTAATACCTAACCTCACCATCCTTATAACTCCATACATAAAGTAAAATGGTCGGTCTTTTGGTACAGTTCATTCTTCCTTGAAACCAGTTGAAAAATCATTTGGAAAAACAATCAAGGTACTTGTGATACGAGATCAAAGCATTTTGTACCTTAATAGTTTTGATCATTTAGAAAACCTCCCCCTCAACATATGCATATGATTTAGAAATTGTTTAGCACATGGAGGCAAGAGGACTTTGAAATATTTTCTTTGATCACAATTTTCATAGAAAAAGCCATTTGATTTTCTTGGTAAATTCTCCCCCTCAATATGTGCATAGGATATTTGAAATCATTTTATCACATAGAGGAAAGAGTTCTTTTTGAAGCATATTCACGATCACAAAAGCCATTAAGAAACCATTTGCTCCCCTCAATATGTGCTTGAGATTGAAAGCACATATGAGAGAAGCGACTGCACATTTGAATCAAATCGATCATCATTTTCATATTTCATTATTAAATCACAAATTCTCCCCCGATCAAAAATATCAAACCCTTTGAGATTTTGGATCCCAAGTGATTTAATAAGGTTTATAAAACATTGGAGAATATGTGGCCAGGTTTAAATACTCATCATGTTTTTGGATAAATCCTCCTCCTCAACATGTGCATTGAATATTTGAAATCGTTTGGCACATGGAGGCAGGAGTGCCTTTAAAGGACTAAAACCAATTCCATTTAAACAAATAAGAGATTTAAATCACTATCTCTCCCCTGAACAAAAATTTCAAACCTCTTGATATTTGTGATCCCAATTGATTTAAATCATTTAGAAAAGTTTGGGGAAAGACATGGCAAGATTTAGTTTTGAAAAATGACGAGATAAGGACCATTTTAAGACATTAAAGATTGTTAGTGTCGGTATGATTGTTCTAAGAGATCTTTAAGTAAAATAAAACAATTTCACAATCAAACAAGAACGAGAAAAATTTCATTTTGAAAGACCTTGATTCAAAAGAAAAATCATACCATGACATAACATTAAATCTTTAGATCACCACTTATTATCGTACAAAACGAACTTTTTTTAAGAAATATCGCTTGAAAATATTTTATTTTAAATCACTCTCCCCCTCAATCGATGACAGTAGTCGATGATTGAGTGACTTATGTTTTGATAAAATGAAGTCCGGTGATTTTCAAAATTAAGTTCAATTAATTTTCAAAACAATATTTTCCATTTTCAAAACAATTTTCAAAGTTTTACAAAATGGTGTCTGCACAAAGATCGTTAGGTGGTTGAGAAGCTTATGTTGTTCTTTGTAGGGCTTGGAAGAAAACCGTCTGGCGATGCGGTGAGACTTCATACGTTGCATTTTAATGCCAACGAGGTCAAATTAAGCTCCGTTTCTTCAATCACTTAGAAGAAAACCATCTGCGATGTAGTGAGACCTCTTTACGTTGCATATATGCCAACTCTCCACGAAGTCCAATTAAGCTCCGTTTCTTCATTTGTCAACCCAAGATATAGTTACCCTTTCCTTTCGGCATCCAATCATTATATTATGTGGGATCGGATCGGAACATACTTATATACCAATATACTGCATATGTAAGTGGACACAAACAGATATATGGTGGTCGACATCACCCAAACAATGTCGACTAATAAAAGTCAATCCAACATGTCAATCAATTCATATATGGTATGGGATTAATGTGTTTATCAAACTCTAATCTTCTAATCCTAGCAATCATATCCTAGGCACCTAGTCCTTCAACATAGGTTAACATCATTTTCAATTAAGCATATAGGATAATTAGATAATCTCGTTAGATGAAATAGATTTGAAAACATTCTCCCCTCAATCAATGACTTATTTTTTGAAAAGTTTAAAAGCTACCAAGTCATTGATTAAGTTTCAATTTTTTTACAAATACTACGAATCGATTGATTTACAAGCAACTCATTATCCACCATTTTTGTTAAAACAAATATTTTTCGAAGAATTTGTTAGAAGGAAAAATATTTGAGTAGGAAATGATCCTTGACATACTTTCCTCAAATTGTTTTAGGATAAGTGCAGAGATTTAAGAAAATTGTTTTAGCGCACACTTTCCTTCCTTGAAGAGCGGGTTGCTATCACGGAATAATAGCAAACCATAGTTTTAGGCGCGGGTCACGATCAAGTAGCGCAAGCCATATATTTTAGACATGTTTTGAAAAAATATTTACACCTCCTGTCGAACTTCATCTATGGTCCCGTGCCATTATTGAATGACATTTCTAAGACCGCGAGATGTTATTGATACGGAAGACATGTCTTGAGAAAACAATATTTTGGAATTTTCAATTTTTGATTTTTATGGGTTTTGATGATTTTATATTTTCTATTTTCTTTTGTTGGTTTTATATTTTGTATTTTGTTTTTCGATAAATATATACAAAGATAGAGAGGATGATATAGTTTAAGAAGATAATGATACGAGTACCGAGATATGGGTATCGAAAGACGTCGTACAAGATAGAAGTCATCATCCTAAAACTTTCACCACCAAAGCTTAGAGGCTCTTGCATTGAAGAAAGAAATTGAACCATCGAAAGTGAGACTTTGGCGACTTCCCCAAACCGAAAATCCTTTAGGTGAAAGCGATTCAAAGCTTTCTTTCAAGCTTCCCTTAGCCAGTGCACAAGGAAGCACACCATTATCATCGAACTTCTTTGCTCCTTTTAAGAATAATCATCGTGATTCATCGTTCGGGTTATATCATCCAATAGAAGAAACGACCCGTATCATCCCACACATAAAACAATATTCTCAAATTTCTTTTCAATCGCGTCGAAGTGATCCATACCAAAAGTTGTCAAGAGACCACTTCCCCAAGTAGATGAATTGATGCGGTCAATCTCTTATACTAGAGCTCACGAACCCGAAGACAAAGAAACTTATACCATCGAGTAGCAGATTAAGTCCAATAGCCAAAGAATAACCCGATGTATACTTTTCTCTCCCCACGAAGAAAGTGCATGAGCTCAAGAACCCGAAGTACCGAATGCCCAAAGAGAATAACCGATAACATTGAAGAAGCGGGCGAATCACGATTATCTCTGCGGGTGACAATCTCTGCGGATGTCAACACGGAATAAGTGATTATATCTACGAATCACCGATTAAGCCCTCAAGTAAAGCAATGAGCATCCCCAATGTACACAATCTCTCCCCTTATGATTGTGATAACATCAAAATCATCACACACTTGTGTACCTCTTTCTTCTTTAGAAACTAACTCTTCCATCTCTTCCCCACATAGTTGGAATAAGAACACTAAACACCTTGATGAGTAAAACCTTGAGTTTCTATGCGGTCATGACATTTGTTTTCCCGGGATATCTTCAATCACTTTGAAGAATTAAGTTCATCAAGTTTACTCGCCATGAGTCAAGCCTTGAGTTTCTCTGCAGTAATAACATTTGTCTTCCCGGGATATCTTCAATTACTTAGAAGTATTAAGTTCATCAACTTTACTCGTGTTTAGATACGTGTCTCCTTCCCCCTTGCTGGTTTTGACATCAGAATCAGCAACATATTATAAGCCTAAATACTCGAAATCTGTTGAGAAGAACGCTTGAAGTCTTTGTGAGAATCAACTTGCTGAAGTACATTGTGAGCAAATCTAATTAGGGATTAAATTCGACATTTCACTCTCCCCCAATTAGTGCTCTCCCCTAAACCGACAATTTGTTTGATAAATGCCCAGATTAAGAAGAAGTCTTTAGATAATCAAGTGCACCTCGTCTTTAGTCTTCTAACACGCATCGAGAAAATGTAGAATGATCGTAGACTCGACCTTCTTCAAGATTGTTCGGTTGGGAATAGATAGTTAACATCTTCAACTCACACCAAAAGCATCCCACCAAAAGCATCCCAATTAACACATCTTGCAAATCCCTTAACTAAAATCCTCCCAATCAAACAAGAACAGAAAGATGTTCATCAAGGAAATCGACAATCGGGCCGCATAGCGAACACACGGGATGGTAACACCAAACTACCAATCACATCAAACAAGAACGAGAGATTGTTCGGAATCATCATGTTGATGTATCGTGAAGCATTAACCGAAGCACTTTGTCGATAAACTCATCAATCCGAGTGAAGATGTCAACCAACGGCTCTTAGAAGAAACTCCATGTAAAGATGACCCGATAAGCGAAGCTCGGTTCTTACATGAGTTAGGAGCCGTGGGACCATAAATTCTCGGATGTCAATCAACCATGCGAATTATCACACTTCTTCTCCCCTCAAGAATTGCATACGGAGATGCCATTCTTGATTAAACAAGTGAACATCATCCAAATGTAGTCTATACACACTTCTCCCGTAAAATTAGCACGGGATGTCGCCATCGTCATTATAGTTGAGAAAGTGGAATCGGAAAACAATCAACGATAGCCGGTTCACTTGATGGTGAGCGCATGGAACAAGTATGAAGCATGTTGATGAGAATGGTCATAATAAGAAGATTTCTCTTCTTGGAAGATAAAGCGCCTTGACACGCATACTTTTCTTTTCTTTATAGTACGAGGCATGAGCTGTTGTGTTCATACGTCATAATGATGAAGTACGAGGCTGAATCGATGTGAGCAGACGTCATAGGCGATTGAATATCAATGTTGAGTTACTTGAACCCGTGAGTTATGAGATATCAATCCTTGTGTTATCCACACTTTAAACCATCCATGTATTGAAGGATCAAGTATCGCAATTGAGTAAGGACTACCGCACTAACATTACAAGCTTGTTTGCATATATATATTGGTTAGTGACATTAGTATCCAAAACCTTTGGGGTTTCACGGTCAACCTTGATTTTGCCATCGAAAAACGACTTTCCGGTAGGTATCCACCTAAGTCCAAGATCCTTAAACATTCTACCGACGACATCCACTTATGGCAAGGTCTACGATTGTTGATATTCTTATGCAAATTGGAATACTTGTCGTTATTCCTAGACTCCAAAGATTTAGCGGTTTGGATCC